>CM035169.1:7456808-7929136 GCA_020205615.1 Panax quinquefolius
AAGAGCTTTCAGGAAGGTCTCATACATGAGAAGATTCATGTCAGCATTAGCCGAAGTCACTGAACCTTTCGGCAAATTGCTAAAAGAAAGGCACAATGGGACTGGGGGCAAGACCAACAACAGGCCTTCGAGAAGGTAAAAAGAATTTTGTCTTCAGCAAACGATGGTAGTGCCACAAAGAGGAATGCCATTACAATTGTACATCACATCTACCAAGAAGTCTATAGGAGGATTGATCACGCAAGAGGTGGATGGAGAAGAGAAACCTGTGTATTACATTAAGCCGGATAATCAGAGGATCGTAAACTAGGTATTCACAAGTGGAGATGCATCGCCTAGCGTTGGTGTTCATTCTGCATAAAAAATGCGGAATTATTTTCAACAAGCGACGTAAGTAAAGATTGCAACAAAAACTGATCCAATCAGATACCTATTAACTAGGCCAACATTAGTAAGGAGACCTGCCAGATGGATGATGATTCTTTCAGAATACGACATCAAGTGTGTGACACCAAAGGCAATCCGATGTCAAGCCTTGTCAGACTTGCTAGCTCAATTTCCAAATGGAGAATATGAAACCCCCTTCTGAGGATCTTCCGGGTGGAGAAGTAGAATCAATCGACTTGATGAATGAGGACCCAAAATGGTGGAGTTTAGCTTTTGATGGATCATCTGCAGAAGGTAAAGGCGGAGCAGGAGTGGTGTTGACCACCAAAGAAGGAAATGAAATATCCTTGTCATTTAAATTAGACTTCCCTTGCACAAATAATGAAGTAGAATACGAAGCGTTCATACTAGGATTGTTGGCAGCTCAAGAGTTGGGAGCCAAATATCTTAAAGTAAAGGGAGATTCAAACCTTATAGTGCAGCAGATAAGAGGCCAATTCAGAGTGAAAGAACCTATCTTGGCGCCATATCGAACTGTAGCACAAAAGGTGATGGAAGCTTACAAGAAGGTGGTGATTGAATATGTGCCAAGAGGACAAAATAAATAACCTGATGCACTAGCAACAATAGCATCTCGAGTCTATGTCCAAGGGGAAGATTTGGATGTGAAGGTAATGAAGAGAACCCACCCAACCACGGTGCTAGACTTGTTCCCAAAAGACATGATAGACCATTGGAGATATGACATCTCCCATCAATTACAAACAAATGAAGGAACAATACCAATCGTGGAGCTACAGAAGTACAACATCATCAAAGGTGTCTTGTATCACAAAGAAGCAGATGGTGTATTGACACGATGCTTGGGGAAGCAAAAAGCAAGTAAAGTCTTGCATCAGGTGCATGAAGAGAACTGCGGGTTTGCAAACATAGGTCTGTATCGTAGGTTGCAATGCCAAGGGTATTATTGGCCTGAAATGAAGAAGGAAGCAGATGCCCTACAACGCCACTGTGTTTCATGCCAAGAATACCTTGGGGAGGATGAATGCGCTTTAATTGATGACATAGCGGATTGGCGAATTCCTTATTCTAGAACCATCATTCCACACCCCCGACTAGTACTCGTTACATTCTCGCCTCCTGAGAAGAAAAATGGAACAACAAGGAAAATGGTGAGCTCAACTAGCCCAAGTAAAGAATATTATGACTAAGATAATGTACAACAAATTATCCTTAGTCTTCAACAGGAAAAATATGATGAATACTGATAGACAACAAGTTTTAGATCAACAATGCACGGAAACAACAATTCATTAGAAGAGTTAAGTAGAATGAAATCTACTAACATCTATGAATTTAAAAGTCCATCATCAATATTTTATCCTCGTAACATCAATCAATATATATCTCAAATCAAATATTCATCTTTGCACTACGTGCCAAAGATATTCATCGATCATTATGTTCATCTCAACACTGCTCATCTTTGCACTACGGGCCAAAGATATTCATCGATGGGTCATGTTCATCTAAACACCTGTTTATCTTTGCACTACGGGCCAAAGATATTCATCATAAAATCATTCATCTTTGCACTACAGGCCAAAGATATTCAGTTATATCATCATTTAGGACTGAGGATGAAGAAAAATATTTTAAAGAAAACGAATCCAGTGAAACAAAAGAACAAATATTAAGGATTCGTACTTTACACAATCCAAGTTCAAAAATACTTCATAAATAATCAGAGTGAAATAAAATTTAAGAATGAAGATCAAAATATAGATCCAATCAAAGATATGAACTATAACAGACAATCTTGGACACAGAAAAAAAAATTTAATTTTTCTGTGAATAGTGTCGTATTCGTGAATAGTGTCGTATACGTGAATAGTGCCATATACGTGAATAATAACTCCGACACCAAAAGATAGAAATTTCACAAAAAACATCATCATACTTCGTGAATAGTACTCGTGAATAGTAACTCATGAATAGTAACCCCGACATGAAAAAGTTCCAAATTTGATAAAAAGTTTCAACCAATATTTCGGCATTATGATATTGAAGAAAATAATATCATTTAAGAAAAAAATAATATCCCTTACCTTATTAGAATAATACTTACGGTTGAATCTTTGGATATAGTCTTTGAAAGAACTTCAGACCGTATAAAGCAATACTCAAAGTATTAAAATATTAACAAAAATACGCCTCGATATATAGAGAGAAAGAGAAAAATCAGTAGTTTACGGTGTGATTTTCAATTTAACCTAAGCACCCTATTTATAGGAAAATGCTTTAGAACACTAAAGCATAAAATTTAATATAATATTAATATATTAAAATTTAAATTCTACACCAACCTTAGAAAATTTGAAATCAGCCCATTCAACACACATATGGAACACACCATAATGAAAAAAGCGTTTTTATTATTTAAAGTATTTTAAACTTCCAAAATTAATTATTTTGAACTCCTAACTTCAATAATTCACAATAAATAGCCCTTTTATCGGAAAATTGAATCTCATTTGGTTTTTATAGGAAATTCAATTCACTAAAACTTTGCGAAGAAAGTTTTCCAAATTCCAAATAGAAATTGATCGAAATCCACAAACCAAGCGATTTTACATGCTATAATTAAATTTCGGTCAAGAAATGGGGTCCCATGAACACACAAAACATGTGTTAAACAACTTTTGCAACAAAAAATACTCTTCCTCCTCATATACTCATATATCCCACATTCATTGTAAAATATCTTCATTATTATATTATAATAATATAATAAAATATTATTTTATCGTAAAAGATAAAATATCGATTTTCAACAATTGTCACTTTAAAAATTTTCTCCATCTATATCCACATAAAATCAATATTTTCTTCATCATATAAATTAATAATTAATTATTCACAAATAATATTACAAAATCACAAAGATTAACAACCGTGGTAGTTCTAAAGAAAGAGGGCTTTCAATAAGAATCTCTCACTCTTGGCAAGCAATTAGGTGACCAAACCTCTCCTTGAGCGTAACTTTCTAGACATTGCCAATAATGTTTTCTAATAATATTATTCAGATAATATGAATTATTGCTTCGATAATGAAAAATCTTGTGTAGTGACAATTATCAAACAACAAGTAATATAAAATATCAACGCAAAGAATTATTGAATTAATAAAATAAATCTTTGAATAAAGAATTCATTGTAATAATTATTGAGTAGTGTGGCGCCCCAAAATAGGTCCATTCCATCCAACCCATTTCGAGTCCGTTAATATATTATTAAAATAATATATTTAAATGAATTATTTTATCGTAAAAAGATAAAATATTAATTTTCAACAATTGTCACATTAAAAATTTTCTCCATCTATATCCACATAAAATCAATATTTTCCTCATCATATAAATTAATAATTAATTATTCATAAATAATATTACAGAATCACAAGATCTTGCAACCGTGCCGTTCCTCAGGAAAGAGGGCTTTTCAATAAGGATCTCCTTCTTGCAGATTGCAATTAGGTGACCAAACCTCTCCTTGAAGATGTAACTTTCTAGACATTGCCAATAATGTTATCCAATAATATTATTCGGATAATATGAATTATTGTCTCAGATAATGAAAAATACTTGTGTAATGACAATTATTAAAACAATGAAGAATATAAAATATCAACGCAACAATTATTAAATCAATAAAATAAAAAATCGAATGAGCGATAATTCGTAACCATTATTGAGTAAAGTGCCTTCACGTAAGAATCAATAATTGGTGCAATCCTGGTATCTCTTGTTTAACAACGCAGCGTATTAGTGTGTTTTAACCACCGGTATTCCAACAAGATAATTGGTAATAACTACGTCGTTATTTATAAACAACTTATATTTGTCGTTTTCTTCATCCAATCGCTTTACGTTATGGGGCCCATAAAAGACCTGCTTGTTGTGCATACGAATATTACCCGACAATAATGAATATTTTATAACCATTTGCTTATTAAAGAAATATTTGCGTATTTTACCCATAACTATCCACATTAATCAAATCAACCTTTACTATTTCAAAATAATAAATAGGGGAAAATAAATTTCATTTATTAATAATTTGGGGTCTTACAAGTAGTGCCTTCTTACGTTAGAATCATTAATTGGTGTAATACTGGTGCCATCAAGCAACAACAGCAGTATTCTTGTGTTTTAACCAAGGGTATTCCCAAAGGTGTTAATTCAGAATAACTCTGTAGTTATTTATAAACAACTTATATTTGTCGTTTTCTTCATCCAATCGCTTTCCGTTATGGGGCCCACAAAAGACTTCGCCGTTGTATGAATATTCTCCGACAGCAAGAATATTCCACGACCAAACTAATATTCTCCGACAACAATGAATATTTTATAACCACCTGCTTATTTAAAATATTTGTGCATTTTACCCATAACTAACCAAATTAATCAAATCAACCCTTACTATTTCAAAATAATAAATAGAGGAAAATAAATTTTATTTATTAATAATTTGGGGTCTTCTGAGAAATACCTTCTGCTCGAATGAGACTTCGAAGTATAGTCGAGGAAAAAACCGACCAAATTGCTTACAGAGGCCTTAGCCGACTTCCGAGACAAGGCTAAAGAAAAGCTTGAACGGTACCACGAAAGACTGCGACGACAATACAACACCGCGATGGTACCACGACAAATTCTGGTGGGAGACCCGGTCCTCAAAGCTAAGAACTCAAGTTATGAGGGGGACCCCAACCACCAAATTTTACCCCAAATGGGAAGGCCCGTATAGGGTACGAGAGATCTCTGAAAGCGGGTATTGCAAGATATCTCGTGTGGGATCAGATTCTGTCTCAGACCCATTAAACTTGAAATGGGTAAAGAAATATTACACATGAGAAGAGCATCACAAAAGTTATACTTTCAACTTCAAAATTAATAGAGGCACCGAATCATGACCCTCGGAAGTTACACTTTCAACTTCAAAATGATCGAAGGTACACATTACTAACAACCCTCGGAAGTTACACTTTCAACTTCAAAAGTGATCGAGGCTTTTGAGTATAAGCCCTCAAACCCGAAAGTTACACTTTAACTTTAAAAGTGGAGAACGTTATGCTTTATTCGACAAAAGCAAAAAAGTTACACTTTATCTCTAAAAGTGGCAAACGTTATGCTTTCTTCGATAAAAGCAAGATTTATTATGTGAAACGTTATACTTTTCGTTAAAAGCAATTTTTTATCAATAAATTGACAAACTTTCACTTATACTTGAATGTTTTAATTTTCTTAAAAAAAAGAGTATAAATTCAAGTTTTGGTTTTTGTGAATATATATATATATATATATATATATATATATTTTGACAAAATTCATGTTTTCTTATAATACCTATGATAAATATTGAGATTTAAGGAATCATTCAAATTAAAGGCAATCAACAAGGTTAAAGAAACCACGTTCGATAAATGAAATATGTGTAAATGAGTTTCTGAAATAGGAAATCGAAAAAAAAAAACTACTACAATAAGTTATGATCTAAAGGCCAAGACATATCAAAATGAAGAGGAGGCACAACTAAAGCTTCTAAGTCAAGAACGACAAAGATCTCGAATCTTAAGATTTGCGACTTTGACCCCCCAACTTCGTTAGTAGTCGACTCTAAGTCCGGTACCGACACTCTACCTCTTGAAGTTTTGCCTCTAGATCCCGTAACGACCCTCTAAATCTTGAGACCTGGATCTCCGGTTTGTTTATGGTTTTATCAAGCTCGAAAATTTGGACTAAAATGATTCATCTTCACACTTACGCATGTGAACCTCCGAACGTAGTGAAACAAGATTAAAACTCGACTTGAGAAGATCCAACCTATCATTTAAAAGGAGATATGTCAACACCTACGGCTGCAAGGTCATCTACATCATCGCTAAACTTCTTCAAGTCCTCAACTCGCAAGGAATATAAAGAAAGAGTATGCAACCCAAGAACAAGGCCTACGAGCTGATCTAGGAAGAGGGTTTGGGTGGAAGTTGTCTAAATAATCAGCCGGTCAAGAATCTGCGGGAACCGAGCTAGGAGACGCTCCAGACTTTCCTGACTAGAAGACGATATCTGGAAACCCCTCCAAGAAACAAGATCCCTACTTGGATTGAAGGAAGCTCTGGCAAGAGCTACTTTAGAGGCCACCATAGAATCTGTCGAGACCAGGGATGGAGGAGCTGAAAGATGTTGTACGGCTAAGGATTCCTTGAAGCCTTGGTCACCTAGAGGATAACCAAGGCCACTATATGGCGAGTGAGCAACATCTGGATGGAGAACAACAAATAACGCGAGTGCCTCAAGGCAAAGACAAATCTTTCATCCTCTCGCCCGAAAACAAGATGTCAAAGCACAATATATTATAAAGAAAAAGAAGAAAGGAAATTCAAGATAAATCATTTGTGGATTAAAGAAGGATACTCACAATATAGTCAATGGAAAAGGAGTCAGGAGATGCCACAGAAAGGGGAATGTCATCCAACCCACCCAAAGTACTATCAACAATGCCCTCCCGAGCAATCACCAACTCGGTAGAATCCTTTCGGGGAGGATGAACATCACCACGGTTTTTCAGAATGATTCTCCCTGGGAAGTAAGAGTCTCATCAATATCTTCAGACTCATCATGAGGAGCAGGCATAGGAAGGTTTGAAGAAATTGTTGTATCACCCACAACAAGACTCGAGCTCACATCAGACAAAGTATCCTTAGCATCCAGACTAACACAATCGTCATGAGAGAGTAGATATTTCAATATCAACAAGGATAGGTTGGGACGGGCTCACGACTAATGGAAGCCACCATGCGGAAGCCTCATTTATAAGATTATACATTAACCCAAGAGAACATCATCATCATCATCTTCATCGACCACGGTAACCTAAAATAAAAAAAATAAAGGAAATAATTACTCAATGATATGTGAAAGCGAGAATCTGAGGATGAAAGAAAATGAGAATAAGACGACAAATTACAATTTCTCTGGTACGCTTCGATCGGATCCTCGGTACCGTCGGATACTAGGGTCAACATTATCAGAGGCGTTTTGCTTAATGGCTTTATGATAAGCTTCGATAGGAGAGATTTAACCGATTGGAACCACGGATGAAGCAATAGGAGGAACTATCTCGTAATCGGTAGTAGTAGTTGCTCTCGTTTTAGAATGAGTAACTCTTATCTCCTCGGCATCAGAGGACCCCTGGGGAGGAGCTAGAGAGGACACCCGAAACGGAGCCCGTGGTGGAAGACTCTTGGAAGTAGTGGGAACCTGTGATGGAATGATCTGCATAGGGGAGACGACTTAGGCATCAAAATGTCATGCTCACCAACCCATTTCTTGGATGGCCAAAGTCTTTGAAATAACATTGGGCTTGGGAGAGCATAGAAATTACTTCATGAAGAAGTTGTGGAATAGAGATTAGCAATGAACAAATCAAGGTATCATCCTCCTATCTTTTAAGATTGACTTGCCAAGAATTACGTTCTCCAAGAGTATATCGCCTGGCTCCGGAGTCATCGGTATGAAAAAAGAAGGGATCTATAAGGATCACTTGATAGCCTCGGAAATGCCCATGTAAAAGAGGGGAGGTAGAGTATTATTTATGAATAATTAATTATTGATTCATATGATGAGGAAAATATTGATTTTATGTGGATATAGTGTTAGGTTTGTAATATTCAAAGAACGCAATCAAATTGCATAAAAAAGTGCTAAACGTGGAAAAATCGAGTTTAAAAATTTTACAAACCATATACCCGGATCACCCTTTATGCACAATTATTAATTAAACGAAAAAGATAAAGAATAAAATCATACCTGAAGATCCGAAGCTTCCTCGTGTACAAGTTCACCTCCAATCCTTTTCGCTCAACTTGAATCCACCGGTTTGGTTCCTTCCTTCGATCAACGTTAGCCACCCATATGTTGGGCCTCAGAGGTGATCCACCAAGGAAAAATAAAGATTCAAGAAGAAGGGTATTGGCTCAACCCTAGTTTTTCTATCTCTATAGAAAAGAGCGCATTCTCCAACTATTGGAATTATGACGTTATGTTGTTAAAGTCAACAACTCACACCACCCATAATAAGACTCCTCTTATTTATAGATATGGGCAAACCCTTAACAATTAAGAAATAAGGATTTATTTAATTAATTAAATTTTTTAATTAATTAAGCTCCCTAATCTTATTAGGGATAATTAATTAAACTCCTTTAATTAATTTTCCTTCCTAATCCAATTAGGAATAAATGAGAGTATTTTATATTAAATTAATTTCTAAACTCTTTTAGAAATTAAAATAATAATAATTGTAATAATATTAATAAGACTCTCTTATTAATTTATATTTAATATTTCTAAAATATTAAATAATAATATTAAGCTATTTAATTTATTCTATCACCATAGATTAAATTAAATATACTTAACATATTATTACGATTATGCCATTAACTTCTTAAATAATTATTCTTCCTTTTATGGTGTGACCTTTAGGTTCTCCATATTAAACCTATTGTGAATAAATCAATTAGAATAATTTAATCTTATTTAAATAAATAAATTAAACAATTAATTTATTTAAATAAATAATATTTATTCTACAATAGGATGTTCTCCCAATGATCAACGACTTTCCAGATAATATAGATTTCAACATTAATCATAAAAGAACCTTTGAGTAAATAGTTACCGCATAATTCAATCCTTCCACCATACAATGTCCCAATTAAATATAAGACATGGAATTATCGTCAAGTCTTATTTTATTTAATTATATGTATTTCGATCCTTAAATGCACAACTCAAATAATGCAAATTAGAAACTCCTTTCTAATTTCATTCTCGCTTTCGCCAAGGACTACCGGGTTGTCATTTATCGAATCACATAGACATTTTTCTTCTTTATTGAAGTGGTAGATTCTTTATCGATCATACATTATCTCCCATGTACAACTTATTATACCCAAGCATACCCTTTGATATACCCTAAGGGTCTTAAGGAATAAGTCAAAGTATAACTCATCATACACAAGATACTATGATGATCTCAAGTCCAAGGATTACTCAGACTACTATCACTACAGAATTCTATATCGACAGTGCAAGTAAAACTCCATTAGGTATTCCTTAGCGAGCCAACGCTCAAAGTTGAACTTATTCTCTAATAAGCACCTCACATACTTGCTTTAGTGTGTTCCACACAAATGATCATGAGATCAATCATCCTCATCCAATGAGCAAGCAACGTATGTACCAATCTATCCGGATTCACTAATCCCCAATTTAGTAATCCAACGATTGGGAACTATTTTAGTTTTAAGCTTTCTAAGAATTTAGATCTCATTAGAATGATCATCATCATTATTCTAAAAGCATTGCTTAAAAACTATGGGTTTATCACATATTATAAAACAAAGATCATGTAGATAATTAAAAGCCTTTAATAAATTAATACTTTTTATTAATAAATGAATAAGATTGTTACAAAGTATACGCTTTATCATCAAACATGATTGGCTTATGTGCATACTACTTTCAATCTCCCACTGCACTAAAGCCAATCGCCATGGTATCTTATACTCTTCTTCTAAGTGACGATTATCCCGCCGTTGGATAAGCTTTTAGTTAATGGATATGTAATGTTGTTCATGAGAGTCCACTATCTCTATAGTGATTTCATCTTTCAATGATTCTAATAATCAAATGAAAGTGCCACAACACATGTTTAGATCCAAGATGAGACTTAGAACTATTCCTAGTTCTCAGAATGAACTTTTAATCCAAACAATCAACTTCATAGCCTTCATTTATAGCTATATACTTTGTCTTTATCACTAAACCAAGAACTCTTTTTGTTGTTTGGAACCTTTCCAATTCATCGCACCAATCGCTCAAGGTAACCCTTTACCTTAAAGTGGATTTTTTTATCGTCATCTTGGTCTGTCTTCGAAAAAACTGAGTCCGTTAAGCCCTCTAGTTTTAATTAAGACCCACCATGAATATGATCACATCCTTAGTGCTTGCTAAGCACTTTAAGATGTTTTTCACCGACTCATAGTGAACTTTCCATAATACGACCGATCAACATCGTGTCTCGTGACATTTCATTGCATACATGATTGTCACTCATGCGACTCTCTCTCTTTCGAGAGTCTGTGGGGACTATTAAGAGAGATACACCCATAGCTCATCAACATGAGACATCTCTTTGAGTTTGCCATGCTAAAAACGACTTTAGCATCAAATGAATATACGCCTCGGGTTAAGTCGAGCATCCTCTTAAATCTATCTATATAGATTTTATCCCCAATTAAGATACTCTTCCCAAACCATTCATGGAGGAATGTTTAGACAACTTTATCTTTATCGATTTTAGCATTGGTATGTCATTCCTCATCCGTAGTATATCAACATATAGTACTAGGAATGTCACGATGCTTCCCATCCTTTAGTATATAGGTTCATTCTTATTTTTGATAAAATCAAACTCTTTTGATCGCCTCATCAAAACGAATGTTCCATATTTGAGAAACTTGCTTCAATCCATTTCTCTCGAGTGTCTACAACTCTTACCTCATCAGATGTAATCGATCATCATCTTCTATGATGTGTACCTCATCATCATCATCCATGATGAATCCATACCTCCGTGTATCTTCTAAGACTATTCCAGATTTATTTATTGGTTGTGGTATAATAGGTCTATCTACGTGTTCCTCTTATTCGACTTATAAGATTTTGTGGTTCTTGAACTCTTCAAGATCTATTATCCTCCCACTAGCCCCTTTTAATGATAAACACCTTTATCTTTGTAAGGCGGCGTGTTTCGTAACAAACACCTTTTGCTAAGTAGAATTATAGAACATATACCCTAAACTTACTTTAGGATGTCCCACAAATCAGACATGTCAAATCTTGTCCCAAGCTTATCCTTTGAAACCTTTTCACATAAGTCGACAACCCCTTATCTTAACATACTTAAGATTAGAATCCTCCCCGTCCATAACTTTTATGGAGTCTTCAATGGATTTTGAGGTTACCTTTTCGTAGATATGTAGCCATTTCTAGGACATTATCCTGTAAGGATATCGGAATGTCGGTAAAATCATTATGGACCGCACTATGTCCAACAAGGTACGATTTTTCATTCAGATACATCAATCAATTATCACAGATCGATGTGTCCATTATGAGAAAACCATTTGAGATGATCTAGAAACTTATCAGCAAGTATTTATTCTTCGATCTAATCAAAGAATCTTAATACATTGCCAATTTGTTTCACTTTTCAATTTTTTGAACCTTTCAAATAATTCACACTTGTATTTCAAACAAATACACACATTCAACTCTTTGAATGATCATCTCCTTTTCTTATACTAATTTGTTCAATATGCAAAATTATTTTCACGTAAGTCAAGTATACAAAATTTATTAAGTAATATTTCAATTCTATACAAAACATTATTATTATAAATAGTAACAACAATTGTTCTTAAATATAATACCAAAGATTTTATTGTCAACAATAAAATGGAAATAATGTTTTAACAAGAATCGGAATACAATAACAACTTATCAGTGACTTAATAGATTTGCCCGTAGGAGTGCTAAACTATAAGTTTCTATGGCTAATGTGGCAACCTTTGCTTCATTTTCCACACATAGGATTACTTATATTTGTTTAACTTTCTACTGCTTGGTCCCTTCATAAATCTATATTTATGATAACCAAAATTCAGATCCAATACCCAAGTAGAACCTCGATTTAAAGAAAAATTTATTTCAATCATGAACAAATTTGTATTTAGAATCAAACTTCACTAAGCTTCTTTCGTTAGCCTCTCGCAAGATGCTTCTCGCAGCTTTTTTCCAAAGGTCCAAAGCTTATTGCAAAGGGAAGCAAACCTTTGCTATCCGTGACGCTTTTGTTCTTATTATTATCCTTTTTTACGCCTTTCTATTTACCTTCTTTGAATCGCTTCTTCTTTCAAAAGATCCTTTGGCCCCTACCAAGAAGACTTGATCTTTCTTGGTCGAAAGTGACTCTCAACATTTTTCAATATGTTAAGCAAATCAACGAGGTCGATATCTAGCTTGTTTATATGAAAAATTCACAACAATTGTGAAAGGAGTCCGGAGTGAGTGCAAGATCAAATCTTCGCTCAACTCTCCATCCATGACAAAACTCGTTGTCCTAATCGATCAATCAAATTGATAATGTTAAGGACTTTTATCTGCATCATAGTGTCATCATGGTCATTCTAGATCTAAGAGCTCCTTAGATATCCGATATCTATCGGCCCTACTTTCCTCACCATCAACTACTGATGTGCGGGAATATAGTAGAAGCATCCATAGTTTCACGCCGACGTCAAGCTCAAGTTACTCATGGATGCGAAAGCATGATGCATCGAGCCAATCGTGCATCATCTTGCCACTTTCTAAAAGTAGCAATCTCTTCCTCAGAGGCATCATTCTCGCAACCATTGCAGGATAGGTGTATTAAGGACATAAGATACCTTTTTCACCATGAGAACTATTCTCAAATTCCTTAACCAATCCGCTTAATTTTTATTCGTTAATTTAGCATCTAATATGCTTCGCAATGATAGTAATTTAGACATTGTAAAATTTCATAAATGAATTTGTAATTAACAACATTTTAACATACATTCTTTTATTAATTACCAAAATAAATTAGGTCTTGTTTTAAATTGGTATCTCCCACTATTTTCTTTCAAACTATATTACCTCACTATATATAGTTCAAGAAAATCTAATTAAAGATTTGCTAGTGAGAATAAGGATCCCATTTCAAATGTATATAGCCTTGTGGTGACACAACAAACTATATATAAATAAATAGGTAGACAACTTTTGTCAATTACATCAACTATGCAACTCCTTTTCTTTTGCCTCTTAGATTATTTTGATCAAGTGGTGGCACATCCGAATCAAAATTATCCAAGTTAAGTCCCAACCTAGCACTCCATATATTCAAAAAAAAAAATATCATCCTTGTGGTGACACAACAAAACAATATTGTTCAATTTTCTTTATAAGCATCAAATGTGATAAATTAACATCTTAAATACTTAATACTTGCCTTGTGGTGACACAACAAACTCATATTAAATATTTAATACTCTATTAATTTTATCATGCTAGAAGAAGGCTACGCTCGATATTCCAAATATCTTTGAACGCTTAGACTTAATATAAAAATTGAGGGGTTTGTTATTAATTTGTCTCATCTTGTTTAATGCATTTACATATATATATATAAAAATATATTATATTAATGAAATGAATGAAGCATGTTTGTATAATATATATATATATATAGTATAAGTATATGCACATATAGAATACTATATTCTACCCGGATTGATTATGGACTTTTATTCTAGTTTGGTTCACTAGAGCCACCAAGTGAACCAAAAGGTCAAACCCTTGGGGTGCAAGAAATAATATTTAAATATAACTATTACATTTAAACCCTGCTCCATTACAAACGGGTCTTCAAGCGCCTTGTTCCTCGATCTCCAATTCTTCAAAATTTAATTCTAACTATTCCTATTACAAAACTATTTTAAAATAAATAGAAAACCTTGATCAGCAATCAAGGGAAGTACATAGAGAGAGATAGAATTTACATTAAGAAAAATTAGAAAAGATTTAGGTACGCAGAATTCCCATTTAATAAAAACCCATACATTCATGCATCCAACTAAAATAAAATCCAATCACATCGTCAATAGTCCATAATCAATCCCATTTATTATCATACACATCATCATACGCGATCAATAAATAACATTCATTATATGAATAATAAACATTTAATATATATATTGATATCATTTAATGGGCAAATTTAGTTAGTATAAAATCTAATTTTGAATTAAAATAAACACCTTTATTTTAATCCAAATTTAAATCAAAATAAAACTATTTTATTTTAATTTATCTAATTTTGAATAAAATAAACTATTTTATTTTAATCAAAATTTTAATCAAAATAAACTCCTTTTTTTAATTAATTATGGAATCCAATTCCATATTAAAAAATTTTAAAGGAAAACAACGGATTATCTTTCCTATTCACAAATAAACTCCTTTATTTATTTTAATAATATGAAATCTTATTTCATATTTAAATAAACTCCTTTATTTAAGGAAACACGGATTTTTTTTTTTTCCTATTCACAAATAAACTCCTTTATTTTGAATAATATGAAATCTTATTTCATATCTAAATAAACTCCTTTATTTAAGGAAATTTGGATTCTCTTTTCCTATTCACAAATAAACTCTTTTTATTTTGAATAATATGAAATCTTATTTCATATCTAAATAAACTCCTTTATTTAAGGAAAAATAGAATCCAATTTCAACTCCAATTAGTTATCATGGAATCCAATTCCAACTCTAATTAGTTATCATGAAATTTAATTTTAAAATTAAAATAAACTTTTTATTTTAATATTAAAATAAACTTTTATTTTAAAATTAAAATAAACATTTTAATTTAATTATAAAATAATAAGAATAATATATATATATATATATATATATATATATATATATATATATATATATATATATATATATATATATATATATATATATATATATATATATATATATATATATTTTTGCTTTCAGTGATATACATATAACTTATATATATATATATATGAATATAATATTTTTTTTTTTTTTTTTTAAAATAAATGCAACAGTGACCTTATTCCTTAACGTGCATTCCTTAAAAAGTTCTGAATGATTTGCTAAATTATTATATGAATCATAATTTTAATATCTTGAAAAAAAAAAAAAAAAATCAATTTAATATACTCACTTGATTTAAAATGCGGTGGAAACTCAAAAAAAATTTTTTTTTTTTTTTTTTTTTTAATAAATTTTATATAACAAAATTATGCCCAATTAAATTGTTCTAAACACATATCAATATATATATCAAATTAAAATAATTAATAATTTGTGATAAAGGTTTGGCTCGATGCCATCGTTAGGGTTTGTAATATTCAAGAACGCAATCAAATTGCAAAAAAAGTTTAAGGAAAACGTGAAAAATCAGAGTTTAAAATTTTACAAACCATATACCCGGATCACCCTTTATGCACAATTATTAATTAAACGAAAAGATATGAAGAATAAAAACATACCCTCAAGATCCGAAGCTTCCTCGTGTACAAGTTCACCTCCAATCCTTTTCGCTCAACTGAATCCACCGGGTTTGGTTCCTTCCTTCGATCAACGTTAGCCACCCAATGTTTTGGCCTCAGAGGTGATCCACCAAGGAAAAATAAAGATTCAAGAAGATGGGATATTGGCTCAAACCCTAGTTTTTCTATCTCTATAAAAAAGAGCGTACTTCTCCAACTATCGAAATTAATATTATGTTGTTAAAGTCAACAAATCACACCACCCATAATAAGACTCTCTTATTTATAGATATGGGCAAGTAAACCTTAACAATTAAGGAATTGGGATTTATTTAATTAATTAAATTCTTTTAATTAATTAAGGGCCCCTAATCTTATTAGGATAATTAATTAAACTCCTTTAACTAATTTTCCTTCCTAATCCAATTAGGAATAAATGAGAGTATTTATATTAAATTAATTTCTAAACTCTTTTAGAAATTAAAATAATAATAATTGTAATAATATTAATAAGACTCTCTTATTAATTTATATTTAATATTTCTAAAATATTAAATAATAATATTAAGCTATTTAATTTATTCTATCACCATAGATTAAATTAAATATACTTAACATATTATTACGATTATGCCATTAACTTCTTAAATAATTATTCTTCCTTTTATGGTGTGACCCTTTAGGTTCTCCATATTAAACAGGTTGTGAATAAATCAATTAGAACAATTTAATCTTATTTAAATAAATAAATTAAACAATTAATTTATTTAAATAAATAATATTTATTCTACAATAATAGGATAAGCCTCTCAATGATCATCAACCACTTTCCGTATAATATAGATTTCAACATTAATCATAAAAGAACCTTTGAGTAAAATAGTTACCAGATAATTCAATCCTTCCACCATACAATGTCCCAATTAAATATAAGACATGGAATTATCACAAGTCTTATTTTATTTAATTATATGTATTTCGATCCTTAAATGCACAACTCCAAATAATGCAAATTAGAAACTCCTTTCTAATTTCATTCGCTTCGCCAAGGATCATCGGGTTGTCATTTATCGAATCACATAGACATTTTCTTTTTATTAGAAGTGGTAGATTCTTTATCGATCATACATTATCTCCACGCATAACTTATTATACCCAAGCATACCCTTTGATATACCCTAAGGGTCTTAAGGAATAAGTCAAAGTATAACTCATCATACACAAGATACTATGATGATCTCAAGTCCAAGGATCACTTAGACTACTATCACTACAGAATTCCTATCGACAGCAAGTAAAACTCCATTAGGTATTCCTTTAGCGAGCCAATGCTCAAAATGAACTTATTCTCTAATAAGCACCTACATACTGCTTTAGTGTTCCACACAAATGATCATGAGATCAATCATCCTCATCCAATGAAAAAAGCAACGATGTACCAATCTATCCGGATTCACTAATCCCCAATTTAGTAATCCAACGATTGGGAACTATTTTAGTTTTAAGCTTTCTAAGAATTTAGATCTCATTAGAATGATCATCATCATTATTCTAAAAGCATTGCTTAAAACTATGGGTTTATATTATAAAACATATTATAAAACTTTAAAATTAATCTTTTATTAATAAATGATAATTAAAAGCCTTTATCATAATAAATTAATACTTTTATTAATAAATGAATAAGATTGAAATTTTATCTTTTACGAAAGATAATTATATGTATTATTTATCATCAAATATAATAATGGTGATATTTTTACAACGAATGTGGGATATATATGAGTATACGAGGAGGAAGAGTATCCTCACCTTTTGAAACACACCGAGTACGACGTCGATTTCGAGGGATTAAATTTCATAAGGAGGGAGGTTGTAAGATGACTTATTATGAAATTTTTAATTTTCTATTTATTATTTTGAAATAGTAAGGGTTGATTTGATTAATGTGAATAGTTATGGGTAAAATACATAAATATTTTTAAAATAAGTAAGTGGTTATAAAATATTCATCATTTATTAGGGAATATTCGTTTGGTCGTGGAATATTCTTCTTTGTCGGGGAATATTAAATGCGACGGTACTGCATGATTTTATGGGCCCCATATGCGGAAAGCGATTGGATGAAGAAAGCGACAAATATAAGTGGTTTAAAAATAACGGCATAGTTATTCTAATTATCTTTGTTAAAATACTAAAATTGGTTAAAACACAAGCATTTGACACGGTATTATTGCAATTATTGATTCTTACGTGAAGGCACTACTTAATAATGGTTACTGATGCATTTATTGATAATAATTGATTTAATAATTCTTTGCGTTGATATTTTTTTTTAATAATTTCATGTTGTTTGATAATTATTCATTAATCGTCATTACAAAGATTTTCATTACCGATGCAATAATTCATATTATCCGAATAATATTATTAAATAACATTATTGGTAATGTCTAGAAAGTTCATCTAAGGAGAGGTTTGGTCACCTAATGGCCAAGAGAGGAGAAATTCTTATTCGAAAGCCCCCCTCTTTCAGGAAGCGCCGGTCATCAATATTGTGATTTCGTAATATTATTTGTGAATAATTAATTATTGATTCATATGATGAGGAAAATATTGATTTTATGTGGATATAGATGGAGAAAAATTTTAATGTGACAATTGTTGAAAATTGAAATTTTATCTTTTACGATAAGATAATTCATTTAAATGTATTATTATATTTTAATAATATAATAATGGTGATATTTTTACAACGAATGTGGGATATATTGGTATCTGAGGAGGAAGAGTATTTTTGTTGTAATAAATGTTTAAAACATGTTAAACATGTCGGTGGACCTCATTTATTAATTGAAATTTGATTATAATTGTGTAAAATCGCCTGGTTTGTGGATTTTGGTCAATTTCATGTTGGAATTTTGAAAACTTTCTTACGTAAAGTTGTAGAGAATTGAATTTCCTATAAAAAGTCGCATGATTCGAATTTTCTGATAAAAGGGCTATTTATTATGAATTATTGAAGTTTCAAGCTCAAATAATTAATTTTGAAAGTTTAAAATATTTTTAATTACAAAAACGTTTTTTTACATTGTTGGGACTCATTTAACATGTGTTAAGATTGCGATTTCAGATCTTCAAAGTGTGCGTAGAGAATTTGTAATATATATAATATTATTATATTAAATTTTCGCTTTGATGTTCTAAGCAATTTCTATAAATAGGGGCTTAGGTTAGAATTGAAAATCACACCGTAAACTCAAGTTTTTTCTCTCTATATTATCGAAAGCGTATTCTTGTGAGTATTTTGAGTATACTTTGAGTATGCTTTATCGGTGCAAGTTCAAGTCATAACCTATATCCGATGTTTCAACTAAGTATTGTCTTTTCGAGGTAAGGGATATTATTTTTTCAGTAATGATATTATTTCTTCAATATCATTATGTTGAAATATTGATCTGAAGTTTTTATCAAATTTGGAACTTTTGGTGTCGAGATTCTTATTCACGATATCTGACCTTTATTCACGATTATACGACCTTTATTCACGAATCACTAAGACTATTCATCTGAAAAATAAAAATTTTCTTTTCGTCCAAAATATCTATTCGGATACTAGCTTTGATTGTATCCATGTTTTGATCATTCTTGAATTTTACACCTTTGTGATTATTTTTGAGGTATTTTTGGACGTGGATAAAACAAAGTACGAATCCTTAATCCTTAATCCTTGTCATTTTGTTTCTTTGGATTCGTTTCTTTAAAATATTTTCATCATCTTGATCTTAAATGATGATATTATGGAATATCTTTGGCACATGTAGTGTGAGGATGAATGATTTTCGAAGAATATCTTTGGCACAGTGCAAAGATGAGCAGTGTGTTTAGATGAACATGACTAATTGATGAATATCTTTGGCTGTAGTGCAAAGATGAATATTTGATTCCAGATATATATTGATTGATGTTCTGAGGATAAAAGATAGATGATGAAATTTTAAATTCATACATAGAAGATAGTAGTTTGCATTCTCTACTTAACTCTTCTAATGAATTATTATTTCACCTGCGAATATTGATTTAAAATTTGTTGTCTATTGTATTCTATTAGATTTTCCTGTTGAAGACTAACGATAATTTGTTGTATATTATCTTAGTCATAATATTCTTCTTGAGCTAGTTGAGCTCACCCTTTTCCCTTTTTGTTCCATTTTTTTTCTCGGGAGGCGAGAATATAAGCGAGCACGTAGCCTGTGGTATTGGATGAAAGTTCTAGAGAGAGTTGTTTAGTAGTCCCTCACCATTTTTGTAAAATAATGTATCAATAAATGTGATGAGGATTTTTTGAGTATAGATATTATCAGAAGATAATATTTGTATTCAAACTCACAGTTTCTTGTTGTAATAATAAAGTTGTAGTTGTTTACGTACCATGTATTGACAACTCAGAATGGGTGATGTATACCTATTTTGGGGGCGTCGCGGCGAGTGTGAATAGAAAGGGCATTCTGGTCATATATCGAATTGTCTCATGACCTGTGAGGAGAATACACGATAAAGATACCAAAACTATTATTCTCAAGGAAATAGGGAAGCTCGTAGAATCAAGGAAAAGCGAACCAAGACGGTCATGAGCCACTCAAGCTATTTCTGTTGAGGTTGGAGAAGATGTACGAAATTTGTGCTTGTAGAAGTGAGGTAGATGACCGCAACCCCTCAAACAATGGTATAGGGTGGAAAGCAAGTGAAGCATGAATAATCATCGAGGAAATATCGCAAATCCGTACTATCAGGACTAGAGTGGTGATCAATCCAACGTAGCATGCGAGGAATGATGTTGCATGGTGGGAGAGAATGAGACTTCTTCTTCTTCGTAGAAAGATGCTCAAGATCGGAATAGCCCGGAAAAGCTTTCGAAAAGAAAGATCTCGAAGGAAAGAGCATGGAATGAAGCAACTGACATCATACCTGAGTTAAAAAAAAATAAATATATTATAGAAAAGGTTAAAGGACCTCCCAACGGATTCTTTCATGGCAAGGGTGGTTTCGTCTAGGCGAAGATATAAGGTCCCTAGGAAGAGAGAAGCAAGGGGAATCTCCGAGCTGGGGATAACAACGCCGCTAAACCCGAACATCTGAGGCGGAAGGACGCGTCTATAGGAGACCTGGGAAGATGAAGCGTGTGACGCCCCAAAATAGGTATACATCACCCATTACGAGTTGTCGATACATAGTGTGAAACAACTACAACTTTATTATTACAACAAGAAAGCGTGAGTTTGAATACAAATATTATCTTCAGATAATATCTATACTCAAATAAATCCTCATCACATTTATTGATATATTATTTTACAAAAATGGTGAGGACTACTAAACAACTCTCTCTAGAACTTTCATTCCATACCCAGACTGCGTTACTCGTTATATTCTCGCCTCACCGAGAAAAAAAATGGAACAAAAAAAGAAAAGGGTGAGCTCAACTAGCCCGATAAAGAATATTATGACTAAGATAATATACAACAAATTATCGTTAGTCTTCAAACAGGAAAAATCTAATAGAATACAATAGACAACAAATTTTAAATCAATATTCGCAGTATGAAATAATAATTCATTAGAAGAGTTAAGTAGAGAATGCAAACTACTATCTTCTATGTATGAATTTAAAAGTTCATCGTCTATCTTTTATCCCCAGTAACATCAATCAATATATATCACGAATCAAATATTCATCTTTGCACTACAGCCAAAGATATTCATCGATTGGTCATGTTCATCTAAACACTGCTCATCTTTGCACTGAGTGCCAAAGAAATTCTTCAGAAATCATTCATCTTTGCACCATGTGCCAAAGATATTCCATAATATCATCATTTAAGATCAAGATGATGAAAAATATTTTTAAAGAAATGAATCCAATTGAAACAAAATGACAAGGATTAAGGATTAATGTAAGACCCAAACTTTTATAAATAAATATGAATTTTTCTATAAATATTATTTTTAATATTATGGAATAAATTTGATATAATGTTATAGTTGTGGGTAATATTTATAAATTTTGCAAAAGTAAGCAAGTTGTTATAAAATATTCGTTTGGTGGGGAATATTCTTTTTTGTGGGGGGAATATAGATGCGACGACTACTCAATCATTAGTGGACCATTAACGAAAGTATTGTCGTAGTTAGAAAGCGACAAAATTATCTTTCTATATAAATAATCTGGAGAGGTGTTACCGTTAAAAGCTGTTGAACTACCCTTGGTAAAAAAATGCGATGACGCGGCGTGGTTGCATAATAAAGACACGGATTGATTATCGATGCTTACGTGAGAAGTCACTTAGCATTATACTCAATTATTGCTCATGAAGAATCACGATCATATCTCTTATATTATTGATTCAATTATTGTCACAAGATTATCATCGTATAATATGTTATATTATTAATTGAGACGACAAGTTATAAATGATTAATAATTGTTGAAAGATTAAAATGTGTTGATTAAAAATAAAATGATTTGTGGTAATATTTATTCAATCCTTGATGTATATAAAGAGTCCATTATGAGACGTTTATGGTAAGTTTGATTATTTTATGGGGGCCCATATATGTCATCATCTAAGAGTCTCTTCGTCAATAGTAATTACCTTTGTGAATAGTAATTACCTTCATCAATAAGTATTTACCTTCGTCAATAGTATTTACCTTCGTCAATAGTAATTACCTTCTTCAATAGTAATTACCTTTCACAATAGTAATTACCTTCGTCAATAAGTAATTACCCCTTCGTAAATAGTAGTTGTCCTTCAATATTACCAAGAGTTAATCGCTTTCTTCGATGTTCCAAAGGTTAATTACCCCTTCAGTAAATAGTAGTTGTCTCTTCAATATTACCAAGAGTCATTTTGACCTTCGTTAAGACTCAAGAGCCACCTCTCGCTTTTTCTATAAATAGAAAGCTCATTTCTTCATTATTTCTACGAATTCATTGAAACTACAGAGAGAGAAACTATAGAGAAAGAAGAAAAGTATTCGCTACTTCACTTTTCCAATATTCAGTTCTTTAAGGTTGGGAATATTATTTGTTGTACCGTAAGGGGTGTTATTCTTTCTTATTCATGAAGAAGCTGTTGTTATTCCATTCTTTATTATTCATTGGAATAACTTTTGTATCATGCTGGATACCTATACTTGGTGAAATCCTTATGTTATTCCATTCTTTATTATTACATTGGAATAACTCAGTACGTCTGTGATACCCTATACATAACTTGTATACTGCCAGATACCCTATACTTGGTGAAATCCTTATGTTATTCCATTCTTTATTATTAGGTTGGAATATCATATTCGTGTGTTTTACAGGACACGGTTTAAAATCTTTATTATTACGTTAGAAATATCCCGTCGTGTGTTTTACATTGGGACTGGTTAGATTACTTATTATTACGTTGGAATATCCTGTCATGCAAGCACCGCATGCATGGTGATTTCTTTTGTTATTCCATTCTTTATTATACTCAATTGGTTAAAGTTTTGACTTCTATACTCCATGAAATTAGTGGAATATCCTTGATATTTGCGCTTCATCCAAAGATCTTTTCATGGAAATATTCTTCTCGAGATTCTTGAATTTTTACTCTACAAAGCGATTGTCATGTTGAGTTTGGATGTTATTGGTTCCTAGATAAAGTAATTCTTGAACTTGTTTTATTGAATTCTTATATCATTGTCATCATCCTCATGTTTATATTATGTTAAAAGTCATACGTGGCTCAGAAGTGCATAGATGGACTTGGTATGATTATGACCGAGAGACTATTTCTTGTAATCACGACCGTAATGTTACAAATGATGTGGTAAAAATCCTCGATGGTAGTAGTGCATTGATGGGAAAGATTGTTGGCATGATCATGACCATTAATGAATACACAACTATTCTTGGCCCGTAGTGCATGAATAATTGTGGTCGTGATACTAAAGAATATCCTGGTAGTAGTGCGGGGGTGATTCAATGATGTGGAATATTTATTAAAGTTGAGTCTCATTTATAATAAATGATGAAAACCTTTTAAATCATAAAAGATAGTAGATTTTATTTTTTCTACTTGACTCTTTTAATGGATTCTTTGGTTCACCAGTAGTTAAACTTGATGTTCATTATATTTTATCGGTTTAACTTTGTTCAGAGGCTAATGATAATTTATTCTCGCATTATCTTAGTCATAATATTTCTTCTTGAGCTAGTTGAGCTCACTTTTCTTTCTTTCATTCTTCAGAGAAATGAGAATATAAATTTGAGACGAGTCGGGGAGCAGAGTAATGGTCGCAGAGGATAGCATTAGTAGTCCTCACTATTACGTGAAATAGTGTGATAATAATTGTAATGAGGACTCCTTTTTTGAGTTTGTATAATATCTAGTAGACAATATTTGTATTCAAACTCACAGTTTACGTCAGTATTGTACCCACGATTATATTAGTAAGTTGTATTTAAATTACGTACCATGTATCCGACTACCCAAGATGGGTGATGTATACCTAATTTTGGGGGCGCCACGGTTGAGTATCGAGCTTGTGGATATGATCCCTGGCTAAGATGTGAGAATAGTCCTGGAGGAGGGAGAGACGGGAATACCTTCGCTAGTATGACCTACCTAAGTTTATGTGCTATTTTATTGGTTCATTGAGAATATAGGGATAATTTGTTACATGTCAATTAACCTTTTATTTTGTGGCGAGATCTGAAAATGACATCTCGAGAATGTTGAGAATAGCAATGGAGCCAGAGCGATCGTTGATTCACCACATATCAATAATCGGGATAATGTGCATCGCCAAGGCGACAATTGTGACGCCCCAAAATAGGTCCATTCCATCCAACCCATTCGAAGTCGCCAAATACATGATGCATGTAAATAACTACAACTTTATTATTAAAACATATAAACTGTGAGTTTAAATACGAGATATTGCCATCAAACAATATCCACATGCAAATAAATCCACATCATAATTATTGATACATTATTTTACAAAATGGTGAGGACTACTAAACAACTCTCTCTGAACCTTCATTCCATACCCGACTAGTACTGCCATTACATTCTCGCCTCCCGAGAAGAAAAATGGAACAACAAGGAAAAGGGTGAGCTCAACTAGCCCAAGAAAGAACATTATGACTAAGATAATATACAACAAATTATCGTTATTCTTCAACAGGAAAAATCTAATAGAATACAATAGACAACAGGTTTTAAATCAATCTTCGCAAATGAAATAATAATTCATTAGAAGAGTTAAGTAGAGAATGCAAACTACTATCTTCTATATATGAATTTAAAAGTTCATCGTCGATATTTTATCCTCAGTAACATCAATCAATATATATCCGGAATCAAATATTCATCTTAGCACTACTACAGCCAAAGATATTCATCGGTTGGTCATGTTCGTCTCAACACTGTTCATCTTTGCACTTCTGAGCCAAAGATATTCATCAAGAAATCATTCATCTTGCACTACTTCACAGCCAAAGATATTCGATAATATCATCATTTAGGATCGAGGATGATGATGAAAATATTTCAAAGAAAAACGAATCCGGTGAAACAAAAGAACAAATATTAAGGATTCGTATTTTAAACAATCCAAGTTCAAAAATACTTCATAAGTAATCGAGTGGAGTAAAATTCAAGAATGATCAAAACATGGATACAATCAAAGCTTGTATCCATAATAGATATTTTGGACAAAAAGAAGAAATTTCATTTTGGTAAATAGTGTTAGTATGATTCGTGAATAGTGTCAGTCAATACGTGAATAAAGGTCGATACGTGAATAAGTAACTCGACACAAAAAATAGAAATTTCACAAAAAAACATCTTCACGCTTCGTGAATAAGACTCATGAATAAGAACTCATGAATAGTAAATCGTGAATAAGAACTCATGAATAGTAACTCGTGAATAAGAATCTCATGAATAGTAACCCCGACATGAAAAAGTTCCAAATTTGATAAAAATTTCCAACCAATATTTCTAAGATAATGATATTGAAGAAATAATATCATTTTCGAATAAAATAACATCCCTTACCTCGAAAGACAAGATTTAAATAAACACAGGATATAAAGGCTATGACTTGGACTTGCACCAGTATAGCAATACTCAAAGTATACTCAAAATACTCACAAGAATACGCTTCGATAATATAGAGAGAGAAAACTTCAGTTTCTGGTGTGATTTTCAATTCTAACCTAAGCACCTATTTATAGGAAAATGCTTAGAACACCAAAGTAGAAAATTTAATAAATTAATATTATTTATTTTTTTCTACATCTTCCTACGCATCAAGCATCTGAATTCAACAATTAAAACATATGCAAGAACCACACTCAAATCACCAAAAACGTTTTTCTTATTTAAATTATTTTAAACTTCCAAAATCAATTATTTCAAGCTTGAACTTCAATAATTCATAATAAATAACCCTTTTATCAGAAAATTCGAATCTCATGAGTTTTATAGGAAATTCAATTCTCTACAACTTTACAGAAGAAAGTTTTTCAAATTCCAAAGAGAAATTGACCGAAATCCACAAACCAAGCGATTTATTCTGTGCTATAATCAAATTTCAAATCAAGAAATGGGGTTCACCACACACAAAAACATGTGTTAATCATTTAATGCCACAAAATACTCTTCCTCCTTGTATACTCATATATCCCACATTCATTGTAAAAATATCACCATTATTATATTATTAAAATATAATAATATATTTAAATGAATTATTTTATCGAAAAAGATAAAATTTCAATTTTCATCAATTGTCACTTTAAAAATTTTCTCCATCTATATCCACATAAAATCAATATTTTCCTCATCATATAAATCAATAATTAATTATTCACAAATAATATTACAGAATCACAAGATCGGCAACTGTGCCGCTAGTTAAAGGAAAGAGGGCTTTCCAATAAGGATCTCTCCTTCTTGGCGCGCAATTAGGTGACCAAACCTCTCCTGTATGTAACTTTCTAGACATTGCCAATAATGTTTTCTAATAATATTATTCAGATAATATGAATTATCATTCAGATAATGGAAAATCATCGTAATGATAATTTATCAAACAACAAGAATATAAAATATCAACGCAAAGAATTATTGAATCAATAAAATAAAATATTGAATAGTAATTCTTCGTAATAATTATCGAAAAGTGCCTTCTTTACGTAAGAATCAATAATTGGTGCAATACCGTGTAGCTTCTTGTGTTTTAACCACCGAGTATTTTAACAAGATAATTGAATAACTACTTCCGAATTATTATTTTAAACAACTTATATTTGTCCGTTTTTTTTCATCCAATCGCTTTCGTTATGGGCCTATAAAGATCCATGCCATTCGGATTTAATATTTCCCCTGAAAGAAGAATATTCCACGACCAAACGAATATTCCCCGACAACAATGAATATTTTATAACCACTTGCTTATTTTGAAATATTTGCTTATTTTACCCATAACTATCCACATTAATCAAATCAACCCTTACTATTTCAAAATAATAAAAAGAGAAAATTAAATTTCATTAATAATAAGTTGGGGTCTTACAACCTCCCCTCCTTATGAAATTTCGTCCTCGAAATTGACATACGTACCTGGTGTTTCGAAAAGATGAGAATACCTCGCTTTCATTTCCGTTTTCAACTCCCAGGTCATTTCCTCAATAGCATGGTTTCTCCACAAAACCTTAACTTGTGGTATAACCTCAGACATAGGAGGATATGTTCTTTCCTATCCAAGATCTTGACAAGTACCTCCTCATACGTTAAGTCTTCTGGCTATCTCGTCCTGGCTTCTAACTCAATGACGTAGTTCGTCGTCCACATATTTACGTAACATCGACACGTAAAAACATTATGAACACGCCATTATACTTGGCGATAAAACGAAGTCTATAGGCCACGGTTCCTATTCGATCGAGAATTTCAAATGGATTAATAAATCGAAGGTTTGAGCTTTCCTCACCTCACCGATTCTCGCTTTTGAAATAACAACTTCGTGATCTTCTTCTTCAAATTCATCATCACCCGGTGTGTAGCTTGAATAGCTTTAACTTTATAGATTAAAGTCGATTATACTCGTATATCATCACGCACGTGGGTACCTAGAGTTTTCATCTCCATCTCTATTATTTGTAAATTATACTGAAATGAGTCTTTGACAATATCGTATTTCATTTGTATACGATCTTCTACTCAACACGTCACTACCACGCTCGCTTTTCCAGGATGGCATGGTCGTAACATCTTTGAAATAGGTCTCCTCTCGAGTTCTTCAAGCTTTTCCCACATTCCTTGCTCCATTCGAATTTTGTATCTCTACGAAGTTAGTCATGCGTTAATGGAATAGCGATTCGAGAATATCCTTCAACGAATCTCCGATAATAACCAACTAAGCCTGAAAGCTACGTATTTCGACATCGATTTAGGTTGTTCTCAATCGCGACTCATATCCCAACCTTGGATAAGACGCTACAATGACACCTATCATCGCTTTACTATCGCACGAATATGGTGTCCCTACGAGAGTCGGCTTTCGGTGCATTCCACAAAGGAAGTCACCAGATAAAGGCTCAGTACCAAATTTATAGTTGAATTTTTAACTCAAGTTCAATAGAGCCATTCGACATGAGATTTTAGAAATGAGTTTTGTATCGGGTTCAAAGTCGATACAAAATTTAATATCGAGCTTTGGGAGTAAACCAAGAAATTCTTCGTAAAATACGTCGGGGAAAAATCAATAACAACAGGAATATTATTCAAATCGACGTGTCTTTATTCAAATCCATAACATGGACTAAGAAAACTCGACATCCATAATAAACGAATGACTTTCATGGCTCGATATGAAAATGTTTGACTACAATGGTTTGATTACTTGAATTTGAATAACAAAGTTGCTTAGAATATAAAAACTAACAACCTTTTTAAAGTAATCAATTTTTGCATGATGAGTAGTTCACCTTAAAATCACATCAAAAGCAAATATCTCTATGAAATAAGGTTAACGAGTAATGTGATAGTGCCAACTCGAATCAAGCAAGATTTCTAAACAACGGATGTAATGAAAGTTTCTCCTAATGGAGTCTCCATAAATAAGTCAAAGTCTAATTTCTCCGTAGTCAAGTTCAAACGTTGAGTAAAGCAAGAGAGATAAAAGAATGGGTAGAATCCCAGATTCAGTAAGGTATAAACTTCGCAAGAATTTATAATTAACTAACCTGCTAACGTTCGGGTTCTCGATTTTAACCTGGCCACGACAAACGCTATTCCGTGAACCGATTGACTTTGACCTTTCTGGGACATCCTTTCGAGTCACCATTCACTGGATCTGGTTTCGATATCGCATAATCTCGAGCGATATGTCCTTCTTTTCCACAATTATAACATACCTTAAACTGCTGTGGGCGATTTAATGATATGTCCCTCTTTCCCGCATTTGTAACATACGACCGGTGGTCTTTCTCCTCCTCGAACCCGCCACATCATGGCCGACATCTTCACATGGTCGTTGTTGAATCTCCTCTTTTAAAATCTCCTCCCGATTCGCTTCTTCTATTTTTATGGCCACGATTACCACCAGAGTGGTTACCGCTTTAATCAGATTCTTCTTTCTCATTGGTTATCGTTATTCGATGATCGCTATCTTCTAGATGATCCTGGTTATGGTCCCTCATTGAACGCGTACTCGTTATCTCGCTTCTAACAATCGAGCCTCATTGACAACATTTGAATAGAGAGAAAATTTATGAGAAATGAGATATCGACATATACCGGGTTTCAAACCTCTTAGAAACATCCCGCATATACGCTCCTCATTCTCCACCAAATGAGGTGCAAACTCGATAACTCCGCGAACTTCGCCTCATCGGGACACCGTCATGTTATTTCGCTTCCGCCTAATAAACTCCACTTCCTTCATATGATGAATACTTTCGTGGAAGTACTTGTCATTGAATGCTTTTGAAACGCTCTCCTACGACATGCCGAAAGTGCATTTGGATGGGTACGCTTCATGATTCCCACCAAGAATCTACCTCGTTACGGAACATAAAAGTAGCGAATGGAACTTTTCGTTTCCTCCGCATCCCAAGACATCGAATATCTTGGTAATTTATTTGACCCACGCTCGCCTTTAATCGGATCCCAGATTCCCTGCACTCGTGGTCCCAACTCTTTGAACCGCTTGGTCGTGACCACCCGTGAATTGCTATATCGAGCCTCCTCGTATTTTGAACACGAGTCTCCTCGTCGATTTTGCATGAAATGCAAAAAGCTTCTAAACATCCCCTCGCTCATCATCTCGCCAGTGGTGTTGTTCATGGGAGGAACATTGACTGTTGCACGTTCTCCTCGTTGGTAAAGTCTGAAGCATCTCCACGGTCTCATTTACTCCATCGTTAATATTCTCAACGACATTCTCAAACATCGTCATAAAATAAGGGTTAATTAAGGAAATCAATATATCACATAATATCCCTATATACTAACCAACTAACAAATAAGCTTAGGTAGGACACACTAGCGAAGGATTTACGCGTCTCTCCCCTCCTAGTTCTATTCCCCAATCTTCGCTAGAGATCAAATCCCTAAGCTCTGATACCAACTGTGACGCCCCCAAAATAGGTCCATTCCATCCAACCCATTCTCGAGTCGCCAAATACATGGTACGTAAATAACTACAACTTTATTATTACAACATATAAATCGTGAGTTTAAATACAGATATTGCCATCTAGACAATATCCACACGCAAATAAATCCCCATTATAATTATTGATACATTATTATACAAAAATGGTGAGGACTACTAAACAACTCTCTCTGAACCTTCATTCCATACCCCACTAGTACTCGCCACATTCTCGCCTCCCGAGAAGAAAAATGGAACAACAAGGAAAAGGGTGAGCTCAACTAGCCCAAAGAAAGAACATTATGACTAAGATAATATACAACAAATTATCGTTATTCTTCAACAGGAAAAATCTAATGTAATACAATAGACAACCCGGTTTAAATCAATCTTCGCAGTGGAAATAATAATTCATTAGAAGAGTTAAGTAGAGAATGCAAACTACTATCTTCTATATATGAATTTAAAAGTTCATCGTCGATATTTTATCCTCGTAACATCAATCAATATATATCCGAATCAAATATTCATCTTAGCACTACATGTGCCAAAGATATTCATCGGTTAGTCATGTTCGCTCTCAACACTGCTCATCTTTGCCTATGGGCCAAAGATATTCATCAAGAAATCATTCATCTTTGCACTATGTGCCAAAGATATTCAAGAATATCATCATTTAGGATCGAGGATGATGAAAATATTTCAAAGAAAACGAATCCAAATTGAAACAAAAGAACAAATATTAAGGATTCGTATTTTAAACAATCCACGCCCAAAATACCTCAAAATAATCAAAGTGGTGTAAAATTCAAGAATGATCAAACATGGATACAATCAAAGCTAGTATCCATAATAGATATTTTGACAAAAAGAAGAAATTTCATTTTTGGTGAATAGTCTTCAGATTCGTGAATAAAGGTCGTGATACGTGAATAAGAACTCGACACCAAAAGATAGAAATTTCATAAAAAACATCTTCACGCTTCGTGAATAAGACTCGTGAATAGTAACTCATGAATAGTAAGAATCGTGAATAAGAACTCATGAATAGTAATCGTGAATAAGAACTCAATGAATAAGAACCCGACATGAAAAAGTTCCAAATTTGATAAAAATTTCCAACCAATATTTCTAAGATAATGATATCAAGAAATAATATCATTTTCGAATAAAATAACATCCCTTACCTCGAAAGACAAGATTTTTAGTTAAAACACCTGATATAAAGCTATGACTTGGACTTCAGATAGATATAGCAATACTCAAAGTATACTCAAAATACTCACAAGAATACGCCGATAATATAGAGAGAAAACTTCATTTTCGGTGTGATTTTCAATTCTAACCCAAGACCTATTTATAGGAAAATGCTTGTAACACCAAAGTAGAAAATTTAATAAATTAATATTATTTATTTTTCTACATCTTCCTACGCATCAAGCATCCGAATTCGTAAATTAAAACACATGCAAGAACCACACTCAAATCAGCGAAGGTCTGAAAAAACCCTCGATGTTTACGGATGTCCCACTTCCAACCTAAACTAATTTTTTCCCAAAAGTACCTTTTAACGTTACACATTTAGTCAAGTAGTGCTCTCTTAATCTGAATGCCACATAGACTAACTCTGTTAATCGTGGACATTTTTTTGACGACGTGGCAATATTTCACGACATATGCGAGTAACATAAAATTACATTTACATCATTTAATCAAAATACTTAAATTAATCGAAACAAAAAAAATACTAAAATTCAAAAATAAAAAAAGCAAAACATATTTAGAAATTTTATTTTTTTTATTTTTATTAAAAATTTATTTTATTTTTTTAATAAAAAAAAAAAAAAGTATTTTTAATAAAATAGAAATTTTTAAAACACGCTTTTTTGTTTTTATTAAAAAATAATATGCAATTTTTTAATAAAATAAAAAAACATGCTTTTTTAATAAAAATAATTATTTATAATAATAAAAAAACAAAGTTTTATTTTTGTTATAAAAATTAAAAAATAGTTTTTAATAAAATAAATTTTTAAAAAAAAATTGTGTCATTTTTAATTCAGATCATGTGCTTTTTATACTAATATCAATAAAAAGAGTGCCTTTTCTTGTAAAATAAAAAAATGACAAATGAAACTCTTTATTGTGTCATTTTATACTAATATCCAAATATTTTTTTTTAAAATATTTTTTTATTAAAAAATTATTTTTATAATTTTATAACAAAAATAAAATTGCATTTTTTATATTAATAATTATTTTATTTTAAAAAGCGTATTTTTTATAATAAAAAATAAAAAGTCAGCTTTTATTTTTATTAAAAAACTACATTTTAAAAAAAATTATTTTATTAAAAAGACCGCTTTTTTTTTATTAAAAAAATAAAATAGCGTTTTTTTTAAAAATTTTATTAAAAAAGTCTGTTTTTTAATAAAAAAAAAAAAATAAAATTTCTAAATATGTTATGCTTTTTTATTTTTATTTTAGTATTTTTTTGTTTCGATTAATTTAAGTATTTTGATTAAATGATGTAAATGTAATTTTATGTTCGCATATGTCGGCAAATGTTGCCACGTCGTAAAAAATTATCCACGATTAATGAGTTAGTCCATGTGGCATTTTCATTAATGACAGAGGGCACTACCGACCTAAATGTGTAACGTTATGGTACTTTTGGAAAAAAAATTAGTTTAGGGTGGAAGTGGGACATCCGTGTAAACATCAGGAGTTTTTTTGCACCTTTGCCCCACTCAAATCACCAAAAACATTTTTCTTATTTAAATTATTTTAAACTTCTAAAAATCAATTATTTCGAAGCTTCAGAACTTCAATAATTCATAATAAATAACCCTTTTATCAGAAAATTCGAATCTCGCGAATTTTTATAGGAAATTCAATTCTCTACAACTTTGCAGAAGAAAGTTTTTTCAAATTCCAAAGAGAAATTGACTGAAATCCACAAACGGGCGATTTACAGGCTATAATCAAATTTCAGTCAAGACATGGGTCCACCGACACACAAAACATGTGTTAATCATTTAATGCCACAAAAATACTCTTCCTCCTTGTATACTCATATATCCCACATTCATTATAAAAATATCACCATTATTATATTATTAAAATATAATAATATATTTAAATGAATTATTTTATCAGAAAAAGATAAAATTTCAATTTTCAACAATTGTCACTTTAAAAATTTTCTCCATCTATATCCACATAAAATCAATATTTTCCTCATCATATAAATTAATAATTAATTATTCACAAATAATATTACAGAATCACACAGATCTGCAACTGTGTAGCTCCTCAGGAAAGAGGGCTTTCAATAAGGATCTCTCCTTACCTACAGCGCAATTAGGTGACCAAACCTCTCCTTGTATGTAACTTTCTAGACATTGCAATAATTTTTCTAATAATATTATTCAGATAATATGAATTATTGTCTCGATAATGGAAAATATCGTGTAATGACAATTTATTGAAACAACAAGAATATAAAATATCAACGCAAAGAATTATTGAATCAATAAAATAAAATATTGAATAGTAATTATCGTAACAATTATTGAAGAAGTGCCTTCACGTAAGAATCAATAATTGGTGCAATACCGCAAATCCATCGTGTTTTAACCAAATTTAGTATTTTAAAAAGATTAATTGGTGACATAACTACAACTGTTATTTTTAAATAACTTATATTTGTCGTTTTCTTCATCCAATCGCTTTCAGTTATGGGCCCATACATGGTCGCACTTGTCGTCATGCATTTAATATTCCGACAAAGCATTGAATATTCCACCACCAAAACTAATATTCCCGACAACAATGAATATTTTATAACCACTTGCTTATTTTGAAATATTTGCTTATTTTACCCATAACTATCCACATTAATCAAATCAACCCTTACTATTTCAAAATAATAAAAGAGAAAATTAAATTTCATTAATAATAAGTTGGGGTCTTACAACCTCCTCTCTTATGAAATTTCGATCCTCGAAATCGACATACGCATCACACTGTGTTTTGAAAAGATGAGAATACCTCGCTTTCATTTCCGCTTCCAACTCCCGTGTCATTTCCTCAATAGCATGGTTTCTCCACAAACCTTAAGTAGCGAAGGATTTACTCTGCCTCCCTCCTAGTTCTATTCCCGATCTCCGCCAGAGATCATATCCCTAAGCTCGATACCAACCGTGACGCCCCAAAATAGGTATACATCACCCATTCCGAGTTGTCAATACATGGTATGTAAACAACTACAACTTTATTATTACAACAAAGAAACTGTGAGTTTGAATACAAATATTATCTTCTAGATAATATCTATACTCAAATAAATCCTCATCACATTTATTGATACATTATTTTACAAAAATGGTCGGAGACTACTAAACAATTCTTTCTAAAACCTTCATTCCATACTCAACCTCATACTCGCTTATATTCTCGCCTCCCGAGAAGAAAAATGGAACAAAAAGGAAAAGGGTGAGCTCAAACTAGCCAAAGAAGAATATTATGACTAAGATAATATACAACAAATTACCGTTAGTCTTCAACAGGAAAAATCTAATAGAATACAATAGACAACAAATTTTAAATCAATATTCGCATGGAGTAATAATAATTCATTAGAAGAGTTAAGTAGAGAATGCAAACTACTATCTTCTATGTATGAATTTAAAAGTTCATCGCTCATCTTTTATCCCCGTAACATTAATCAATATACATCCGAATCAAATATTCATCTTTGCACTACGTGCCAAAGATATTCATCATTGGTCATGTTCATCTAAACACTGCTCATCTTTGCAGACTACTACCAAAGATATTCTTCGAGAAATCATTCATCTTTTGCACTACAAAGCCAAAGATATTCAATAATATCATCATTTAACATCGAGGATGATGAAAAATATTTTTAAAGAAACGAATCCAAAGGAAACAAAATGACAAGGATTAAGGATTAAGGATTCGTATTTTGTTTTATCCATGTTCAAAAATACCTCAAAAATAATCATAATAGTGTAAAATTCAAGAATGATCAAAACATGGATACAATCAAAGCTAGTATCCGAATAGATATTTTGGACAAAAAAGAAGAAATTTTATTTTTGAATGAATAAAGTCAGATATCGTGAATAAAGGTCGATACGTGAATAGTAAGAACTCAAGACACCAAAAGATAGAAATTTCCCAAAAAACATCTTCACGCTTCATGAATAAGACTCGTGAATAAGAACTCGTGAATAAGAACTCATGAATAGTAACTCATAAATAGTAACTCATGAATAAGAACTCATGAATAAGAACCAAGATATGGAAAAGTTTCAAATTTGATAAAAAGTTTCAACCAATATTTCAAAGATAATGATATCAAGAAATAATATCATTTGAGAAGAAAATAACATCCCTTACCTCGAAAGATTAGTACTTTTAGTTGGAATCTAAAGATATAGGTCAAGGAACTTGCACCGCCTAACAATACTCAAAGTATACTCACAAGAATATGCTCAATATATCGAGAGAGAAATAGAGAGAAACTTCATTTTACGGTGTGTTTTCAATTCTAACCCAAGCACCCTATTTATAGGAAAATGCTTAGAACACCAAAAGTAGAAAATTGAATATAATATTAATATATTTTTCATATTTTCTTTTGCCCACCTTTAGACAACTGATCTCAGCCCATTTGAATCATACATGTGAGGCCAACTTAGTTGCAAAAAACGTTTTTCTCAAAATAATTAACTAAAACTCCCAAAAATTAATTATTTTAACTTCTAACTTCAATAATTCATAATAAAAGCCCTTTTATCGAAAATTCAAATCTAGCGAGTTTTACAGGAAATTCAATTCTCTACAACTTCGCGTAAGAAAGTTTTTATGAATTCCAAATGTAAATTGAATCAAATCCACAAACAGCGATTTTATGTGCTATAATCAAATTTCAACTAATAAATGGGGTCCAATCGACATGTTTAACATGTTTTAAATATTTATTGCAACAAAAATACTCTTCCTCCTCAGATACTCATATATCCCACATTCGTTGTAAAAATATCACCATTATTATATTATTATAATATAATAATATATTTAAATAAATTATTTTATCGGAAAAAGATAAAATTTCAATTTTTAACAATTGTCACATTAAAATTTTCTCCATCTATATCCACATAAAATCAATATTTTCCTTATCATACGAATCAATAATTAATTATTCACAAATAATATTACAAAATCACAATATCGACAACTGTGCGCTTCTGGAAAGCAAGGGCTTTCAATAAGAATTTCTCCTTCTTGGCGCCTTGCAATTAGGTGACCAAACCTCTCCTTAGATGTAACTTTCTAGACATCGCTAATAATGTTATCTAATAATATTATTCAGATAATATGAATTATTGCTTTCGATAATGAAAAATAATGTGTAATGACAATTATCAAACAACAAAGAATATAAAATATCAACACAAAGAATTATTAAATCAATAAAATATCGAATAAAGAATTATCGTAACCATTATTGAGTAGTGCCTTCTTACGTAAGAATCAATAATTGTTTAATACCGCTGGTATCTTGCGTGTTTTAACCATCGAAAGTATTTTAAATAAGATTAATCAGTAATAACTACACCGTTATTTTTAAACAACTTATATTTGTCGTTTTCTTCATCCAATCGCTTTCAAGTTATGGGGTCCACACATGGTCGCTAGGTCGTATTGCATTTAATATTCCCGATAAGATTTAATATTCCACGACCAAACGAATATTCCCACAACAATGAATATTTTATAATCACTTGCTTATTTTGAAAATATTTCATGATTTTACCCCTAACTATCCACATTAATCAAATCAACCCTTACTATTTCAAAATAATAAATAGAGAAAATTAAATTTCATTAATAATAAGTTGGGGTCTTCTACTACGGCCAAAGATATTAATCGGTTGTCATGTTCATCTCAACACTGTTCATCTTCAGACTACGGATCAAAGATATTCATCAAGAAATCATTCATCTTTGCACTCTGGGCCAAAGATATTCAAGAATAATATCATCATTTAGAATGAGGATGATGAAAAATATTTCAAAGAAAAGCGAATCCAATGAAACAAAAGAACAATTATTAAGGATTCAGATTTTAAACAATCCAAGTTCAAAAATACTTCATAAGTAATCGAGTGGAGTAAAATTCAAGAATGATCAAAACATGGATACAATCAAAGCTAGTATCCATAATAGATATTTTGGACAAAAAGAAGAAATTTCATTTTTAGGTGAATAGTCAGTATTAAGTGAATAGTCAGATATATCGTGAATAATTAATATACGTGAATAGTAACTCCAAACACCAAAAGATAGAAATTTCACAAAAAACATCTTCACCGTGAATAGTACTCGTGAATAATAACTTCGTGAATAATAACTCATGAATAAGTAACTCGTGAATAGTAACTCATAAATATTAACTCGTGAATAAGTAACCCTCGAGCATGAAAAAGTTCCAAATTTGATAAAATTTCCAACCAATATTTAAGCATAATGATATTGAAGAAATAATATCATTTTCGAATAAAATAACATCCCTTACCTCGAAAGACAAGACTTCTAGTTGAAACAGGATATAGGCTATGACTTGAACTTGCACCTTAGTATAGCAATACTCAAAGTATACTCAAAATACTCACAAGAATACTCGATAATATAGAGAGAAAACTTGAGTTTCGGTGTGATTTTCAATTCTAACCTAAGCTCCCTATTTATGAAAATCTTGAAACACCAAAGTAGAAAATTGAATATAATAATATTATTTATAAACAAAATTCCTTAGCCCACCTTTGAAATCTGATTTCACCATATAAGACATGTTAAATGAGGTTCACAAACTCACCAAAAACGTTTTTCTCAAAATAATTAATTAAAACTCCCTAAAATCAATTATTTTGAACTCAAAACTTCAATAATTCATAATAAATAGCCCTTTATCAAAAATTTGAATCTCACGAGTTTTTATAGGAAATTCAATTCTCTACAACTTTTAGGAAGAAAGTTTTCCAAATTCCAAAAGTAAATTGATGAAATTAAACGGGTGATTTTACGTGTATTATAATCAAATTTCAATCAAGAAATGGGTCCACCAACACACAAAACATGTGTTAAACATTTAATCCAACAAAAATACTCTTCCTCCTCATTTATTCATATATCTCACATTCATTATAAAATATCACCGATTAATATATTATTAAAATAATATATTTAAATGAATTATTTTATCAAAAAAGATAAAATATTAATTTTCAACAATTGTCTTTGTAAGATCCCAAATTATTAATAAATGAAATTTATTTTCCTCTATTTATTATTTTGAAATAGTAAGGGTTGATTTGATTAATGTGGATAGTTATGGGTAAAATACTGTAAATATTTGAATAAGCAAATGGTTATAAAATATTCATTATTATCGGGGAATATTCGTTTGGTCGTGGAATATTCGCATCGTCGGGAATATTAAATTTACCTGGCAGCTTGATTTTTGTGGGCCCCATAACGGAAAAGCGATTGGATGAAGAAAACGACAAATATAAGTTGTTTATAAATAACGGCGTAGTTATTTACAGATTATCTTGTTGGAATACCCGGTGGTTAAAACACACTAATCGCGTTGTTGTAACAAGAAGACACCAGTATTGCACCAATTATTGATTCTTACGTAAGAAGGCACTACTCAATAATTGTTACAAAGAATTATCATTCAAAGATTTTATTTTATTGATTCAATAATTGTTGCGTTGATATTTTATATCATCATTGTTTCAATAATTGTCATTACACGGTATTTTTTATTATCGAAGCAATAATTCATATTATCCGAATAATATTATTAGATAACATTATTGGCAATGTCTAGAAAGTTCTCGCTCAAGGAGAGGTTTGTCACCTAATTGCGCCAAGAAGAAGAAATTCTTATTCGAAAGCCCCTCTTCTCACAGGAACGACACTCGGTTCACAAGATCTTGTGATTTTGTAATATTATTTGTGAATAATTAATTATTGATTCATATGATGAGGAAAATATTGATTTTATGTGGATATAGATGGAGAAAATTTTAAAATGACAATTGTTGAAAATTAATATTTTATCTTTTTCTGATAAAATAATTCATTTAAATATATTATTTTAATAATATATTAACGGTGATATTTTTACAATGAATGTGGGATATATGAGTATATAAGGAGGAAGAGTATTTTTGTTGCATTAAATGATTAACACATGTTTTGTGTGTCGGTGGACCAATTTCTAAATGAAATTTGATTATAAACAGAAATTGTCCGTATGTGGATTTTGGTCAATTTCTGTTTGGAATTTGGAAAAACTTTCTTCTGCAAAGTTGTAGAGAATTGAATTTCCTATAAAAATTCACGAAATTCGAATTTTTCTGATAAAAGAGCTATTTATTATGAATTATTGAAGTTCCGAAGCTTCGAAATAATTGATTTTTGGAAGTTTTAATTATTTATATCAACAAAAACGTTTTTATTGTTTTGGTTGGCCCCCCATGTGTTGTAAACATGCTAATTTCAGGAGTCTTGGTTGGCGTAGGAATATATATATAATATATTATTATTATATTAAATTTTCGCTTTGGTGTTCTAAGCAATTTCTATAAATAGGTGCTTAGGTTTGAATTGAAAATCACACCGTAAATCAAGTTTTTTCTCTATATTATCGAGTTTATTCTTGTGAGTATTTTGAGTATACTTTGAGTATTGCTATACTGGCAAGTTCAAGTCATAGCCTATATCCTGTTTCAACTAGAAGACTTCTTTCGAGGTAAGTGGATGTTATTTTTTCTCAAATGATATTATTTCTTCACTATCATTATCGTTGAAATATTGGTTGGAACTTTTATCAAATTTGAAACATTTTTATGCTTGAAAGTTACTATTCATGAGTTACTATTCACGAAGTTACTATTCATGAGTTACTTATTCATTAGTTACTATTCACGAAAGTACTATTCATATGTAAGCGTGAAGATGTTTTTTTTGTGGAATTTCTATCTTTTGGTGTCTGAGTTATTTATTCACGATACTATCACGATACTAAAGACTATTCACTTAATACTAAGACTATTCAACCGAAAAATGAAAATTTTTCTTTTCATCTAAAATATCTATTCGGATACTAGCTTTGATTGTATCCATGTTTTGATCATTCTTGAATTTTACACCCCTATGATTATTTTTGAGGTATTTTTGACGTGGATAAAACAAAGTACTAATCCTTAATCCTTAATCCTTGTCATTTTGTTTCATTTGGATTCGCTTTTTTAAAATATTTTCATCATCTTCGCCTTAAATGATGATATTATGGAATATCTTTCGCCCTGTAGTGCAAAAGATGAATGATTTTCAAGAATATCTTTGGCCCAGTAGTGCAAAGATGACAATGTGTGTTTAGATGAACATGATCAATCGATGAATATCTTTGGCTCAGAAGGTAAAAAGATGAATATTTGATTCGTATGTATGTTGATTGATGTTACAGGATAAAAGATGACGCATTTAACTTTTAAATTCATACATGGAAGATAGTAGTTCAGATTCTCTACTTAACTCTTCTAATGATTATTATTTCCACTGCGTAATATTGGTTTAAAAACTTGTTGTCTATTGTATTCTATTAGTTTTTTTTCCTCGTTGAAGACTAACGATAATTTGTTGTATATTATCTTAGTCATAATATTCTTTATCGGGCTAGTTGAGAGCTCACCCTTTTCCTTGTTGTTCCATTTTTCTTCTCGTGGAGGCGAGAATGTATGAGTACTAGTTGGGGTATGGAATGAAGGTTCTAGAGAGAGTTGTTTAGTAGTCCTCACCATTTTGTAAAATAATGTATCAATAATTATGATGGGGATTTATTTGCGTGTGGATATTATGCAGATGAAAATATCTCGTATTTAACTCATGATTTATATGTTGTAATAATAAAGTTGTAGTTATTTCGCATTCATGTATTTGGCGACTTTCGAATGGGGTTGGATGGAATGGACCTATTTTGGGGCGCCACAAACCACATTAAAAATTTTCTCCATCTATATCAACATAAAATCAATATTTTCCTCATCATATAAATCAATAATTAATTATTCACAAATAATATTATGAATCACAAGATCTTGGCAACTGTGTAGTTCCAGGAAAGAGGGCTTTTCAATAAAGATTTCTCCTCATCGCACGCAATTAGGTGACCAAACCTCTCCTTGAAATGTAACTTTCTAGACATTGTGTAAGACCACGAAATTTTTTAAATAAAAGGAATTTCCTTTATTTATTATTTTGAAATAGTAAGGGTTGATTTGATTAATGTGGATAGTTAAGGGTTAAATACATAAATATTTCAAAATAAGTAAGTGGTTATAAAATATTCATTTTGTCGGGAATATTCGTTTGGTCGTGGAATATTCTGCATCTTTGTCGGGAATATTCGTTTGGTCGTGGAATATTAAATGACTGCTGGGAATATTCGCACGACGCTGTAGCCCAAATGTGGGCCCCATGTGGAAAGCGATTGGATGAGAAAAAGCAACAAAGTTTGGGTGGTTATAAATAACTGGCGTAATTGTTACCGTTAATTAAGATCATTGGAATACCGGTGGTTAAAATACGATGAATACGCGTGGTCGCATAAAGAAGACACCAGGTATTACATGTATTGTTGAATTATTGATCCTTACGTAAGAAAGGCTTTACTCAATAATTTTCACGAGTGAATTCTTATTCAATATTTTATTTTATTGATTCAATAATTTTTGCGTTGATATTTTATATTATTATTGTTTCAATAATTGTCACCGCACATGATATTTCCCATTATCGGATCAATAATTCATATTTTTTGAATAATATTATTAGATAAAATTATTGGCAATGTCTAGAAAGTTCGTCAAGGAGAGGTTTGGTCACCTAATTGCGCCGCCAAGAAGAGAGAGATCCTTATTGAAAGCCCCTCTTTCCGGGAAATGTTTGTCGTTGTATAAATGTGATTACGTAATATTATTTGTGAATAATTAATTATTGATTCATATGATAAGGAAATATTTATTTTATATGAATATAAATGATGGATTTATTTATGTGGTTATTAATGAAGGAATTAATGCTTTGAGATATTTTATTTGTATTTTGTGCCGGATTGGAGGTATTAAAAGATCAAATCGGTGGTTATTACCTTTTATTGTGTGAGTTATAATATTTAATCCCGACCGTTGGATCGTTGTAATTTTTGGATATGTTATACATATATAAGTTGAGTATACGTCCACAAATTTTGAACCGTTAAAATGAGCGTATAATTTATTATGAATTTTAAGAGGTGACTGATTCAGAAATTAGGTTATAAATGATTTTGATGGAAAATTCTAGAATTGGTGGGCCCCACTTTTGGTTGGTGAAAAATGTGCTCAATTGAATTTTCAAATGTGGTGGGTGGGAATAGTAGCGAGTAAAAAGCCATCAAAGTTGCGAGTTAAATGCCTTCAGCGTCTTAACATTTTCCTATAAATAGAGGCTAAGTTAGAATTGAAAATCACACCGTAAACAAAGTTTTCTCTTCTCTCTATATTATCGAGTGTATTTTGTGAGTATTTAGATACTTTGTGAGTTTCTAATTAATCGGTGCAAGTTCCTTCAAAGACTATATCTAGTATTCCATCGTAATCTTCGCTTTGCAAGGTAAGGGATATTATTTTTTTCAGTAATGATATTATTTCTTCAATATCATTATCTTTGAAATGTTGATCTGAAGTTTTTATCAAATTTGGAACTTTTTTCATGTGGGGTTACTATTCATGAGTTACTATTCACGAGTTACTATTTATGAGTTACTATTCACGAGTTACTATTCACGAGTACTATTACGTAAGCGTGAAGATGTTTTTTGTGGAATTTCTATCTTTTGGTGTCTGAGTTATTATTCACGATACTCAAGACTATTCACGATATCTGAAGACTATTCAAATGAAAAATAAAATTTCTTCTTTTTCGTCAAAATATCTATTCGGATACTAGCTTTGATTGTATCCATGTTTTGATTATTCTTGAATTTTACACCACTATGATTATTTTGAGGTATTGTTGGACATGGATAAAACAAAGTACTAATCCTTAATCCTTAATCCTTGTCATTTTGTTTCACTTTGGATTCGTTCTTTAAAAATATTTTTCATCATCCTTAGTCTTAAATGATGATATTATTGAATATCTTCGCCCTGTAGTGCTGAAGATGAATGATTTCAAGAATATCTTTGGCTCAGTAGTGCAAAGATGAACAGTGTTTAAATGAACACGACCGATCGATGAATATCTTTGGCCTTTAGTGCAAAGATGAACAGTGTTGAGACGACTAATATGACCGATTGATGAATATCTTTGGCTGTAGTGCAAAGATGAATATTTGATTTGAGATGAATATTGATTGATGTTACAGGATAAAATATTGATGATGGATCGTTAAATTCATAGATTATAGTAGATCTCATTCTCACGTAACTCTTCTATGAATTATTATTTCATTGCGAATATTGATCTCGAAACTTGTTGTCATTGTATTCTATCGATTTTTCCTCATTGGAGACTAACGATAATTTGTTGTATATTATCTTAGTCATAAGTATTCTTTTATTGGGCTAGTTGAGCTCACCCTTTTCCTTGTTGTTCCATTTTTTTCTTCTCGGGAGGCGAGAATGCAATAGAACTTAGTTGGGGTATGGAATGAAGGTTTTAGAAAGGATTATTTAGTAGTCCTCACCATTTTGTAAAATAATGTATCAATAAATGTGATGGGGATTTATTTGAGTATAGATATTGTCTGTAAGATAATATTTGTATTTAAACTCACGCTTTTCTTGTTGTAATAATAAAGTTGTAGTTGTTTACGTGCATGTATTTGGCATACAGAATGGGTGTGGTGTGTATATCTATTTTGGGGGCGTCACACATTGCCAATAATATTTTCTAATAATATTATTCAGATAATATGAATTATTGCTAGATAATGAAAAATACTTGTGAAGTGACAATTATTGAAATAACAATAATATAAAAAATCAACGCAACAATTATTGAATCAATAAAATAAAATATCTTGAAACAGATAATCATCTGTAACAATTATTGAGTAGTGCCTTCTTACGTAAGAATCAATAATTGGTGCAATACTGCAGTGCCATCGCTCAACAACGCCAGACATCGTGTTTTAACCACGGGTATTCCAACAAGATAATCAGTAATAACTACGCTGTTATTTATAACAACTTATACTTGTCGTTTTCTTCATCCAATTGCTTTCCGTTATGGGCCCACACAACAATGCGTCAGGCCGTCAGACGAATATTCTCCGTCAAAGAAGAATATTCCACGACCAAACGAATATTTCATTAACAATAATGAATATTTTATAACCACTTGCTTATTCGAAATATTTACGTATTTTACCCATAACTATCCACATTAATCAAATCAACCCTTATTATTTCAAAATAATAAATAGAGGAAAATAAATTTCATTTATTAATAATTTGGGGTCTTACATCACAATTAAGGATACGTACTTTGTTTTATCCACGTTCAAAAATACCTCAAAAATAATCACAGTGGTGTAAAATTCAAGAATGATCAAAACATGGATACAATCAAAGCTAGTATCCGTAATAGATATTTGGACTTAAAAGAAAATTTTTATTTTTCAGATGAATAGTGCCGTGATTCGTGAATAAGGTGTCATATACGTGAATAAAGTGCAGTATCGTGAATAATAACTCCGACACCAAAAGTTCCAAATTTGATAAAAACTTCAGATCAATATTTCAACATAATGATATTGAAGAAATAATATCATTACGAAAAAAATAATATCCCTTACCTCGAAAGACAAGATCTTCAAATAAAACAATCAATAGAATATAGTTTGATTGAACTTGAACTTCACCGTATAGCAATACTCAAAGTATACTCAAAATACTCACAAGAATACGCCGATAATATAGAGAGAGAAAACTTCGGTTTCGGTGTGATTTTCAATTTAACCTAAAGACTCTATTTATAGAAATTCGCTTAGAACACCAAAGTTAGTAAAATTTAATATAATAATATTATATATAATACAAATTTTCTACACACACTTAGCATGTGAAATCAGCAATCTTAACACATGTTAAATGAGTCCCAACAATGTAAAAACGTTTTTGTAATTAAAATATTTTAAACTTCCAAAATTAATTATTTTGAGCTTCGTAACTGGAATAATTCATAATAAATAGCCCTTTTATCGAAAAATTGAATCTCGCGACTTTTTATAGTAAATTCAATTTCTACAACTTTGTGAAGAAAGGTTTTCCAAATTCCAAACAAAAATTGACCGAAATCCACAAGCAGGCGATTTTACAGTTATAATCAAATTTCAATCAATAAATGGGGTCCACCGACATGTTTAACATGTTTTAAACATTTATTGCAATAAAAAATACTCTTCCTCCTCAGTATACTCATATATCACACATTCGTTGTAAAAATATCACCATTATTATATTATTAAAATATAATAATACATTTAAATGAATTATCTTATCGAGAAAAAGATAAAATTTTAATTTTCAACAATTGTCACATTAAAATTTTTCTCCATATATATCCACATAAAATCAATATTTTCCTCATCATATGAATCAATAATTAATTATTCACAAATAATATTACGTAATCACAATATTGACAACAGTGCAATTCCCAGGAAGAGGGCTTTCCAATAAGATTTTTTTCCTTATTGCACGCATGATTAGGTGACCAAACCTCTCCTTAGATGTAACTTTCTAGACATTGCCAATAATGTTATCTAATAATATTATTCAGGATAATATGAATTATCAGATCGATAATAAAAAAATCGTAATGACAATTATTGAAACAACAAAGAATATAAATATCAACGCAAAGAATTATTAAATCAATAAAAATCTTGAAAGAAATTCAGTAACCATTATTAAGTAAAGTGCCTTCTTACGTAAGAATCAATAATTGGTGCAATACTGGTGTGCATCGTGTTTTAACCATTTAGTATTTTAACAAGATAACTGATGAATAATAACCGTCGTTATTTTTAAACCACTTATATTTATTCGTTTTCTTCATCCAATCGCTTTCCATTATGGGGCCCACAAAATATCATAGCGTCAGTCGTATTTAATATTCCCCGACAATGAAGAATATTCCACGATTAAACCAATATTCCCCGACAACAATGAATATTTTATAACCACTTACTTATTTTGAAATATTTGCGTATTTTACCCATAACTATTCACATTAATCAAATCAACCCTTACTATTTCAAAATAATATAGAGAAAATTAAATTTCATAATAAGTTGGGTCTTACAACCTCCCTCCTTATGAAATTTCGTCCTCGAAAATCGACGACGTATCTAGTGTTTGAAAAGGTGAGGATACCTCGCTTTCATTTTCGCTTTCAATTCCTGTGTCATTTCCTCTCAGTAGCATGATTCCTCCACAAAACTTTAACTTGTGGTATGACCTTTCTTGGCAGCAGTAGGACATGCTCCTTCCTATCCAAGATCTTGACAAGTACCTCCTCACACGTTAAGTCTTGGCTATCTCGTCCCGGTTTAACTCTATAACGTGGTTCGGGTCTTTCACATATTTACTTAATCTGAGATATGTGAAACACATTATGAACACGAGACATACTCGAGATGTAACGCGAGTCTATAGGCTACATTTCCTACTCGGTTGGCCAAGAATTTGAAATGGACCACAAATCGTGGATTGAGCTTTCCACTCTTCCCAAATCTTGTAACTCCCTTCCATGAGCAAGCAACTCGCAACAATACATGATCCCTTATACTAAATTCCACGTCCTTTCGATGAAGATCCGTGATAACTCTTTTGTCGATCTTGTGCCGCTTTTGTACACGTTGTCGAATCATTTGGATCTTTTCGGTGAGTCACATACGTCTTAACTCGGGTCCCAACAATGTTGCTTCACCCACCTCATCCCACATATTGGAGAAAGCGACACTTTCATCCATATAATGCTTCAAATGGAGCCACACCTATACTTGCTCGATAACTGTTGTTGTAGGAGAATTCCACCAATGGTAAATACTTATCCCAACCGCCTCAAGAAGTCAGGACACAAAGTCTTAATAGATCTTCAAGAGTTTGAATAGTCCTCTCGATTGTCTCAGTCCATTTGGGGATGGTATGTCGAACTAAATCGCAAACGTGCCCATAGCTTTTTGCAAGCTAACCCAAAATCTTGAAGTGAATCTTGGGTCACGATCCAAACTATGGATACCGGCATGCCATGCAACCTCACAATCTCATTCACGCATACATACTAAAGAAGACGTTGAGGAATAAGTCTCCGTATCGGCAAGAAATGAAAGCAGACTTGGTTAATCTATCAACAATAACCCAAAATAGCATTGATGCCTTGAGAAACCGTAGTAGGAAGACACAACTTGAAATCCATGGTAATGTGTTCCCACTTCCATTCCGGAATCTCAAGTGGTTGCAAGCGGACCCTTAGGTACTAGATGCTCGCGCTTTACACGCCGACAAGTTAAACACATTGAGATAAACTATGCAATCTCTCTCTTCATATTGTTCCACCAAAATGTATGTCGAAGATCACGATACATTTTAGTACTTCCAGGATGGATTGCAAATGGTGTATTGTGTGCCTCCATCATAATCTTGTACTTCAAATCGAGTCGTTAGGACACAAAGTCCGGAGTGGACTCAAGTATTCCTTCTTCATCAATTCTCGCTTCCTAATAGCTCCTTCTTGACTTTTCTTCTTCATACGCATCGGCTCCGGTGCGGTGGCTCGAGCAACCTTAACTTTTTCTATTAAAGTTGGCTCTACGCGCATATACTTGACATCATCGCACTCATTCCCATATATGATCTTTACTAACGCGCGCCTACTACCACGCTCGCTTTTCAGTGATGGTATGAATAGTGTGGTCGTAGTCTTTCAATAGCTCGAGCCAACGTCACGCCTCATGTTGAGTTCTTTTTGAGTGAAGAAATATTTAAGGCTTTTACGGTCTCGAATATATCTCCACTTTCTCCCCATATAGATAAGGCTCCATATCTTTAAGCAGAAAACGATCTGCCGCTAACTCTAGATCACTAAAGTAGGATAATTCCTCTCATACTCTTTAAGTTGTCGTGAGGCATAAAGGCTATGACTTTCCCACGTTGCATGAGAACACATCCTAACCCTTTGCTCAAGCATCATCAGAGATAACAAATCCATCCTCAACCAGATGGTATTGTTAGAAACAAAAGAAATAAGTCTCCTCTTAATTATTGGAAACTCTTTCGCGATTCTTCGCTCCAAAACGAATTTTTGTATCCTTCCGAAGTTAATTTGGGTTAATGGAGTAGCGATTCGAGAAAACCCTTCCACGAATCTCCGATAATAACCATTTAGACCTTAAAGTTACGACTTCTGTCCACCGACTTTGGTTGCTCCAACTTTCAGATTGCTTCAATCTTTCAGGGTCCACGGATACTCCATGTTTGACACCACGTGCCCAAGAAATGCTACTTCCTCGCCGTAACTCGCATTTCTTCAATTTGGCATATAGTTTGTTTTCACGAAGCCTTTGGAGTACCGGCTTCAAATGGTGCTCATGATCTTCACGACTTTTGGAATATATGAGGATGTCATCAATAAAGACAACAACAAACCGATCCAAATATTCATCAATACTCGGTTCATCATATCCATGAAAGTCATAGGAGCATTAGTCAATCGAAAGACACGACTAAGAATTCATAATGCCCGCATCGAAGTTCGAAGGCGTCTTTGAATATCCTCGCCTAATCTTCAATTGATGATATCCGTAAGCTAAGATCGATTTTTGAAAAGAATTGTGCCCTCAGAATCGGGTCAAACAAGTCATCAATACGAGGTAGAGGATACCTATTCTTGATGGTGACATGGTTCAATTCCCGATAGTCAATACAAAGTCGTGATACTCCCGTCTTTTTTCTTTACGAATAAAATAGAGCACCCCAAGGAGATGTACTAGATTTAATGAAACCGATGTCCAACAATTTCAGTAGTTGGACCTTTAACTCCTCAAGTTCAATAGAGCCATTCGATATGGGGTTTTAGAAATGGGCTTTGTATCAGTTCAAGATCAATAAAGAATTCAACTTCACGTTCGGGGTAGGCCAGGAAGTTCTTCGTGAAATACGCCAGAAAGTCAATAACAACAGGAATATTATTCAAATTTGACGTGTCTTTATTCAAATCCATAACATGGGCTAAGAAAGCTCGACATCCGCTTTTCAATAAACGAATAGCTTTATGATTAGATATGATGTTGATTGATTTTAATGGTTTAGTTCTTTGAATTCGCACAACAAAGTTGGTTAGGAATATGAAAACTAACAACCCACGAAAACAATCAATTTTGGGTAATGATGAGTAGTTAACCAATCAATCCTAAAATCACATCAAAAGCAAGTATCTTTAAAGAGATAAGGTCAACAGGGTAAGGTGATGGTGCCAACTTGAATCAAACAAGATTTATAAATAGTGGATGTGATGAAAGTTTCTCCTAATCGGAGTTTCCACAGATAAGTCAAAGTCTAATTTCTCCTGAGTCAAATTTAAACGTTGAGCACATGCGGAGAGATAAATGAATGGGTAGCACCCAGATAAAGTAAGGTATAAACTTCGCAAGAATTTTTAAATAGCTTACCCGTGATCACCTCATTTGGGTTCCTCGATTTTGACCACCACAACAAACGCTTCTTTCCTAACCGTTGACTTTGACTTTTTCGGGGATGATCTTTTGAGTCACCGTCCCTCATTGAACTAGGTTTATTCATCGCATAATCTCGAAGCGATATGTCCTTCCTTTCCACAATTATAGCATACCTTGAATCTGTCAGGCGGTTTGACCGATATGTCCTCTTTTCCAAGATTTGTAGAAGATATGACCGGTGGTCGTTTCTCCTCCTTAGAAATCCGATTCTTCGCCAAGACCGCCCTCTTCACATGGTCGTTGTTAAATCTCCTCTTTTAAAATCTCTCTCCCGACTCGCTTCTTCTATTTTCATGGGCATGATTACCACCAGAGTGGTTACCATTTTTGTCCGTCTGTTTTTTTCTCCATTTGGTTATCATTATTCTGCTGATCGCTATATCTCTGTACGATCCACGGTTATGGTCCCCTCGGTTGAACATACTCGTTATCTCATTTCTAACAATTGAGCCCTCATTAACAACATCTCGAATCAGAGAGAAAATTTATGAGAAATGAGATATTGTCAGACGGGTTTCAAACCTCTCGTAAACATCCGCGTCATACGTTCCTCATTCTCCACCAAATGAGGTGCAAACACGGATAACTCGCAAACTTTGCCTCGTCATCGAGGAACCATCGTGTTGTTTAGTTCTAATCGATGAACTCCACTTCCTTCATACGATGAACACTTTCGTGAAAGTATTTGTCATTAAATAGTTCTCAAACGTCTCCCAAGACACGCCGAAAAGTCAAATTTGGATGGATATGCTTTGCAGACTCCCACCAAAGAGTCCGCCGCCAAGGAACATAAAGGTGGCGAATGGAACTTCTTCGTTCTTCCGCATCCCAAGACATCGAATATCTTGGTAATTTGCTTGACCCATGTTTCCGCCATGATCGGATCCGCTTTCCCTTAAATTCGTGGTCCCAACTCTTTGAATCGCTTGGTTGCGTGACAACCCGTGAATTGCTATCATTTCCTCCTCGTATTTTGAACACGAGTCTCCTCGTTTGATTTTGCATTAACCGCAAAAAGCTTCTAATCATCCCTCGTTCATCATCTCGCTTTCGGTGGTCTTGTTCACGGGAGAGAACATTGTCACCACGACGTTCTCCTCGTTGGTGAGTACTGAGCGCCTCCACGATCTCATTTCCATTGTTAATATTCTCACGACATTCTCAAATATTGTCATAAAACAAGGGTTAATTAAGAAAATTAATATATCACATAATATCCTTATATCTTGACCAACTAACAAATAAGCTTAGGTAGACACACTAGCGAAGGATTTACTCGCTCTCTCCCTCCTAATTCTATTCCGATCTCCGCCAGAGATCATATCCCTAAGCTCTCTCGATACCAATTGTGACGCCCCCAAAATAGGTATACATCACCCATTCTCGAGTTGTCAATCATGGTACGTAAACAACTACAACTTTATTATTACAACAAGAAAGCGTGAGTTTGAATACAAATATTATCTTCAGACAATATCTATACTCAAATAAATCCTCATCACATTTATTGATACATTATTTTACAAAATGGTGAGGACTACTAAACAACTCTTTCTAGAACTTTCATTCTATACCCCGACTGCATCGCTAGTTATATTCTCGCCTCTGAGAAAAAAAATGGAACAAAAGGAAAAGGGTGAGCTCAACTAGCCCAAAGTAAAGAATATTATGACTAAGATAATATACAACAAATTATCGTTAGTCTTCAACAGGAAAAATCTAATAGAATACAATATACAACAAATTTTAAATCAATATTCGCAATGAAATAATAATTCATTAGAAGAGTTAAGTAGAGAATGCAAACTACTATCTTTTATGTATGAATTTAAAAGTTCATCGCTCATCTTTTATCCCCTCAGAACATCAATCAATATATATCTCGAATCAAATATTCATCTTTGCACTATGTGCCAAAGATATTCATCATTGGTCATGTTCATCTAAACACTGCTCATCTTTGCATTATAAGCCAAAGATATTCTTCAGAAATCATTCATCTTTGAACTATGTGCCAAAGATATTCCATAATATCATCATTTAAGATCGAAGATGATGAAAAATATTTTTAAAGAAACGAATCCGGTGAAACAAAATGACAAGGATTAAGGATTAAGGATTCGTACTTTGTTTTATCCACGCCCAAAAATACCTCAAAAATAATCACAAAGTGGTGTAAAATTCAAGAATGATCAAAACATGGATACAATCAAAGCTAGTATCCGAATAGATATTTTGAACGAAAAGAAAATTTTTCATTTTTCGATGAATAAAGTCAGATTCGTAAATAAAGTCGATACGTGAATAGTCAGATTCGTGAATAAAGGTCAGATAACCAGATAAAGTTCGCCGTAGGAGAAAGGACAAGTTTCTTCATGTAGGCAAGAACAGACTTTTCGTGAATGTAGTCGTTCCAATTTGGTTGGTCTTGTAATCACCAAGAAGAAATAGCACCTGTGATAACCAAGAATTCTTTTCACGACTTGAGCTCTCAAGTCCTGGAGGAGCGATCTCCCTCAAGCGGGAGGTGAAGTGGGAAGATTGCCTGAAGGCTTCCATCAAGTAGGCAACACATTCGTTATCTCTAGTGGGCATGTTAGAAGGGCCGCAGGAGTTCAAAGCAACAATGGGAAGGCTACAAGATGAGATTCAAAATAAATATATATATTTCAAAAAATAAAATGAGAATGAATGAAAGGAATAAAAGAAGAAAACTTACCGACAGAGGGCATAAACATCCTCAGTAGTAGGGGTGAATTCCCCAAGGCGTTGACAAATGTGCAAGTAGAGGAACACCATCGTGAGATCAACATAGTAAAGTTAGAAGTGCGTTATGGTCCCGGTAAATCCAGTAGGTCTCTACACACAATTGAACAGCGTGAAAGATACTCGATTCTTGAAAGTATTTTCCACATATTCGGTCAAGTTGTCAAGATCTCGTCACCCAATCTCGCCATCTTGAATGCGACCGGATGAATTTGACAGAAGCGAAAGTGGATCTGAATGGGTACTTCGCTTTCTATGCATAAAGGGGAATGCAATCGGAATGAGAAAAGTCATCCCAACCTCCGTAAGTGGGGCATATGTAACAAGCCTTCTTTCTCTCGGGGAGGAAAAGTTATACGGTCATAGTCTCTAACTCTATCCCAAAGAGAGTCGTCAAGGACCAAATAGGGAGCTCTTCCCCAATCGGTGATGAATGGGGACTCCTTGGTAGTCCTTAGATTCGCAGAGAGCATTCTGGGAGAAAGGGCCTATGATGCGGGGAGATCATTATAACAATCCTAGAGAAAGTATATCAAGAATGTCAAATAAAGTATATGAGCATAAAGTACTCACCATGGCAAAAAGGAACGAACGTCCGAAAGTTAAGCTTCAAAACACCTGAAAAGAAGAAGAAACAATGTCAGAAAGATTGAGGGAGTACATTTATGCAAGAAAAATTCCCGAAAATTTTTGAAAAAAAACTTCGGATGGCCAAAATCCATCATTCGGAGCCTTTTTTGGACTTATAACGGCATATGTCATAGCAAAGCAATGACTTTTGAAGGGCTCGTCGATACGGTCATTTTGATATATTATGGGCCCAAAAACTCCAAATGACGCTCCTAATAGTAGAGGTTTGTCGTCCCGAACTTCATTTTTTTTCGTCCAAAACATGAATTTCGCCAGGTTTGCCCCCCTAGGGTTCCTCCCCAGGGTTCGCCCCCTGGGGTTTGGTCATCTGGAGTGGTTTCACGCACGCAAAGCATATCAATTTTCTCCTTTCTCGCTTTCATCAAGGAAAATGTTAAATCTTTCTTCATTATCCAGGAAAAACCAAGATGTACTCAAGGTATTGGAGCTCTGAGGACAAAAGAAAGTTTGAAAAAAAATTTGATAAGGTTACATCCCCCAGGGTTGGGCCCTATAGGTTCGGGCCCTATAGGTTCTACCACCACCTGTATGGGATCTCTCCTTCAAAAAATAAAATAAAATAAAAAATAAAAATAAATAAATAAATAAAATAAAAATTTGATAAGGTTCGCCCCTAGGGTTGGCGCCTATAGGGTTCGACCACCACCAGTATGGATCTCTCCTTCAAAAAAAAATTGATAAGGTTCATGCCTACTATGTGGTTCGGCTCTATAGGTTCTACCACCACCTAAATGGGATCTCTCTTAAAAATTTTTTGATAAGGTTCTACTTCTAGGTTCTAAGACCCTATATGGGTTCTAAGACTTATAGGTTCTACCACCACCTAGGGCGGAATCTCTCCTTCAAAAAAAAATAATTTTAAATGAAAAAGCATATACTTTCAGAATAATCTTATTCATTTATTAATAAAAAGTATTAATTTATTAAAGGCTTTTAATTATCTACATGATGTCGTTTTATAATACGTGATAAACCCATAGTTTTAAGCAATGCTTTTAGAATAATGATGATGATCATTCTAATGAGATCTAAATTCTTGAAAGCTTAAAACTAAAATAGTTCCCAATCATGGAATACTAAATTGGGGATTAGTGAATCCAGGATAGATATGGCACAGTGCTAACTTTATGGATGAGGAATGATTCATGATCATTTTTTGTGAGACACTAAAGCAAGTATGTAGGTGCTTATTAGAGAAGTTCATCAACGCATTGGCTCGCTAAGGAATACCTAATGGAGTTTTATTCGTGGAATAGGAATTTCAGTAGTGATAGTAAGACAAGTGGAATATTCTTGTGTATGATGAGTTATACTTTGACTTATTACTTAAGACCTTAGGGTATATCAAAGTGTAAGACCTCAAATTTTTTAAATAAAAAGAAATTTCCTTTATTTATTATTTTGAAATAGTAAGGGTTGATTTGATTAATGTGGATAGTTTAAGGGTTAAATATAAATATTTCAAAATAAGCAAGTGGTTATAAAATATTCATTTTTGCTTCGGGAATATTCGTTTGGTCGTGGAATATTCGCATCGCTGAATATTAAATGCGCATGGTTAAAATGTGGGCCCCATAACTGAAAGCGATTGGATGAAGAAAACGTACAAATATAAGTTAAAAATAAATGGCGTAGTTGTTACCAATTACGCATGGAATATTGGTTAAAATTATCGATCCTAGACGCATACGTGAATTATTGAAGGCACTACTCAATAATTTTCACAAGAGTTATCGCTCAATATTTTATTTTATCGATTCAATAATTGTTTGCGTTGATATTTTATATTATTGTTGTTCAATAATTGTCACCGCACATTATCTCCATTATCGATCAATAATTCATATTATTTGAATAATATTATTAGATAGCATTATTGGCAATGTCTAGAAAGTTCTCACAAGGAGAGGTTTGGTCACCTAATCAAGGCCAAGAAGGAGAAATCCTTATCTGAAAGCCCCTCTTCCGGGAACTACCGGGTCATCATAAATCAGGATTCGTAATATTATTTGTGAATAATTAATTATTGATTCATATGATAAAGAAATATTTATTTTATGTGGATATAAATGATGGATTTATTTATGTGGTTATAAATGAAGAAATTATTGTTGAGGTGTTTTATCAAGATTTTACCAGTATGGAGGTATTAAAATTAAATCGGGTTTTGAGATATATCATGGGGATTATAATTTTTAATCCGACCGTTGATTGGTAATTTTGGATATGTTATACATATATAAGTTGAGTATATGTCCACAAATTTTGAACCGTTAAAATGCACTAATGATTTGTTATGAATTTTAAGAGGTGTCCGATCTAAATTAGGGTTATAATTGATTTTGGTGGAAAATTCTAGAATTGAGTGGGCCCCACTTGTGGTTGGTGAAGAAATGTGCTGAATTTTATTTCAAATGTGGTGGGTGGCAATAGTAGCAGTGTAAAGCCATCGCAGTAGCAGTGTCAAGTCTCGCTTCTACGGCTAACATTTTCCTATAAATAGAGGGCTAAGTTAGAATTGAAAATCACACCGTAAACAGTTTTTTTCTTTCTCTATATTATCGAGCGATTTTGTGAGTATTTAGATACTTTGAGAGTCATTATTCAAGATAAGTTTCATTCAAAGATCACTTCCGACCTTTCCTTCCAAGTAATCGATTCTTCGAGGTAAGTGGATATTATTTTTTTTCAGAATGATATTATTTCTTCAATATCATTACGTCAAATGTCGATCCGATGTTTTTATCAAATTTGGAACTTTTTCATGCTGGGGTTACTATTCATGAGTTACTATTCACGAAGTTACTATTCATGAAGTTACTATTCACGAAGTTACTATTCATTTAGTACTATTCATTAAGCGTGAAGATGTTTTTTTTGTGGAATTTCTATCTTTTGGTGTTTGATTTACTATTCACGATACTAAGATTATTCACGATACTAAGACTATTCACGATACCAAGACTATTCACGATTCAAGACTATTCACCAAAAAATAAAATTTCTTCTTTTTTGTCCAAAACATCTATTTTGGATACTAGCTTTGATCAGATCCATGTTTTGATCATTCTCGAATTTTACACCACCGTGATTATTTTTGGGTATTGTTGGATATGGATAAAACAAAGTACTAATCCTTAATCCTTAATCCTTGTCATTTTGTTTCACCGATTCGCTTTCTTTAAAAATATTTTCATCATCCTCGCCTTAAATGATGATATTATTGAATATCTTCGGCCCAGTAGTGCAAAGATGAATGATTTTCAAGAATATCTTTGGCCCAGAAAAAAGAGATGAACAGTGTCGAGATGAATACGATCGATCGATTAATATCTTTTGGCCCAGAAGTAAAAGATGAAACAGTGTTTAAATGAATATGATTAATCGATGAATATCTTTCGCCCAGTAGTAGCAAAGATGAATATTTGATTTGAGATGTATATCGATTGTTGTTACAGGATAAAAGATAGACGATGAACTTTTAAATTCATACATGTAAGATAGTAGTTTGCATTCTCTACTTAACTCTTCTAATGAATTATTATTTTCGCCGCTAATATTGATTGAAAATTTGTCATTGTCTATCAGATTCTATTAAATTTTTTCCTCGTTGAAGACTAACGATAATTTTTGTCAGATATTATCTTAGTCATAATATTCTTTATCGAAGCTAGTTGAGCTCACCCTTTTCCTTTTTGTTCCATTCTTCTCGTGAGGCTAGAATATACGAGTATTTAGCCTGGGTATGGAATGAAGGTTTTAGAAAGGATTGTTTAGTAGTCCTCACCATTTTTGTAAAATAATGTATCAATAAATGTGATGAGGATTTATTTGAGTATAAATATTGTCTGTAAGATAATATTTGTATTTAAACTCACGCTTTACATCGTTGTAATAATAAAGTTGTAGTTGTTTCGCACTACGTATCGACAACCCGTAATGGGTGATGTATACCTATTTTGGGGGGCGCCACGCTTGGTATCGTAGCTTAGGATATGATCTCCAATGAGATCGGGAATAGAATCAGAGGGGAGAGACGAGTAAATCCTTCGCTAAAGGTGTCCTACCTAAGCTTATTTGTTAGTTGGTCAAGATATAGGATATTATGTGATATATTGATTTCTTAATTAACCCTTGTTTTACGACAAGATTTGAGAATGTCGATCGAGAATATTAACAATGGAGTAAATGAGACCGTGGAGATGCCTCAGATTTTACCAACGAGGAGAACGTGCAACAGTCGTCGGCAATGTTCCTCCCGTGAACAACACCACCGGAAAGTGATGATGAACGAGGGATGTTTAGAAGTTTTTCATAGCTCACATGCAAAATCGCATTTGAGGAGACTCGTGTTCAAAATATGTGAGGAAATGATAAGAATTCACAAGTTGTCACAAACCAAGCAGCTTCAAAGAGTCGGGACCACCTGTAATTTAAGGGAAAGCCGATCCGATCACGGGCGGAAACACGGGTCAAACAAATTACCAAGATATTCGATGTCTGGGATGCACGGAGAACAGAAGGTTCCATTCGCCACCTTTATGTTCCGTGGCGAGGCAGATTCATCGGTGGGAGTCTCGTGGAAGCGCACTCCATCCACCACGCACTCAAAGATGTCTCTGGGAGACGCTTTCAGAGACTATTTAATGACAAATACTTTCCCGAAAGTGTTCGCTATACGAAGGAAGTGGAGTTCATCGACAGAGCAAAACAACACGATTTGTCTCAAAGACGAGGCAAAGTTTGCAGAGTTATCCGTGTTTGCACCTCATTTGGTGGAGAATGAGGAACGATGACGCGGATGTTTCTTAGAGGTTTGAAACCCCAGATACGCCAAGATCTCATTTCTCATAAACTTTCTTTATTCAGATGTTGAAATGTGGCTCAATTATTAGAGCGAGATAACGAGTACGGCCAATCGAGGACCATAACCGTGGATCGCACTCGTAGATAGCAAGCCAATGTAATAATGATAACTCGGAGAAAGAAACAGACGGATGTAAATGGTAACCACTCCGTGGTAATCATGGTCATGAAAAATAAGAAGCGCGAGTCGAGGAGATTTTAAAAAGAGGAGATTTAACAACGACTATGTGAAGAAGACGATAAAGGTTTAGCAAAGAATCGGTTCTAAGTGGAGGAGAACGACCACCCCATTATATGCTACAAATGCGAAAAGAGGGACATATCACTCAAACCGCCCACAACAACAGCTTCAAGGTATGCTATAGTTGTGGAAAGGAAGGACATATCGCCGAGATCAGACGCAGAATAAACCTAGTTCAATGGGGACGGTGACTCAAAAGATCGTCCCCGTAAAAGTCAAAGTCAACGATTCCGGAAGAAGCGTTTGTCAGGATCGGTCATAATGCGAGGAACCCAAACGAGGTGATCACGGTAAGCTATTTATAAATTTTTCATAAGTTTATACCTTTTACTGATAACGGCATACCCATTCATTTATCTCTCCCGCATGTGCTCAACGCTTAAACTCGACTCCGAGAAATTAGACTTTGATCTATCTCGTGGAAACTCCGCTAGAGAAACTTTCATCACATCCATCGCTTATAAATCTTGTTTGATTCAAGTTGGCACCATCACCTTACCCGTTGAATTTTATCTCTTTAAAGATACTTGCTTTTGATGTGATTTTAGGATTGATCGTTAACTACTCATCATGCCAAAATTGATTGTTTTCGTAAGGTTGTTAGTTTTCATATTCCTAACCAACCCGTCAGATGTAATTAATTCAAGCAACTAAACCATTAAAATCAATCACTCGCATATCTAATCATAAAGCTATTCGCTTATTGAAAAACGGATGTCAAGCTTTCTTAGCCCATGTTATGGATTTGAATAAAGACACGCCAAATTTGAATAATATTCCCGTTGTTATCGACTTTCCCGACGATTTTCAAGAACTTCCTGGCTCACCCCGTAACGTGAAGTTCAATTTTTATTGATCTTGAACCCGCACAAAGCCCATTTCTAAAACCCCATATCGAATGGCTCCTATTGAACTTCAGAGTTAAAGGTCCAACTACGTGAATTGTTGGACATCTCGGTTTCATTCTGGCCCCAAGACATCTCCTCGGGGTGCCCTGCTTTATTTGTAAAAAGAAAGACGGAGTATGCGATTTTGTATCGACTATCTGGAATCGAACCATGTCACCATCAAGAATAGGTATCCTCACCTCAGATTGATGACTTGTTTCGACCAACAGTAAGGGCACAATTCTTTTCAAAAATCGATCTTCGCTCGGATATCATCACCAAAATTAGAATCGAGGATATTCCAAAGACCGCCTTCGTAACTCCCCAGATGGGCATTATGAATTTTAGTCATGTCTTTCTGACTAACTAATGCTCCCGCGGCTTTCATGGATATGATGAACCGAGTATTCAAGGAATATTTCGATCGCCTGTTGTTGTTGTTTTTATTGATGACATCCTTATATATTCCAAAAGTCGCGGAAGATCATGAGCACCATTTGAAGTCGGTACTCCAAAGGCTTCGTGAAAACCAACTATATGCCAAATTGAAGAAATGCGAAGTTCGCTCGAGGAAGTAGCATTTTTCGGGCATGTGGTGTCAAAACATGGAGTATCCGCTGATCCCGCCAAGATCAAGCAATACAAAGTGGGAGCAACCAAGTCATGGATCAAGACGTAGTTTTTGGGCTTACCGGTTATTATCTGAGATTCGTGGAAGGTTTTTTCTAATCGCTACTCCATTAACTCATTTAACTCGGAAGGATACAAAATTCTTTTGGAATGAAGAACGCGAGAAAAGTTTCCAAGAGCTTAAGAGAGACTTATTTCTAAGACTGTTCTAACAATACCATCCGGTTCTTGATGGATTTGTTATCTACAACGATGCTTCGTGCAAAGGGTTAGGATGTGTTCTCATGCAACGTGGGAAAGTCATAGCCTACGCCTCGCGACAACTTTAAAGAGTATGAGAGGAATTATCCTACTCATGATCTAGAGTCATAAAGAATAAGCTGCTGCTTAAAGATATGGAGGCACTATCTATACGGGGAGAAAGTGGAGATATATTCGCATCATAAAAGCCTTAAATATTTCTTCACTCAAAAGAACTCAACACGCGGCAAATGACGCTGGCTCGAGCTATTGAAAGACTACGACCACACTATTCAATACCATCCCGTAAAGTTTAACGTGGTAGCCGACGATCGAGTAGAAGATCATATGCGGAACGAAAAGCGATGATGTCAAGTATATACGACAGAGCCAACTTTAATAGAAAAAGTTAAGGTCGCTTCAAGCCACCAACCCTGATCTTGAGCCGATGCGTATGAAGAAGAAAGTACAAGAAGGAGCTATTCCTAAGTTTAGAATCGATGAAGAAGGAATACTTCGAGTCCACTCTAGACTTTCAGGTTCCTAACGACTCGATTTGAAGTACAAGATTACGATGGAGGCACACAATACACCATTTGCAATCCATCCTCGAAGTACTAAATGTATCGTGATCTTCACATACATTTTGGTGGAATAATACGAAGAGAGAGATTGCAAAGTTTATCTCGATGTGTTTAACTTGCTAACGGTAAAGCGCGAGCATCTAGTACCTAAGGGTCCGTTGCAACCACTGAGATTCCGGAATGGAAGTGGGAACACATTACCATGGATTTCGTTACGGGTCTTCCTACTTCGCTTTCAAGGCATCAATGCTATTTGGGTTATTGTTGATAGATTAACCAAGTCTCCGCTTCATTTTTGCCGACACGGAGACTTATTCACTGAACGCCTCTTGCTAGTATGACACGTAAATGAGATCGTGAGGTTGCATGGCATGCCCAGATCCATAGTTTCGGATCGTGACCCAAGATTCACTTCAAGATTTTGGGTTAGCTTTGCAAAAAGCTATGGGCACGGATTTTGCGATTTAGTTCTAAGATACCATCCCAAAACGGACGGACAATCGAGAGGACTATTCAAACTCTTGAAGATTTATTAAGACTCGTGGTCCTAGACTTCAAGGGTAGTTGGGATAAGTATTTACCATGGTGGAATTCTCCTACAACAACAACAGCTTATCGTGCAAGTATAGTGTGGCTCCATTCAAGCATTATATGGACGAAAAATGTCGCTCTCCAATATGTTGGGATGAGGTGGGTGAAGCAACATTGTTGGGACCCGAAGTTAAGACGTATGACTCACCGAAAAGATCCAAATGATTCGACAACGATACAAACCAGACAAGATCGACAAAAGAGTTATGCGGATCTTCATCGAAAGGACGGGAATTTAATGTAGGGATCATGTATTGTCATGAAGTTGCTTCCATGGAAGGGAGTTACAAGATTTGGGAAGAGAGGAAAGCTCAATCCACGCATTTATCGGGTCCATTTCAAATTCTCGACCGAGTAGGAAATGTAGCCTATAGTATCTGCAACATCTCCGAAAGTATGTCTCGTGTTCATAATGTGTTTCACATATCCGCATTTTCAGAATATGTGAAAGACCCAACCACGTTATCGAAGTTAGAACCGACGAGATAGCCAAGACTTAACGATGAGGAGGTACCGCCAAGATTTGGATAGAAGGAGCATGCCCCACGCCAAGAAAGGTCATACCACAAGTTAAAGTTTTGTGGAGGAATCATGCTATAGAGGAAATGACCGGGAATTGAAACTGAAATGAAAGCGTAGGTATCCTCACCTTTTCAAACACCTGTGTATCGACGCCAATTTCGAGGACTAAATTTCATAAGGAGGGAGGTCAGAAGACCCTCAAATTTTTTTAAATAAAAAGGAATTTCCTTTATTTATTATTTTGAAATAGAAGGGTTGATTTGATTAATGTGGATAGTTAGGGTTAAATACGCAAATATTTCAAAATAAGCAAGTGGTTATAAAATATTCATTTTTGCTTGGGAATATTCGTTTGGTCGTGGAATATTCAGATCGCTTTGGGAATATTCGACGACGCGCTAAATGCCATGTGGGCCCCATAACTGAAAGCGATGGATGAAGAAAACGACAAATATAAGTTGGTAAAAAATAACTACAGAAGTTGTTATCAAGTAAGATCGTTGAATACCCCGGTGGTTAAAATACAAGAATACGCGTGGGTCATCGCACAAAAGAAATTACCAGATCGCATAAAGATTGTTCAATTATCGATCCTTACGTAAGAAGGCACTACTCAATAATTTTCACAAGAGTTATCGCTCAATATTTTATTTTATCGATTCAATAATTGTCGCTATTGATATTTTATATTATTGTTGTTCAATAATTGTCACCGACATTATCTCCATTATCGATCAATAATTCATATTATTTGAATAATATTATTAGATAAGCATTATTGGCAATGTCTAGAAAGTTTCTCACAAGGAGAGGTTTGGTCACCTAATTGCGCCAAGAAAGAGAAATCCTTATCTGAAAGCCCCCCTCTTCCCCGAAACTACCGTCATTATAATTGGATTCTCGTAATATTATTTGTGAATAATTAATTATTGATTCATATGATAAAGAAATATTTATTTTATGTGGATATAAATGATGGATTTATTTATGTGGTTATAAATGAAGAAATTATTGTTGAGGTGTTTTATCAAGATTTTTACCGTATTGGAGGTATTAAAAATTAAATCGGGTTTTGAGATATATCATGGGATTATAATTTTTAATCCGACCGCTGATTGTGGTAATTTTTGGATATGTTATACATATATAAGTTGAGTATATGTCCACAAATTTTGAACCGTTAAAATGAACTAATGATTTGTTATGAATTTTAAGAGGTGTCTGATTCTAAATTAGGGTTATAATTGATTTTGGTGGAAAATTCTAGAATTGAGTGGGCCCCACTTGTGGTTGGTGAAGAAAATGTGCTGAATTTTATTTCAAATGTGGTGGGTGGCAATAATAAGGTGTAAAGCCATCGCAGCAGTGTCAAGTCTCGCTTTTACGGCTAACATTTTCCTATAAATAGAGGGCTAAGTTAGAATTGAAAATCACACCGTAAAAACAAAGTTTTTCTTTCTCTCTATATTATCGAGCGATTTTGTGAGTATTTAGATACTTTGAGAGTTCATTATTCAAGACAAGTTTCATTCAAAGATCACTTCCGACCTTTCCTTCCAAGCAATCGATTCTTTCGAGGTAAGTGGATATTATTTTTTTTCAGAATGATATTATTTCTTCAATATCATTACGTCGAAATGTCGATCGAAGTTTTTATCAAATTTGGAACTTTTTCATGCTCTGGGTTACTTATTCATGAGTTACTATTCACGAAGTTACTATTCATGAGTTACTATTCACGAAGTTACTATTCACGAGTACTATTATTCATGAAGCGTGAAGATGTTTTTTTGTGGAATTTCTATCTTTTTGGTGCTCTGATTTACTATTCACGATATATTCACGATACTCAAGACTATTCACGATACTAAGACTATTCACGATACTAAGACTATTCACCAAAAAATAAAATTTTTCTTTTTTTGTCAAAACATCTATTTGGATACTAGCTTTGATCAGATCCATGTTTTGATCATTCTCGAATTTTACACCACCGTGATTATTTTTGAGGTATTTTTGGACATGGATAAAACAAAGTACTAATCCTTAATCCTTAATCCTTGTCATTTTGTTTCACCGGATTCGCTTTCTTTAAAAATATTTTTCATCATCCTCGCCTTAAATGATGATATTATTGAATATCTTTGGCCCGTAGTGCAAAAGATGAATGATTTCAAGAATATCTTTGGCCCAGTAGTAGCAAAGATGAACAGTGTTGAGATGAAATAACGACCGATCGATTAATATCTTTGGCCTCAGAAGCAAAGATGAATGTGTGTTTAAATGAACACGACTAATCGATGAATATCTTCGCCTCGTAGTGCAAAGATGAATATTTGATTCCGAGATGTATATCGATTGATGTTACAGTGGAAAAGATAGACGATGAACTTTTAAATTCATACATGTAAGATAGTAGTTTGCATTCTCTACTTAACTCTTCTAATGAATTATTATTTTTATTTCATGTAATATTGATTGAAAATTTGTTGTCTATCAGATTCTATTAAATTTTTTCCTCGTGAAGACTAACGATAATTTGTCAGATATTATCTTAGTCATAATATTCTTTTATCGAGCTAGTTGAGCTCACCCTTTTCCTTTTGTTCCATCTTTCTCGTGAGGCTAGAAATAATATGAGTTTAGCTGGGTAATGGAATGAAGGTTTTAGAAAGGATTGTTTAGTAGTCCTCACCATTTTTGTAAAATAATGTATCAATAAATGTGATGAGGATTTATTTGAGTATAAATATTGTCTGTAAGATAATATTTGTATTTATTTAAACTCATAATAAAGTTGTAGTTTTTCGTCAGTAATAATAAAGTGGGTGTGTATTTTCGTACTCATGTATCGACAACAACTCGTAATGGGTGATGTATACCTATTTTGGGGGCGCCACACAAAGGGTATGATTTGGGTATAATAAGTCAGTAATACATGGAGATGTGCGCCCCAAAATTAGGTATACATCACCCATCTTTTATTTCAATAAAGTCGCCACTTACATGGTATGTAATTTAAATACAACTTATTAACATAACTGCCGTGGTACAATACATATAACCGTGAGTTTAAATACAAATATCGCCTACTAGATATTATACAAACTCACTAGATATTATACAAACTCAAAAAAGTCCTCATTACAATTATTATCACACTATTATTTTACGTAATAGTGAGGACTACTAATGCTATCTTCAGACCATCACTGCTTCCGACTCGTCCCCAGCCTATATTATCATTTTCAAGAGAACAAAGGAAAGAAAGGGTGAGCTCAACTAGCCCAAGAAGAAATATTATGACTAAGATAATGCGTAATAAATTATCAATAGTCTTCAACAATGTTAAACCGATAAAATACAATAGATAAACAGCTTTAATAATCTGCAATGAATACGCAATCCATTAAAAGAGTCAAGTAGAAAATAAAGTCTACTATCTTTTAGGTTTTAAAAGGTTTTTCATCATCGTTATAGCCGAGACTCACTTTTAATAAATATTCCACATCATCGAATCACCCCGCACTACGGCCAAGGATATTCTTTAAGTATCACCACCACAATTATTCACGCATCACGCGCCAAGAATATTTGTGTATTCATTAATGGTCATGATCATGCCAACAATCATTCCATCAATGCACTACTACTACCATCGAGGATTTTTTTATCACATCATTTGTAACATTACTGGCCATGATTATTAATCAATAGTCTCTCGGTCATAATCATACCAAGTCCATCTACGCACTACACAGCCATGTGATGACTTTCAAAAAAAATATAAACACGAGGATGATGACAATGATATAAGAATTCAATAAAACAAGTTCAAGAATTATTTTATCCAGAATTATTAACGCCCAAATTGTCAACACGACATCGCTTTTGTAGAGTAAAATTCAAGAATGATCGTAAGAATATTTCCATGAAAAGATATCGATGAAACGCAAATATCAAGGATATTCTACTAATTTCATGGAGTATATAAGTCAAAGTTTTAACCAACCGGGTATAATAAAGAATGGAATAACAAAAGAAATCACCATGCACGCGATAGATCGCATGCATGTGTTATTCCAATGTAATAATAAATAACGGAACAAAGTCGTGAAATTCACAATCGGCTGTGATGTTCCAATGTAATAATAAAGATGGAACTGCATCCTGTAAAACACATGTATAGGATATTCCAATTAATAATAAAGACGGAACCAGTGTGTAAAACACATGCATGTGATGTTCCAATGTAATAATAAAGATTTTAACCAGTCCTGTAAAACACATGCATGTGATGTTCCAAATGTAATAATAATAAAGATTTTAAACCAGTCCCTGTAAAACACATGCATGTGATGTTCCAATGTAATAATAGAAGAATGTCACCAAGTATAGGTAAACCACTTATACAAAGTTATTCCAATGTAATAATAAGCAAATGGAATAACAACAGCTTCTCTTCATGAATAAGAAAGAATAACACCCCTTACATTTGGTAGAGATTGAATACCGCAAAGAAGCAGTAAGAATAAAATACTCTTCTTCTTTTCTCTTATTCTCTCTATACTTTCTCTCTATAGCTTGAATGAATTTGCGTGAAAAATAATGAAGCCCTAGCCTCTATTTATAGAAGATTTCTAGCTTAAGACCGCGTGTGAAAAGGCAAGTGGCTTCGATTTAATCGGTTCGACGCTCGTAATGTGAAACGACAAGTGGTTCGATCATCAGAATGTGAAACGACAAGTGGTTCGACGTCCGTAAAGGTAATTACTATTAACGAAGGTAAATACTATCGATTTAAGGTAAATACTATTCACAAGGGTAATTACTATCGACGAAGGTAAATACTATTCACAAGGATAATTACTATCGATTTAAGGTAAATACTATTCACAAGGGTAATTACTATCGACGAAGGTAAATACTATTCACAAGGTAATTACTATCGAAGGTAAATACTATTCACAAGGTAATTACTATCGACGAAGGTAAATACTATCGATTTAAGAGACTCTTAGATGATGACATATACGAGCCCCCCATAAAATAATCAAACTTACCACAAATCATTTTTTTTTCATCAACACATATTTAATCTTTCAACAATTATTAATCATTTATAACTTGTCGCCTCAATTATTGATTTAATACTATAACATATTATATGATGATATCGCGTGACAATAATTGAATCAATAATATAAGAGATATGATGCAAAGAATTATCAGAAGTAATAATCGAAAGCATACCCGAGTGACTTCACGTAAAGATCAATAATCAATACCGCTAGCTACTACGCAACCACGCCAGACATCGCATTTCTTTTACCACCGGTAGTTCAACAGCTTTTAACCAGAACACCTCCGCCGTTATTTTTATAAAATATTTTTGTCGCTTTTTTCAATCCGACAATAATGTTGTGGGGTCCACCAATGATTGAGCTATCAGTATTTAATATTCCCTAACAAAAAGAATATTCCCCCCACCAAACTAATATTTTATAACAACTTGCATACTTTGCAAAATTTATAAATATTACCCACAACTATAACATTATATCAAATTTATTCCATAATATTCAAAAATAATATTTATAGAAAAATTCATCTTTATTTATAAAAGTGGGTCTTACAACCTCCCTTCTTATGAAATTTCTTCGAAATTAGGGTACGACTGGTATGTCAAGAGGTAAGGATACCTTGATTTCATTTTATTCTAACTCCCAAGTCATTTCTCAACATCGTGGTTCCTCCACAAAACTTTCGACTTGAGGTATAACCTCGAGCGTAGAATATGTTCCTTCTTATCCAAAATTTGAACAGAACCTCTTCATACGCCAAATCTTCCGCTATTTCGTCCGGTTCTAACTCAATAATATGGTTCGGGTCTTTCACATATTTACGTAACATAGATATGTGAAAACGTTATGAACACGAGACATATTTCAAGCAGAAAGCGAGTCTATAGCCACGCTCCTACTCGATCGAGGATTAAAATGGACCGATGAATCGAGGATTAAGTTTTCTCTCTTCCAAATCTTGTAACTCCTTTCCATGGAGCAACTTAACAACACACGATCTCCTATATCGAATTCCACGCCCTTTCACGAAGATCAAGATAACTCTTTTGTCGATTTTGTGAGGTTTTTATACGTCATTTCGGATCGTTTCAATCTTTTCCGTAGTCATACGTATTCAACTCCGGCCCCAACAACGTTGTTTCACCCACCTCATCCCAAAGATACCGAGAACGACACTTTCTTCCATACAACGCTCGAATGGAGCCATGCCAATACTTGCTTGATAACTGCTGTTGTAGGAAAACTCCACCAATGGTAAGAACTTGTCCCAACTCCCCTGAAATCAAGGACACAGTAGTCTTAATAGATCTTCAAGAGTTTGAATAGTCCCTCCGATCGTCCGTCCGTCTCGAGGATGATATGCCGAAGCTAAATCGTAAGTCTCTGCGCTCATAGCTTTTTGCAAACCAACCCAAAATCGTGAAGTGAATCTTGGGTCTCGATCGTAAACTATGGATACCTAAGATACCATGCGCCTTTACAATCTCGTTTATGTACATACGAGCAAGACGCTCAAGTGTATAAGTTTCTCGAGACGCAGAAGAAATGAGCAGATTTGGTCAATCTATCAACAATGACCCAAATCGCATCAATGCCTTGAGAAACCTTAGAAGACCCAGAACTAAATCCATGGTAATGTGCTCCCACTTCCATTTCGAATTTCAAGTGGTTGCAATGGACCTTTTGGTACTTGATGTCCGCTTAACTCGTTGACAAGTTAGACACCTCGAGATAAACAAAGCTTATCTCTCTCTTCATATCGCTTCCACCAAAATGTACGATTTAATATCATGATACATTTTGGTACTCCCTGTGATGGATTGCAAATGGTGTGTCAGGCGCTCCATCATGATATTATACTTTAAATCGTGGTCGTTAGAACACAAAGTCCGGAGTCGACTCAAGTATTCCTTCTTCATCGATTCTTGCTTCCCAGATAAGACCTTCAGCACTTTCTTCCTCATACGATCGCCTGTGTGTCCAGTAGCTGAAAGCAGCCTTTAACTTTATCAATTAAAGTTTGTTCTACTCAGATACCGCTTATCATCACACGCGTCCCTCGAGTCTTTAATTCTATCTCCATCCTTTGCAAGTCACACAAATGGGCTCATACGACAATATCGCACTCAGATTGCATATGATTTTCACTCAATGCGCCGCCTACCACGCTCGCTTTTCCGTGATGGTATCGATGGTACGATCATAATCTTTCAACAGTTCAAGCCAACGTCGTTGTCGCATGTTGAGTTCCTTTTGAGTGAAGAAATATTTGAGGCTTTTTACGATCCGTAAAGATCTCCACTTTCTCCCCATACAAGTAATGCCTCCAAATTTTAAGTCAAGAAGATAACAAACCGCTAACTCTAGATCATGAGTAGGATAATTCCTCTCATATTCTTTGAGTTGTCGCGAGGCATAAGCTATTACTTTTCCATGTTGCATGAGAACACATCCCAACCTTTTGCTCAAAGCATCATCAGAGATGACAAATCCTCCGAGCCGATGGTATTCACGTAACAAAATAAATAAGTCTCTCTCGAAGTTCTTGAAAACTCTTCTCACATTCTTCGCTCCAACCGAAACTTCAGATCTTTCCGAGTCACCGAATAATGGAATAGCGATTCGAGAAAATCCTTCATTTAATCTCCGATAATAACCAAATTTAAACCGAGAAAGCTACGATTTCTATTACATCGATTTAGGTTGTTCCTACCAATAGCTTCAATCTTTCATTGGTCAACAGATATTCCATGACTTGATACCACGTGCCCAAGGAATGCTACTTCTTCAAGCCGTAACTCGATTTCTTCAACTCGCATAAAGCTTATATTCACGAAGCTTTTGGAGTGTCACCTCAAGTGTTGCTTTCATGATCTTCACTCGCTTTTGGAATAAATAAGGATGTCATCAATAAAGACGACCACAAAGTGATCTAAATATTCCTTGAATACTGGCTCATCATATCCATGAAGGCAAAGGAGCATTAGTCAATCCAAAGGATACGACTAGAATTCATAATGCCCGCATCGAAGTTTCAAAGCCGCCTTTCGAATGTCACGGCTCTAATCTTCAATGGTGATATCCTAACTAAGATCAATCTTTGAAAAGAATTTGGCTCCTCAGAATCGGGTCAAACAGTCATCAATACGGGCAATGGATACCTATTTTTGATGGTGACATGATTCAACTCCCGATAATCAATACAAAGTCGCGATACTCCCATCTTTTCTTCTTCACTTAATAGTAACAGAGCACCCCAAGGAGAAGTACTAGACTAATAAAGCCAATGTCTAACATTCCTCGCATTGGGTCTTTAACTCCTCAAGTTCAATAGAGCTATTCGACATGGGCTTTGGAAATAGGTTTTGTACCGGTTCAAGGTCGATACAAAATTCAATTTCACGCCCGGGGTAGGCCAGAAGTTCTTCTGGGAATACGTCAGAAATTTATTAACAATAGGAATATCGCTTTAAAACCGACGATTTTTATTTAAATCGTGATATGAGCTAAGAAAGTTTCGACATCCGCTTTTTCAATAAACGAATAAATTTTATGGCTTCGAGATGACCGTGATTGATTTTAATGGTTTGGTCGTTTGAATTCAAGATAATAGGTTGATTAGGAATATGAAAGCTAACAACCTTATTTAAAACAATCAATTTTTGCATGATAAGTAGTTAACCAATCAATCCCTGTAATCACGCCAAATGCAAGTATTTTTAATGAAATAAGATCGACAGTAATGTGAGGGTACCGATTTGAACCAAACAAGACTTATAAACAAAGTGGATGTAATGAAGGTTTCTCCCAACGGAGTTTCCACAGATAAGTCAAAGTCTAATTTCTCCTGAGTCAAATTTAATCGATGAGCGCAAGTAGAGAAATAAAAGAATGGGTAGAACCCAGATCAAATAAAGTATAGACTTCATTAGAGTTTATGATAAGCTTACCCGTGATGACCTCATTCGGATTCCTTGCTCTTTGGGAGGTCACAACAAACGCTCTCCTCAGACTAACGGCTTTTGAATTTTCCGGGACGGCCTTTGGTGTTTCCATCCTAGTTGAATTTGTCTTCAGAAACGACAAAATCGAGCTAAGTTGACCTTCTCTTCCACAATTATAACACGCTTTTGACTAAGCATGACGCAGCTTTGATCGATGTGTCCTCTCCTCCGCATTTGAAGCATACGATAGTGGTCTTTCTCCTTCCTTAACAATGGGGTGTTGGTGCCGACGCTCTTTCCATCATTGTTGAATCTCCTTTTTGAAATGTCCATTCTTATTGTTTTGGCCCCGATTACCACCAAGTGGTTACCATATCCGCCCGTTGATTCTCTCCACGCTTGTTGTCACCGCTCGACGACTATTCTCGCCGGTATTATAATTTTGCCTTACCGCTCTCTTTTTAGTCAGGTTGACTCATTATCGCGCTCCACTAATCGAGCCCTATTTACAACATCCGAATACAAACACGCTTTTACGAGAAATAAGATGTCGACGATTCCCGCTTCAAACCTCTTAAAAACATTCGCGCCATTTCTCTTCATTATCCACCAAGTGGGACGAAACCGTGATAACTCCGCAAATTTTGCCTCGTATCATGATTACACTGGCATATATTGTTTTGTTCCAACTTGATAAACTCCACCTCCTTCATGTGGCTAATACTTTCGTGAAAGTATTTGTCGTTGAATGCCTCCCGAACTTCTCCCAAGATATCTTCAAGACAAATTGGTCGAGTACGTTTTTACCGATTCCCACCAAGAATCCGCCTCCGCAACATAAAGGCAAGTAAGGAACCTTTTGCTCTTCTGAGCATCCCAAGACATCAAATATCTTGGTAATCTGCTTTATCCATGCTTCCGCCGTAAGTGGTTTTCGCTCTCCTTAAACTCCCGGTGGTCCCAGCCTCCTTAAATTGTTTAATGCGGTGACCACCGAGAGTTTTCCGTGTTTCCACCCACGTTTTTGGACAGAGCGCCTCGTCATTGTTGATAAATTGCATAAAGCCCTCCAACATTCGATCATTCATCATTTGGTCGTTGTTGTTGTTTGCATGAGGATTGTCGCCTCCGATGCACATTATCCTCGATTATCGACATGTGGTGAATCAACGATCGTCATGGCTCCATTGCTATTCTCAACATTTCTCGATGTCATTTTCAGACATCGCCACAAAACAAAAGGTTAATCGACATGTAACAAATTATCCTTATCTTCCGACCAACCAATAAAATAAGACATAAACTTAGTAGTAGTCATACTAACAAGGTATTTCTGCCTCTCCCTCCTAGTACTATTCTCACATCTTAGCTGTGGATCATATCCTAAGCTCGATAATCAACCGTGACGCCCCCAAAATTAGGTATACATCACCCATCTTGAGTCGCCACTTACATGGTATGTAATTTAAATACAACTTATTAACATAACTGCTGTGGTACAATACGATATAAATCGTGAGTTTAAATACAAATATCGCTCTACTAGATATTATACAAACTCAAAAAAAGTCCTCATTACAATTATTATCACACTATTTCACGTAATAGTGAGGACTACTAATGCTATCTTCAGACCATCACTGCTTCCGACTCGTCCCAAATTTATATTATCATTTTCAAGAGAATAAAGGAAAGAAAGGGTGAGCTCAACTAGCCCAAGAAGAAATATTACGACTAAGATAATGCGTAATAAATTATCAATAGTCTTCAATAATGTTAAACCGATAAAATACAATAGACAAACAGTTTAATCTGCAATGAATATGCAATCCATTAAAAGAGTCAAGTAGAAAATAAAGTCTACTATCTTTTAGGTTTTAAAAGGTTTTTCATCATCGTTATAATTTGAGACTCACTTTAATAAATATTCCACATCATCGAATCACCCCCGCACTACGGCCAAGGATATTCTTTTAAGATCACGACCACAATTATTCATGCACTACGCGCCAAGAATATTTGTGTATTCATTAATGGTCATGATCATGCCAACAATCGCCCATCAATGCACTACTACTAATCGAGGATTTTTTTATCACATCATTTGTAATATTACGGCCATGATTATAATCGAATAGTCTCTCGTCATAATCATACCAAGTCCATCTATGCACTACATGTGCCACGTATTGACTTTCAAAAAATATAAATATGAGGATGATGACAATGATATAAGAATTCAATAAAACAAGTTCAAGAATTATTTTATCCAGAATTATTAACGCCCAAATTATCAACACGACATCGCTTTTTGTAGAGTAAAATTCAAGAATGATCGTAAGAATATTTCCATGAAAAGATATCGGATGAAACGCAAATATCAAGGATATTCTACTAATTTCATGGAGTATATAAGTCAAAGTTTTAACCAACCGGGTATAATAAAGAATGGAATAACAAAAGAAATCACCACGCATGCGATAGATCGCATGCAAAAGTTATTCCAATGTAATAATAAATAACTAAACTGTGTCGTGAAATTCACAACATGTGATGTTCCAATGTAATAATAAAGATGGGATGCATGTAAACACACGATAGATATTAATAAAGATGGAATTTTAACTGTGTCCTGTAAAACACATGCATGTGATGTTCCAATGTAATAATAAAGACGATTTTAACCAGTCCTGTAAAAACATGCATGTGATGTTCCAATGTAATAATAATAAAGATTTTAACCAGTCCGTGTAAAACACACGCATGTGATGTTCCAATGTAATAATAGAAGAATGTCACCAAGTATAGGTAAACCACTTATACAAAAGTTATTCCAATGTAATAATAAGCAATGGAATAACAACAGTTCTCTTCATGAATAAGAAAGAATAACACCCTTACATTTGGTAGAGATTGAATATCGCAAAGAAGGTAGTAATAAAATACTCTTCTTCTTCTCTCTTATTCTCTCTATACTTTCTCTCTATAGCTCGAATGAATTCGTGAAAATAATGAAGCCCTCAGCCTCTATTTATAGAAGATTTCTAGCTTAAGACCGTCGTGTGAAAAGGCAAGTGGCTCGTTTTAAAAGTGGTTTCGACGCCGTGAATGTGAAACGACAAGTGGTTCGACGCTCAGAATGTGAAACGACAAGTGGTTCGGACGTCTCGTAAAGGTAATTACTATTAACGAAGGTAAAATACTATCGACGAAGGTAAATACTATTCACAAGGGTAATTACTATCGACGAAGGTAAATACTATTCACAAGGATAATTACTATCGACGAAGGTAAATACTATTCACAAGGGTAATTACTATCGACGAAGGTAAATACTATTCACAAGGGTAATTACTATCGACGAAGGTAAATACTATTCACAAAGGTAATTACTATCGACGAAGGTAAATACTATGATGAAGAGACTCCCATATGATAATCATGAGCCCCCCCATAAAATAATCAAACTTACCACAAATCATCATCAACACATATTTAATCTTTCAATAATTATTAATCATTTATAACTTGTCGCCCTCAATTATTGATTTAATACTATAACATATTATACAGATGATATCTTTTGACAATAATTGAATCAATAATATAAGAGATATGATGCAAAGAATTATCGTAAAGTAATAATCGAGCATAATGAAGTGACTTCTCACGTAAAGCATCAATAATCAATACCGCAAGTGCTACTACGCAACCACGCCAGACATCGCATTTTTTACCAACGGGTAGTTCAACAGCTTTAATTCAGAATACCTCCGCCAAGTTATTTTTATAAAATATTTTTGTCGTTTTTCAATCCGATAATAATGTTGTGGGGTCCACCAATGATTGAGCCATCAGTATTTAATATTCCCTAACAAAAAGAATATTCCCCCACCAAACTAATATTTTATAACAACTTGCATACTTTGCAAAATTTATAAATATTACCCACAACTATAACATTATATCAAATTTATTCCATAATATTCAAAAATAATATTTATAGAAAAATTCATCTTTATTTATAAAAGTCGGGTCTTATGCATTTAAGGATCGAAATACATATAATTAAATAAAATGAGACTTGACAAGAATTCCATGTCTTATATTTAATTGGGACATTGTATGGTGGAAGGATTGAATTAGACACAGTAACTATTTACTCAAAGGTTCTTTTATGATTAATGTTGAAATCTATATTATCCGGAAAGTCGTTGATCATTAGGGAGGCTTATCCCTATTGTAGAATAAATATTATTTATTTATTTAAATAAATTAATTATTTAATTTATTTATTTAAATAAGGTTAGAATTGTTCTAATTGATTTATTCACAATAGGTTTAATATGGAGAACCTAAAGGGTCACACCATAAAAGAAAGAATAATTATTTAAGAAGTTAATGGCATAATCGTAATAATATGTTAAGTATATTTAATTTAATCTATGGTAATAGAATAAATTAAATAGCTTAATATTTATTATTTAATATTTTAGAAATATTAAATATAAATTAATAAGAGGAGTCTTATTAATATTATTACAATTATTATTATTTTAATTTCTAAAAGAGTTTAGGAATTAATTTAATATAAGTACTCTCATTTATTCCTAATTGGATTAGGAAGGAAAATTAGTTAAAGGAGTTTAATTAATTATCCCTAATAAGATTAGGAGCTTAATTAATTAAAAGAATTTAATTAATTAAATAAAACCCAATTCCTTAATTGTTAAGATGGGTTGCCTACATCTATAAATAAGAGGAGTCTTATTATGGGTGTGGGGAGTTGTTGATTTTCACAACGACATAATTCTAATTTGTTGGAGAAAGCACGCCTTTATATAGAGATAAAACTAGGGTTTGAGCCAATACCCTTCTTCTTGAAAAATTCTTTTTCCTTGGTGGATCACCTCCAGAGGCCAAACATTTGGGTGGCTAACGTTGATCAAAGGAAGGAACCAAACCCGGTGGATTCAAGTTGAGCGAAAAGAATTGGAGGTGAACTTGTACGAGGAAGCTCGATCTTCGAGGGTATGATTTTATTCTTTATCTTTTCGTTTAATTAATAATTGTGCATAAAGGGTGATCCGGGTATATGGTTTGTAAAATTTTTAAACTCTGATTTTTCCACGTTTTCGCACTTTTATGCAATTTGATTGCGCACATGAATATTACAAACCTAACAGTGGCATCAGAGCCAAACCTTTATGTAAATTATTAATTGTTCAGATTTGATATGTATATTGATATGTGTTTAGAACAATTTAATTGAGCATAATTTTATTGTATAAAATTTAAAATAAAATAAAAAAAAAAAAAAAGGAAAAACCGTGAATCACGGAAAAGGATAGCATGAAACCACGTGACCATGCAAACCACAAAATTACAAAATCTCTTTAACTATAATTTTGGTTAACTTGGTGAATTCTAATAAAAGGAATAGTGGTGCACGGAAATCAAGTGTAACAAGAAAATTGGCAGGAGAATTCTTGTCCACGAAAATAAAGGAAACAGGAGCTTGTCATGTTCTTTGAATATAATAGCATGATTATTATATATATATAATAAAACCGTTAGTTTTATTATATATATATATATATATATATATAATAAAACTAACGGTTTTTATTATATATATATATAATAATATTTTTAGTTTTATTTATATATATATATATAATATTTTTAATAATTTTATTATTAAAATAAAAATTTTATTTTAATATTAAAATAAAAAGTTTATTTTTATATTAAAATATAAAGTTTATTTTAATTTTAAAATTAAATTTCATGCTAACTAATTAGAGTTGGAATTGGATTCCATGATAACTAATTGGAGTTGAAATTAGATTATATTTTTCCTTAAATAAAGGAGTTTATTTAGATATGAAATAAGATTTCATATTATTCAAAATAAAGGAGTTTATTTGTAAATAGGAAAGAAGAATCCTAATTTCCTTAAATAAAAGAGTTTATTTAAATATGGAATAAGATTTCATATTATTCAAAATAAAGGAGTTTATTTGTGAATAGGAAAGAATATCCGTGTTTCCTTTAATAAAAGATTTTTTTTTACATGGAATTGGATTCCATAATTAAATAAAATAAAAGAGTTTATTTTAATTAAAGATTTTTTTATTATTACATGGAATTGGATTCCATAATTAATTAAAATAAAGGAGTTTATTTTGATTAAAATTTTGATTAAAATAAAATAGTTTATTTTATTCAAAATTGGATAAATTAAAATAAAATAGTTTTATTTTGATTTAAATTTGGATTAAAATAAAGGAGTTTATTTTGATTCAAAAATAGATTTTATACTAACTAAATTTGCCCATTAAATGATATCAATATATATATTAAATGTTTATTATTCATAAGATGAATGTTATTTATTGATGCATATGGTGATGTGTATGATAATAAATGGGATTGATTATGGACTATTGACCAATATGATTGGATTTTATTTTAGTTGGATGCGTGAATGTATGAGTTTTATTAAATGGGGTCTGCACAGTACTCGCCTTCTCTAATTTTTCTTAATGTAAATTCTATCTCCTCCTATGTACTTCCCTCGATCACGATCAAGGTTTTTATTTATTTTAAAATAGTTTTGTAATAGGAATAATTAGAATTATTTTGAAAAATTGGAGATCAAGGAACAAGGAGCGCTTGAACCAGATTTGTAATGGAGCCCAGGGTTTAAATGTAATAGTTATATTTAAATATTATTTCTTGCACCCTTTAGGGTTTGACCTTTTTGGTTCACTTGGTGGCTCTAGTGAACCAAACTAGAATAAAAGTCCATAATCAATCCGGGTAGAATATAGTATTCTATATGTGCATGCTTATACTATATATATATATATATATATTATATATTATGCAAACATGCTTCGCATGTTAATTAATATGACGCGTATTTTATATATATATGTGCATGGGCGCTAAACAAGATGAGACAAATTAATAACAAAACCCTCAATTTTTTTTTATATATTAAGTCCTAAGCGTTCAAAGATATTTGGAATATCGAACGTCGCCTTCTAGCATGATAAAATTAATAGAGTATTAAATATTTAATATGAGTTTGTTGTGTCACCACAAGGCAAGTATTAAGTATTTAAGATGTTAATTTATCACATTTGATGCTTATAAAGAAAATTGAACAATATTGTTTTGTTGTGTCACCACAAGGATGATATTTTTTTTTTGAATATATGGAGTGCTAGGTGGGACTTAACTTGGATAATTTTGATTCGGATGTGCCACCACTTGATCAAAATAATCTAAGAAGCAAAAGAAAAGGAGTTCAGATAGTTGATGTAATTGACAAAAGTTGTCTACCTATTTATTTATATATAGTTTGTTGTGTCACCACAAGGCTATATACATTTGAAATGGGATCCTTATTCTCACTAGCAAATCTTTAATTAGATTTTCTTAGAACTATATAAGTGAGGGTAATATAGTTTGAAGAAAATAGTGGGAGATACCAATTTAAAACAAGACCTAATTTATTTTGGTAATTAATAAAAGAATGTATGCTAAAATGTTGTTAATTACAAATTCATTTCTGAGAATTTTACAATGTCTAAAATTACTATCACCGCAAAGCATATTAGATGCTAAATTAACCGAATCAATTAAAAGCAGTTGGTTAAGGAATTTGAGAATAGTTCTTATAGTGAAAAGCTATCTTATATCCTTAATACGCTTTATCCCCGCAATGGTTGCGCATAATGCCTCCGAGGAAGAGATTGCTACTTTTAGAAAGTGGCAAAATGATGCACGATTGGCTCAATGCATCATGCTCCCATCCACGAAAGTAACGAGCTTCAGCCACGTGAAACTATGGATGCTTCTACTATATTTCTGCACATCAAGTAGTTGATGGTGAGGAAAGTGGGACGGATAGATATCGGATATCTAAGGAGCTCTTCCAATCTAGAATGGCCAATGGCACTATATAGTGCAGAATAAAAGTTCTTAACATAATCAATTTGATTGATCAATTAGGACAACTGGTTTTGTCATGGATGGAGAGAGTTGAGCCAAGATTTGATCTTGCACTCACTCCTCAGGACTCCTTTCACAATTGTTGTGAATTTTTTATATGAACAAGCTAGATATCGCCTCACTTTGATTTGCTTAACATATTGAAAAATGTTGAGAGTCACTTTCCAACCAAGAAAGATCAAGTCTTCACTGGTAGGGGCCAAAGGATCTTACGAAAAGAAGAAGCGATTCAAAGAAGGTAAATAGAAAGGCATAAACAAAGGATAATAAGAGCAAAAGCGATACGGATAGAAAGGAGTTTGCTTCCACCGCAATAAGCACGGACCTTTGGAAAGGAAGCTGCATGAGAAGCATCTTGCGAGAGGCTAACCAAAGAAGCTTAGTGAAGTTTGATTTACAATACGATTTTGTTCATGATTGAAATAAATTTTTCTTTAAGTCGAGGTTCTACTTGGGTATTGGATCCGACTTTGGTTATCATAAATAGAGATTTATGAAGGGACCAAGCGAAGTAGAAAGCTAAACAAATATAAGTAATCCTATGTGCGGGAAATGTAGCAAAGGTTGCCATATTAGCCATAGAAACTTATAGTTTAGCAATGCCTACGGACAAATCTATTAAGTCAATAAGTTGTTATTGTATTCCAGTTCTTGTTAAAAATATTATTTCCATTTTATTGTTGGACAATGAAATCTTTGGTATTATAATTAAGAACAATTGTTGTTCTATTTATAATAATAATGTTTTGTATAGAACTGGAATATTACTTAATGAATTTTGTATACTTGACTTACGTGAAAATATATTTTGTATATTGAACAAACTAGTATAAGAAAAGGAGATGATCATTCAAAGAGTTGAATGTATGTATTTGTTGAAATACAAGTGTGAATTATTTGAAAGGTTCAAAGAATTCAGAAGTGAAATAAATTGGCAAAGTATTAAGATTCTTTGATTAGATCAAGGAATAAAATACTTGTGCAATAAGTTTTTAGATCATCTCAAATGGTTTTCTCACAATGGACGCCTCCTGATATGCAATAATTGATTGATGTATCTAAAAGGAAAAATTGTACCTTGTTGGACATGGTGCGGTCCATAATGATTTTACCGACATTTCAGTATCCCTCTAGGGTCATGTCCTAAAAATGGCTGCATATCTACAAAATGGTAACCTTAAAATCCAGCCCCAAGACTCCATAAAAGTTATGGACATGGAGGATTCCTAATCTTAAGTATGTTAAGATAAGGGGTTGTCCAACTTATGTGAAAAAGGTTTCAAAAAGATAAGCTTGGGACAAGATTTGACAAGTGTAGATTTATGGGACATCCTAAAGTAAGTTTAGGGTATATGCTCTATAATCCTACTTAGCAAAAGGTGTTTGTTATGAAACACGCTGCCTTCTAAGATAAAGGTGTTTATCATTGAAGGGGCTAGTGGGAGGATAATAGATCTTGAAGAGTTCAAGAACCACAAAACACTATAAGTCAAATAAGAGGAACACGTAGATAGACTATTTGTACCACAACCGAATCGTAAGTGCGGAATAGTCTAGAAGATACCTAGGAGGTATGGATTTATCATGGATGATGATGATGAGGTGTACGCATCATGAAGATGATGATGATCCGAGTTACATTCGATGAGGTAAGACTTCTAGTGTGTACAAAAGGGTCGGTGGGGCGGCGTGACACATTCCTAATATTATATGTTGATATACTACGGATAAGGAATGACATACTAATGCTACAATCAGTAATGATAAAGTTGTCTAAACATTCCTCCATGAATGGTTTGGGACGAGTATCTTAATTGGGGATAAAATCTATATAGATGATACAAGAGGATGCTCAACTTAACCCAAGCGAACGTATATTCATTTGATGCTAAAGTTGTTTAGCATGGAAAACTCCAAGAGAGATGTCTCATGTCGATGAGCTATGGAGTGTATCTCTCTTAATAGTCTCCACAGACTCTCGAAAGAGAGGTCGCATGGTAGTGACAATCATATGCAATGAAATGTACGAGACCGATGTTGATCGGTCGTATATTCGGAGAAGTTCACTATAGTCGTTGAAAAACATCTTAAAGTGCTTAACCGACACTAAGGATGTGATCATATTCATGGTGGGTCTAAATTAAAACTAGAGGGCTTATGATTCAAGTTTTTCGAAGACAGACCAAGATGACGAGAAAATCCACTTTAAGGTAAAAGCGTTATCTTGAGCATTGGTGCGAGTTGAATTTGAAAGGTTCCAAACAAAGAAAGAGTTCTTTGGTTTAGTGATAAAGACAAAGTATATAGCTATAAATGAAGTCGCAAGTTGATTGTTTGGATTAAAAGTTCATTCTGAGAACTAGGAATAGTTCTAAGTCTCATCTTGGATCTAAACATGTGTTGTGGCACTTTCATTTGATTATTAGAATCATTGAAAGATGGGAAATCACTATAGAGATAGTGGACTCTCAAGAATAACATTACATATCCATTAACTAAAGCTTATCCAACAGCAGGATAATCGTCACTTAGAGAAGAAGAGTATAAGATACCATGACGATTGGCTTTAGTGCAAGTGGGAGATTGAAAGTAGTATGCACATAAGTCAATCATGTTTGATGATAAAGCATATACTTTGTAACAATCTTATTCATTTATTAATAAAAAGTATTAATTTATTAAAGGCTTTTAATTATCTACATGATGATGTTTTATAATATGTGATAAACCCATATTTTTAAGCAATGCTTTTAGAATAATGATGATGATCATTCTAATGAGATCTAAATTCTTAGAAAGCTTAAAACTAAAATAGTTCCCAATCATTGGAATACTAAATTGGGGATTAGTGAATCCCGGATAGATTGGGTACATACGTTGCTTCTTTCATTGGATGAGGATGATTGATCTCATGATCATTTGTGTGGAGACACTAAAGCAAGTATGTAGGTGCTTATTAGAGAATAAGTTCATCGAATTGGCTCGCTAAGGAATACCTAATGGAGTTTTATTTTACTGTCGATAGGAATTTCTGTAGTGATAGTAAGTCAAGTGATCCTTGGACTTGAGATCATCATAGTATCTTGTGTATGATGAGTTATACTTTGACTTATTACTTAAGACCCTTAGGGTATATCAAAGGGTATGCTTGGGTATAATAAGTTATACATGGAGATAATGTATGATCAATAAAGAATCTACCACTTCTAATAAAAGAAGAGAAATGTCTATGTGATTCGATAAATGACAACCCAAAGTAGTCCTTGGCAGTAGAATGAAATTAGAAAGGAGTTTCTAATTTGCATTATTTGGAGTTGTGCATTTAAGGATCGAAAATACATATAATTAAATAAAATGGGACTTGAAGAATTCCATGTCTTATATTTAATTGGGACATTGTATGGTGGAAGGATTGAATTATGCACAGTAACTATTTACTCAAAGGTTCTTTTATAATTAATGTTGAAATCTATATTATCCGGAAAGTCGTTGATCATTTAGGGAGGCTTATCCCTATTGTAGAATAAATATTATTTATTTAAATAAATTAATTATTTAATTTATTTATTTAAATAAGGTTAGAATTGTTCTAATTGATTTATTCACAATAGGGTTTAATATGGAGAACCTAAAGGGTCACACCATAAAAGGAAGAATAATTATTTAAGAAGTTAATGGCATAATCGTAATAATATGTTAAGTATATTTAATTTAATCTATGGTGATAGAATAAATTAAATAGCTTAATATTTATTATTTAATATTTAGAAATATTAAATATAAATTAATAAGAGGAGTCTTACTAATATTATTACAATTATTATTATTTTAATTTCTAAAAGAGTTTAGGAATTAATTTAATATAAGTACTCTCATTTATTCTAATTGGATTAGGAAGGAAAATTAGTTAAAGGAGTTTAATTAATTATCCCTAATAAGATTAGGAGCTTAATTAATTAAAAGAATTTAATTAATTAAATAAAACCCAATTCCTTAATTGTTAAGATGGGTTGCCCACATCTATAAATAAGAGAGAGTCTTATTATGGGTGTGGGAGTTGTTGACTTTCACAATGACATAATTCTAATTTGTTGGAAAGACGCCTTTCTAAAGAGAGAGAAACTAGGGTTTGAGCCAATACCCTTCTTCTTGAAAATTCTTTTTCCTTGGTGGATCACCTCTCAGAGGCCAAACATTTGGGTGGCTAACGTTGATCAAAGGAAGGAACCAAACCGGTGGATTCAAGTTGAACGCGAAAAGGATTGGAGGTGAACTTGTACCTGAGGAAGCTCGATCTTCGAGGGTATGATTTTATTCTTTATTTTTTCGTTTAATTAATAATTGTGCATAAAGGGTGATCCGGGTTTATGGTTTGTAAAATTTTTAAACTCTGATTTTTTCACGTTTCCGCACTTTTATGCAATTTGATTGCGCACATGAATATTACAAACCTAACAGTTTGGCCCCCCTAGGGTTCACGTGTTCCGAGGCGGAAGACTCGTGGAGGCGGCTTATTTTGGGAATTGATTGAGGGATTGGATGGGTGGCTAGAAGGACATGACAATATGGGCATTACTTTAATGACTGAAGGGTATTTCTGGAATTTCATTGAGAACACGTGTACTGGCGTGTGATAACTTAAGTCCAGGGAACTCTATAAATACCCCTTCCATTCTAGGAAGGAGGAGGACTCTTTTGGTAAGCTTAAGGCTTGGAGATTCCACCTAAAAGACTAACAAGATTGAACACTCTCTCAACTCGAAGAAATGAAGAAGGCTCTTGGAATTCCAATAACCCTAAACACGGTTTCCGGATTCTAAGGGTTTACGCTGTAGCGTCGTTAGATCTTCGCCCAATTGTCGTTCTCCTCTACAATCAATCAATCAATTCAGTATTCTTCCGTGGATTTTCTCTCCTCAAACCAACACGAAACCCTAACACTTCAAGTAGCGATTTCCTTGCCCACAAAGAACAAATATATAATCTCATAAAATCTGGGATAAAAGTCCTTATTCTTATTTTGGGTTGTCGTGTTAAATGTCTTCTTTCTTTAATAACCAAACTTTTACATATTTTTTTCTATTATGCCCGTAGCATTAAATATCTCATATTTTTTCTTATTTTAATTCTCTCTCTATATTTAATGACATTATTATGGATAATTTTATCATTTTATTTTTCTTCTTAATATGCCTGAAAAGTCAACTAGGACCTTTATCCTGGGAAGGAGGAGTAATAGATTCTAGTTGAACGTTTTTATAACCAGAATATTTTATTGAATAAATTAAGTCGGCCCATGAATATGATTATGAGTGTAGAAACAAAGTTTGGTACGCAAAACAAACAAATGCGATACAACAAACTAATCAACCATAATACCTGGAACGTTGCTAGAAAAAACGGTTCCTGTTAATATTTTCCTCATTATTGACAGGAAAATTAATTACTATTAAATCAGTACTCTACTCTAATTTGAGTACTCCATATTATTAGGGGAGAGGTTATATATTTCTGTAAATAAAGTACTGGTACTGGTTGTGATGAAAGAGACAACTAATAATAGTACTAATACATTAAAGTAGCGAAAGGTACCTTTACCAAAAAAGCCAAAGGTAGTATTTACTTCGCACGGAATACGGATATCTCCATTTAAAAGAATGGAAAAATCACCCCTTGCATTTACTAGTACTCCCACCATTTTCAAAATAAATCTCAGATTTTTATACCCAGGAGCATCAGATAGACAAAGATGGTGCAGTTGGGAGAGAGAATGGAAGAATTCTTGAACAACAGATGGCTAGTTTTTGTGGCTTCAATGTGGGTTCAGTCTTGTTCTGGAATTGGCTACTTGTTTGGGAGTTTATCGCCGGTGATAAAGAAGACCATGGGGTATAATCAGCGACAGGTGGCTATTTTGGGCGTCGCAAAAGATTTGGGGGATGCTATTGGATTCATTGCAGGTACTCTGTGTGAGGTTTTGCCCATTTGGGCTGTTCTTGCCATTGGTGTGATTCAGAACTTTGTTGGGTATGGTCTGGTTTGGCTTATTGTCAGCCACATATTGCCTACTACGCCTTTGTGGGTGGTTAGTATTCTTCCACTAATTTTCTTTGTTATCCTGCATATATGTGAAACTCATCTCAAATTTGCAAAGTCCTATACTTCCCGTTGTGTTGTCACTTTTTGAAGGACAACTTCAGTACATTAGTATATCACTCAACTTTGTTGCTAGTTTTTCTTGTGTTTTGATATCTTGTTCAAATCAATATTAGCTGAAATTTGTTGTATTGGGTACAGAATCCAATTCTAATTAATGTTGCTCTAGAAACACTCTGCATTCAGCAAACTGCTACTTTGGTGCTCCTATAACAGTATTATCATAACTGCACAGAACCAACTGAAATGATTTTTTGATTCTCCATTTTAAACAAATGATGTTGTGCTGAGAAATTAAAAGAGAATAAAGCTGGAAGACGGTTGGTTAGAGATTGTAAAATGTGGAAAGGGATCTAGGAGGCTGGATTGAAATACAAGGTTCAACTATATTTCTCTGATATTGTTAAATTACTCTCTTGTGCAGTTATGCATTTTGATATTTGTGGGAACAAATGGTGAGACCTACTTCAATACTGGAGCTCTAGTTCCCTGCATACGGAACTTTCCTAAAAGCCGTGGTCCCATAGTGGGCATACTCAAGGGATTTGCAGGGTTGAGTGGGGCAATTTTGACCCAAGTTTATACTATGATCAACATTCCGAATGAGGCAGCACTGATTTTCATGGTTGCAGTTGGGCCATCAATGGTGATCACTGCTCTGATGTTCATAGTCAAACCTGTGGGAGGTCACAAACAAGTTAGGTCATCTGATAATTCTAGCTTTTTATTTGTCTACAGTGTTTGCCTTATTCTAGCAGCTTATCTTTTGGGAGTTTTGCTGCTTGAGGATCTAGTAAATTTGAGTCAGACTTTAGTCACAATATTAACAGTTCTGCTGCTCTTTATCATATTGCTTCCTATCCTAATTCCTATTATGTTAGTTTTTACCTCGTTACCGATATCTCCAACGGAGGAGAGCCTTCTCCCTGAGCCTCAAACACAAGAATCGAGTAAAACTGAGCAGAATGTAAATGAGGTGATTTTCAGTGAGGTTGAAGATGAGAAAAACTCAGAAATAGATTCACTTCCAGTAGCGGAAAGGCAAAAAAGAATTCTTCATTTGCAAGCCAAACTGTTCCAAGCAGCTGCTGAGGGAGCGGTGAGGGTCAAGCACAGAAAGGGACCGCGTAGAGGAGAGAACTTCACCTTACTGCAGGCATTACGAAAGGCAGATTTTTGGCTCATTTTTATCTCCCTCGTACTGGCTTCTGGCTCTGGTTTGACAGTTATTGATAATCTAGGTCAGATGTCTCAATCTTTGGGGTATAAAAATACGCATGTATTTGTTTCCATGATTAGCATATGGAACTTTCTTGGGCGTGTTGGTGGAGGGTACTTTTCTGAAATTATCGTAAGGTATATATGATTATTTTTTTTAATGGTTTTGTTGATATAATCAATGTTGTCTTTTTCTCTCACCTTGTTTTTTATTTGGCAGAAAGTATGCCTACCCGAGACCGGTGGCGATGGCTGTGGTTCAGGTCATAATGGCAATTGCGCTCTTCTTCTATGCTATGGGTTTTCCGGGGGCAATCTATATGGTCTCCGTGCTGATGGGACTTGGATATGGAGCGCATTGGGCAATTGTGCCTGCTGCAGCTTCAGAACTGTTTGGTTTAAAAAGTTTTGGTGCCTTGTACAATTTCCTTACATTGTCAAGCCCAGCAGGGTCTTTAATATTCTCGGGTGTCATTGCTAGTGGTATATACGACTCTGAAGCTAAAAAACAAGCTTCTATGAAACGGCAACATTTGGGAAAGGAAGAAGATTCACTCACTTGTTACGGCACCATTTGCTACTCGCTCACGTGTGGTATTCTCACAGGACTTTGCATTATTGCAGTCTTCTTAAGTTTGATAGTTGTCTACCGGACTAAGAGAGTTTACGCCCAACTCTATAGAAACTCTCGCATTTGACAACTTCTGCAAATAGATAGATTGATTGATTTGGGTCCATTAACATATACCCCATGCAATTGTTGCCTGGATCCTACACTCATTTTTATCTATTGCTTATATCATTTGTATCTTTATCAAGTGTTACAAAATTGTTCTATAAAATAAAATTTAATCTTGGCCTTTCTGTAGGTACCAACCATGATCTCTAAAGATTAGGTTTGAGGTAGGCTGAGACTTGTTATCCAAATTATCTGTGAGATTGATAAGGCAGCTCAAGCTTGCGTTAAATTTGTGGTTATGCTAGGACCCCAATTGTTCAATATTAAATAAGACATATATTGTTCAATATTAAATTGAACTGTACCCATATAAGTATAAATTTGCTCATTTTATATAGATTTGGTCCCTTCTTTATTTCATAATTTAAACTCTTTTTATAATTTTATGTCAATGTGATTACAATTACAATTACGTAATTACTCTTTTTATAAATTATGTCTACTTACAATTACGATTTACGAGACAGGACAATATATATTATTTTTTAAAATAAAAACCATTTAAAAAATGGAGTAATAAAAATAAGGAGTTTTTTCTTACTCGAAAGGTAAATAGTAGGGGAAGGGCAACGACCCTCGTAAAGAAAAAGAGTCACACAAGAATCGGTACGACTGCTGTACCTTATCCTATCTCTTTCTATTTTCTCCACCATCTTTCCTCTTCTCAATTGGTAATTCCCAAAACCAAATCCAGAAAGAAAAAACCCATAAAATGGACGCAAACAATCAGCAACCACCGGGAGAAGCGGCACCGCAACCACTAGCCCAATTCGCACAACAACAGCAACCGTACCAGCACCTGCTGCAGCAACAACAGCAGCAACTCCAAATGTTCTGGACCTACCAACGCCAAGAGATCGAGCAAGCCAACGACTTTAAGAACCACCAGCTTCCCTTAGCCCGCATTAAGAAGATTATGAAAGCCGACGAAGACGTACGGATGATCTCCGCCGAGGCTCCCATCCTCTTCGCCAAGGCCTGCGAGCTCTTCATCCTCGAGCTCACCATTCGCTCTTGGCTCCACGCCAAGGAGAACAAGCGCCGCACCCTCCAGAAAAATGATATCGCCGCCGCCATCACTCGCACCGACATTTTCGATTTTCTCGTCGACATTGTCCCCCGCGACGAAATCAAGGATGAGGCTGCTGCCGCCGGTTTGGTTCTCGCCGGTCCTCCTGGTGCTGGGATTGTCGGCTCCACTGCGAGTGGGGTTCCTTACTATTATCCCCCCATCGGTCAACCTGCCCCGCCCGGATTATCATGTTTGGACGGCCGGCGGTCGATCCTGCCACTGGGGTTTATGCGCCGCCGTCTCAGGCGTGGCAGTCGGTGTGGCAGACGGCTGATGATGGGTCATATGGGAATGGAGGAGGTAGCAGTGGACAGCAGGGTAACCTTGATGGCTAAGGCCTAAGGGTAGGTTTGTTATATACTCCCCTCTTTTCGTGCAGATCTGGTTTGCTAGCTAGGGTTAGGGTTTTGATATTGTAATCAGGAACTTGAAAAAATTGTTCTTTATTTGTTATAGTAATATATTAGATTGTCTTCTCTTCAATTTGATTTTCTGATTCTTTGATGGGTATTTCAAATTCTTGATTTTTAGTATCCTTATCCAGTTTTGACTTGTAGAGTAATGTGGTATAGACAGAGTAATTCTAATATAATGTTGTTCGAGTCTTATGCTTCTCATATGATGTAGAGATTTCATACAAATATTGTATTTTTCTCTGTCTCTCCCTTGGATTGTTGATTGGAAATTGTTAAATCCACGACACTTTTTATTTCTACAACAAAATCGTAGATGTATAGCCGTCACTATAAGATCTATGGCGACACTTTTGTTGTGGAAATAATAATTTCTGGATTTAACAATTTCGTTGTTGAATTTGGTATTTTTCTTGATTAGTGTTTTTTGAAGCTATCTCTATTTTCGGAAAAGCTAATTCCTTTTGTAACCCTGTTTGGATTGCTGGAATTAAGGTGGGAATAAAATGAAAAAAATGTGTTTAGTTGTTCAGTTGGGACGAAATGAACCATTCTCATTCTTGTCAAATTTGTGAATTTTATTCCTTCGAGGAGGATATAGAATGAGTCATTCCCGCTAGGAATGGAATGAGTCATTCCAGTCACCATTTCATTCCCTCTTTTATTTCATTACTTCACCAATTTCATTCCTCCAATCCAAACGTAGTTAGGATAGAATAAATCTCATTTGATGTTACTTAAGTCATAAGGATTCTTATATCTGTGCTGTTGGGGTTGATTGTTCATTGTTAGTGTCTTATGTTTGAAAACTTTGGGTTGTTGTTTTAGTAGAATATATGTGCTTTGCTAGAATATAAGGAACTCGGTTATTTACTTGATAGAGAAAAATCAGTAGAGTATTTCTGATGAGCTTACCATATAATTGGAGCAATGTTTAATTGGTTGATGGAATAGCTGTGATACATGAGAAATTCAGTTCCATCTAGTCTAGTAATAATTTAGGAGGAAGTAAGTTGGGGTCGGAGTATAACGTGCAAATAAGGACCAACTCTTATAGCTTAGTTTATATTCCATCTAGTCTAGTAATAATTTAGGAGGAAGTAAGTTGGGGTCGGAGTATAACGTGCAAATAAGGACCAACTCTTATAGCTTAGTTTATATAACAAAAATACCAGAATACAATAGTTCAGAAAACGAGAGGTGCTTCTGTGTCATTGTTGTTGAGGGTACTTGGTATAACATTTAGCAATTCCATCATTCATACTCTTCAAACAATACCTGCCTTTACTTATTTGATTATTTAAAAAAAAAACTGATTCACTCATTATGGGGTTTGAAGAAGTATTTTAGCACTTAGTTCATGGCACAAACTTGGTCATTTGTAGCGAGTATAGATTTGTTGTGAAAGGTAGGTTCATATTGTCATTTAATCATGACACGGCATTAGTCTCTACTTCCTTCATTTGTTGAGGTCCCCCATAGTATGTGACAGATGAGCATATGGTAGAAATGTCATAGAATATTACTGGAAATTGTTATGCTGTACTTGAACAATTTCTAATTTCGGAGATTGATTTACTAGTAATACCATGATATTATTTAAATCTCATAATCCATGGGGAAAATGAGGTGCCAACGATAAATGGTGTGAATTTAAGTTTTGTCCTGTTTACAATTATTTTTTTTAATCAGGAATTGTGTTTTTGATCTTTGAAGTAATGAGTTGTGGGGGTATTAAGAATATATTTAAAGCAAGAGTTGATTTGTATGGATTAACCAACTGTTATTTGCACCAGCCCCCAGTCCCCATGGCAATTGTGTTTTACTACTGAAACAGCTCTGTTATGTTGATTAAAAGATTAATCTGGAAAAAGGCTGCTTTATGGAGTATTCTATGCATAACCATGATTTTTATATTTACAAGTTGGGTACCGTGCTGATTGTTACACACCTACTAGAAAATCTCTTGTGCTTACAACTTATATATTTTATGCAAGTGCTAGCAGCCCATGGCTTTCTCTGAGTAAACTATGACTTGTTTGCTATTATGTCTCGTCCAGTAAGTTATTAACCGTTTGATCTACGGATTGACGATCTGTTATAAAAATAACTTTAACTTAACTATGGATATTATTAAAATTTTAATTTTAATAATACATTTTATTCTACGGACCTAATGGATAGTGTGGGAAAAGGTCAAAACAAAAATTTGTTGATGAAACAGATTCGAACATGTGACCTTAAAAAGTAAAAAGCAAATCTTTATTAATGATAACCCTTTGGCATTATTTTTGTAAGTCATCAAAATAATCTTATTAAAACTTCAAGTTGCAAGAATATTTCTTAATAAGTTCAAGCAAAACTAAATAATCATCATTTTCTTAATAATTTATCTCAAATTTCATTTAACTTATTTAAGCATATAAAAAAGTGATTATCTAATCTTGGGATGTATTAGCATGTTCTGCACTAAAAATAAAAGATTTCCAAATTGTGATTAATTTAACTATTAAATATAATAAATTTATTTCAGTTATACTTTTTAAGTTGTTTATAATTGTCATATTTAATTGTAGTATCTAAAATTTAATAAAAATTATACTCCCTCCAACCGGTTGAATTTTTTAGCATTAAAAAAAAAAAGAATAAAATGATAAAATTATACATATTTAAATTTTTATTTAATTGCATGATTTTTTTTTTCACATAACTAGCGATAGCGATGTTCCAAAAAATATGTATAGAAAAAAAATATGAGTATTATTAAAAAAAATTAATTATTTAAACATTTAATTTAGAACTATAGTAATAAGGACAGGGATGAAAGAAGTATTACTTTTAATTTAATTTAATAAAATTCGAAAGTGATCATATACTATTTCAGCGAAAAATAAACATATTTAAATCTGAAGGGGGAGCAGAGCAGGGACAACTGGATTAATAAGCAGTTGCCTAAATTGAGACGTTACCAGTCCTAGTCCACGGAATTTAGGCGTACACATTAGAATTATAATTCGAGTCAACGAACAAAAGCAGTTAAAAATCCGATCCCCTCCTATTTTCTCTCCATCTATCGGCATCCCCTTTCAGATCTTTGGCTACTGCTCGCTATCCAATCCATGGTAACTAAATCCAATCATTCTCCCTCTTCGATTTCTGTTGTTCTATTACTTTCAATTTTCTACTTAGCTTCTCGTATTTTGATCAAATTCTCCTACGTGAATTTACTTTCGGATCTTCAACTAGTTTTCGAATTTGTCTATAATAGATCTGAGCTGGACACACCTAATCTCTTTTAATTAGATCTATGTTTTTCTAGATAACTTTGATGACATGAATTCGTTTTCTTCTAATGTTTATTGTTGAATCAGCACATTCTAACTTAGATCTTGTTTGCAATTATATTTGAATATTTCTTCTTTTTGGTTGATTCTGAGAACCGGAGGCTTGTATCCTGTATCCAGAAAAAAGAAAAGTTTTATGAGAAATTCATTATATGAGTTCCAATTTATGTAGTTTCATTTTAAGATGGGTTTTATATAATCATGCCATTGGTCATATAATTTCTTTGTTTCAAGGTATTAATAATATAACCATACCAGGAATGTCACAATGTCTTAAAGATAGAATATTGCAAGGATTAAATAAGTCTATAACTAGACTGAGAAAAAAATAACACGATTGAAGTCATGGAAAAATTTCAAATAAATAAAATTTGGATCCGTGAATATGTAATTTTATAACTAGAAGATTGTTCTTCTATTGTAAAAACAAAGTCATATAAAGCAAAACAGACAAGTATTAGGAAATCAAAATTTTGTTTTCTCAATTTTGTTTTTCATTTGAAGCTGATCCGTTTATTTGCTGGTGATGTTTGTCTAGTATAGAGAAAATTTAATACTGAATTTTTCTTCCCGCCCCTCCCTCCCTCCCTCCCTCCCTCCCTCCCTCCCTCCCTCCCTCCTCTCCCTTTTCAAATCCACCATCCAAAAAGAAAAAGAAAAATGAAGAAAAACTCTTACACTCTGTTTCTGAGTTTTAAAATGGACAGAAAAGAAAAGAAATGGACGGAAAATTTAAGTTTTCTTTCCAATTCTTATGTTTCTATGTTTCTGAGTTTTTTAATAAACGGAAAAGAAAAGAAATGGATAGAAAACTTGGTCACTTTTCCTGCCAAAGTTTTCCGTCCAAAATTGGCATGATTTGGACGGAAAAGAAATTAGAATAAGTAATATTTTTATAATTTCCATATTATCCTCAACTTTTAATATAATAAATTTTAAATTACAATTCGTGTCCTCAATTTTAAATTTTCTATCCTTTTCCATTAAAAACTCAGAAACAACACAAAGGAAAACTTTAAGTTTTCTATTCTTTTCTTTTTTGTTCTAATTTAAGTTTTCTATTCTTTTCTTTTATGTTCAAAACTCAGAAACAGAGTGTTAAGGTCTTTTGGAGCATTCAAGTAATGACTTCTATCAGTTATCATTCCTATTCTCTTCCTTAAACTAATGGTTTATCTACTTCTATTATTTTTTTGTTACATCTACAGACGACCTCCAGGTGTCTAGCAGATAGGAAAGTTGAGAGGTTTGAGAAGAACATCAAAAAGAGAGGCACAGTGCCTGAGTCGACAACAAAGAAAGGAAGTTCTTATCCTGTGGGGCCTATGGTCATTGGGTTCTTCATATTTGTTGTCATTGGATCATGTGAGTTTCTTTCTTTGATTAAATGCCACTATGATTTTCTTACATAGTACAACTTTCATGGAATAAATGGGATTGGACAGAATAGATTCTATAGTATGGTAACATTATGTTTTTTTTTGGGAATACAATATATTTGCCATAAATCAAAGTTGTAGTAAATATTAAAGAAACTTTGGTTTTGATGAAGAGTAAACATAGACAGCAGCTCCTGCAGTCTTGCTTTTGAATTACCAGAAATTGGCGCCATCGGTCAACACCTGTCCTTACCCGCCTCCCAACCCCCCACCACCAAAAGAAATAAAATACAGAATGCTGACTTTGCTAAAAAGAAATTGGACGCAGATCAATTGATGATATGGGCGGGTTATTCGTCATTTATTGAAAGATTTTTCTGGATTTCTCTTTCTTTCTTGACGATGATAGATAACCGAATCCAGGAATCTTTTTTGATTGGGAAATGAGAGGGGTTAAGCTGACCTTAATCGAGCTCTGTTGTCTTTTTGGTGATAATTTTACTTGAGACTGAGACTTTGATGTGCAGATGTTGAATGACCTGACTAGGGTTGTACATTGACTGTTCAGGATGGAGCATGCTTGGCGTGTGTAGGATGAGTGCAGCTTAAATCTATCACATTGCCTGCTTGTTTTTCATGGCGTATTCTTATACATTACTAGCATGCTTCAACCAGATGCTATTATAGTGTTATTGTATTAGTACAAGTATTTTTATCTGTTACTTGAAGTAGATACTTGTCCTTTGGTATTTTGTCTTCCCAGCCCCCTCTCAAAATTAAATAATTAAAAGCAGATAAGGATTTGTTGTTACCTTTTCTGATAAAGCTTCTACTTTTTCCCTCTGCCAGCTTTGTTCCAGATAATTGGTACAGCCACGAGTGGAGGCATGGCATAAATGATGGATTACCCTTTGGCAGCGCTTCTGTAGCTGTAGGCTTGCTATGCTTTGATTGAATGTATTGGTTAGGGTCAATTTTTTGTACTGTTGGCTACAAATGTGATGTATTTTGTTGCAACCTAATTTATAATGTTGGAAATTGATGATTCTATGTGACGGAGGGAATAAACATAAATAACAAGAATGAATTTACTACTTTCTTGTCATCATTTGGTAATGCTAATTTCACTCCTCATATTGATGTTTACCACACTTTTTGTGCTTATTGTCGCTTGGAAGTTGTTCCAACTGCATGAGATAATGTGCTGGAGCTAGATGAGCACAGGGGGTTTTCTGGCCTCTTAGAAATCCTGATTAATGATTGCAGCCTCCCAGTGGTATCAGTTGGCATTTGGCTACACTGAGCTTTTGCATAATAAACCATAAAGTGCTGTTTATAACAATTAAGTAATAGTTGATTTAGAAAATTCACTTGAGAGGCTGAGAGTATTTTTCTTCTTCTACTACTTTAATTACATCAGTATGCGTATCAAATTTTGACTTGAGCATCCTTTACTTCAGCAGCAGTCTGCAATTGTATCAAATTTTACGTATATAATGATAATGGTTAACTGAGTACTTGGTTGTTTTGTTTTATTTTCTTTGGGCTTCTTAACTAGAAATAGGGGACATATGTACTGGTTGGCATATATTTTATGCTTATGGAAATAGATCTTCTGCATGTAATTTTGGAATAAGGATAGTACTGACTGAACTTTGTGTAAAGTTTTCCCTTTTCTTCTTCCTGTCCCCTGTATGATGTGGGGAACCATTGATCAGTAATGATTTTATAGGTGTTTTTGGAGACTGTTTTCTAATTTATTTATTTTATTTTTTGTGGGGGGTGGGGACTGGGGGGTGGGGGAGTTTCCCATGTAAAATTATGTAAGAGCAAGAAAGAATACCTAGGAAAGCAAAGATTACTAATGGAAACCTATCCTATACAATTAGTTAGTATGTATGGGTGAATACAGAAGTTTGTGGCATCTCCATTCTCCAGAAAGCCTGTTTGTGTTTGGTGATCTATTGAAATAAATATTTTTACTAAAACAACAAATTCTACTTCAACCGTTACCGATTTTAATTTTGTTAAAAATAAACACTACACTTTTTATCTCATAACTAACTAACACATAACATAATTCATGCAGTTGAAAGAAACCATAAAAATAAAATAACGTCTCACATGCTCCAATATACTACTTATAATATAAATATCTATCCATCTTTATGATCTGAAATATAAGTATGAATAGAAAAAATTTATATAAAAAAAAAACAGAAAAATATAAAAGGAAATTTCGATCTTTCTTCACCATTCATCTCCCCCTCCACTTGACTCCAGTAGTCATCCCAGAACCCTACTAATACTACATACTCCATTATCTCTCTCCGCATTCTACAATGGCGGCCACCGCTGTAAAACCCTCAACTACCAAGCCTCCTCCCATCTCCTACTCCAAAATTTGGAAACCCATATCAAGATTCAACCTCCCCTTCCCAAACAACTCCATAAATTCAACTCTCCTCCGCCGCCAGCCCCTACGCGTCACAAATGTCCTCTCTAAACCCGCTTCAAACTCAACCACCACTACGCCGTCGCAAGATTTCACTTCCCGCTACCACCCGGATGAACCCAGAAAGGGCTCCGATGTCCTCGTCGAAGCCCTAGAACGCGAAGGCGTGAAACATGTTTTCGCTTACCCCGGCGGCGCCTCAATGGAGATTCACCAGGCCTTGACGCGCTCCGAAACCATTGAAAACATCCTTCCTCGCCACGAACAGGGCGGCGTTTTCGCCGCAGAGGGTTATGCACGTGCCACCGGACGACCCGGCGTTTGCATCGCCACCTCCGGACCCGGTGCCACTAATTTGGTCAGCGGCCTCGCCGACTCTCTCCTCGACAGCGTACCCATCGTTGCAATCACTGGTCAAGTCCCTCGAAGAATGATTGGCACGGACGCCTTCCAAGAGACCCCAATCGTTGAGGTAACGAGATCAATCACTAAGCACAATTATCTTGTTTTAGACGTAGAGGATATTCCGAGAATTGTGAAAGAAGCTTTCTTTTTAGCTTCCTCGGGTCGACCCGGACCCGTTTTAATTGATATTCCAAAAGATATACAACAACAATTAGTGGTACCCAACTGGGATCAGCCAATGAGACTGCCCGGTTACCTGTCTAGATTGCCAAAGTTGCCCAATTCAGGGCTTCTAGAACAGATTATTAGGTTAATCTCGGAGTCCAAAAAGCCGGTTTTGTATGTGGGAGGTGGGTGTTTGAATTCTAGTGAGGAGTTGAAGAGGTTTGTGGAGCTTACGGGGATCCCGGTGGCAAGTACTTTAATGGGTCTTGGAGCGTATCCTTGTTCGGATGAGTTGTCACTTCAAATGCTTGGAATGCATGGTACTGTTTATGCTAATTATGCTGTGGATAAGAGTGATTTGTTGCTTGCTTTTGGGGTTCGGTTTGATGATAGAGTGACAGGAAAGCTCGAAGCTTTTGCAAGCCGGGCTAAGATTGTTCACATTGATATTGATTCCGCAGAGATAGGGAAGAATAAGACACCCCATGTATCTGTTTGTACAGATGTGAAGTTGGCGTTAGAGGGTTTGAACAAGATATTGGAGATGAAAGGAGGGAGCTTTAAGGCCGATTTTTCAGCATGGAGGGAGGAGTTAAACGAGCAGAAGACGAATAACCCCTTGACTTTCAAGACTTTTGGAGAAGCTATTCCCCCACAATATGCAATTCAGGTTCTTGATGAGTTAACAAATGGGAATGCAATTATAAGTACTGGTGTAGGGCAACATCAGATGTGGGCAGCCCAATTTTACAAGTACAATAGGCCACGACAATGGCTGACGTCAGGTGGTTTAGGCGCTATGGGTTTTGGATTGCCTGCTGCTATTGGAGCTGCTGTTGGAAGACCTGATTGTGTTGTTGTTGACATCGATGGGGATGGAAGTTTTATCATGAATGTCCAAGAGTTGGCAACAATACAGGCGGCCAAACTGCCAATTAAGATTATGCTGCTGAATAATCAGCATTTGGGTATGGTCGTTCAATGGGAGGATCGGTTCTACAAGTCTAACAGGGCACATACTTACTTGGGTGACCCAGCCAATGAGTCCGAGATATTTCCTAATATGTTGAAGTTTGCGGAAGGGTGTAATATAGAAGCTGCTCGCGTGACAAATAAGGGAGATCTTAGGGCTGCCATCCAGAAGATGTTGGATTATCCTGGGCCATACCTATTGGACGTTATTGTACCACATCAGGAGCATGTTTTGCCTATGATCCCCAGTGGTGGGGCATTTAAAGATGTTATTACTGAGGGTGACGGGAGATCTTCTTATTGAGCTTCAGTGTCAGCATATCTGGTTTTAGGTATTGTACGTAGCAAGTATTGGTTTAGCAAAAGGGTGCCGGCAGGCTTTTGGATTAAAAGTTTGTTATCTGTTTTATTCTTAATAAATGTGTGGACTAATTGTAGTTTTCTTTTTATGCAGTTAAGCAGTTGTGTTTATGCCTCTAGCAATTTGTATTATATTTTGCTCTCCATGGAAAGTATGTTTGAATTGATCGTAAGGTTCCCATTTCTGTCAAAATGTCAATACCTTGGGGTTTCTTGAATCAAATTTGGAATCTTTGTTGGTGGTTTCAAGAATGTACCATATTTAGGAATGGGGTTATTGTTGTTGCCCACTTCAGAGATCATCTTTGCTTTGGTAAGCAAACAACAGTTTTGATTATATCTTCTGATGTTATTTTTGACGTGGCTCCACGTGGTTTCTACAATAAGGCACCTGAATTAGATTTACTATGTAGCCATGGTAGTATTCTCTGTTGGCAGAAGGGCCGAGATTCAAAGCATCTTGGTCTCATAAAGCTGAACTCCGCCCTGTTTTGGTTGCCAATGTTTCTATAAGATTCTCAGAATATATGTTAAGTCTATCTAAATTGTGGTCCAAAGTTGGGCTCTACCCTGTGATGTTTTGTAGTTAGTGGTTTAACTCAAAACTTAACCATAGCATGGTATGGTAGTATTATGATTCATGTACCCTTGAGTTTTAGTTCTTGAGTTTTAGTTTATGCTCAGACATTAGGCCGAGAACAAAGCTACTTGTGCTATTTATGTCACAATAATGATCCACAAAAAATTGTGTGGACAATATCTGAAGGCAGTGGAGGTGGTGGCAAAGGTAGGATCATTAAAGTTGAGTTAATGGGTTCATAATAAACTGGAATTTAATCTTTTGCTATGCATTAATTGACAGCTGAGTTGAAGTATGGTATACACACATTAAGTTTACTAAGGTTTGTGGAGTCAAGACTCTGAAGTTACCTCATCTATAGTATCTTACAAAATGAATTCATATTTTCTCATATCTGGCATCTATTATGGAGATTTTCATACAAGATGTCTTTCAAGTTTGACCTTTCAAAGCCAAATAACATATAATTACACGTACAAAAGAAAATTTGTTGCAGATACAAGTATCACACCCTGCGTCATTTATGGTACCTGCTTTGTTTTGATAAAAGATATTACTCAAGAAACACACTAGAACACACTAGATTATATTCGATGCAAATCTTCTTATGTGAAACATGGGGTTGCAATAGCGCTAAGACGTTATTTTCAGTCAATTTCTGTGGGATTGCATAACTTTTACCTAGTGACCCTTGATCATAAAACCTGAATTATGCAAAAAATATGTGAAGTGAGGTTGAGTGTTTTTATTAAGAAGTTAAGGCAATTCAGGGGTTGCTGTAATCAGGTACTCGGAACCATGTCTGTCTACCAGCTACTGTACTGAAGAACACCATCTTCGGTAATCTTCAGCAACTACGAACAATCCTTCCATAAGTGTTTATTGATGTCAGCATTGTCGGTCAAGGTCAGTCTTGTTACCAAGGATAGAGTGCAACAACTATGTATGGATTCCATAGGCAATGTAAACAGACGTATATTTCTCCCCTTACTCATCATATGCTTGAGCTGAAGCTAGTTGTATCAAAAGATCTCCTCCTGACCAAGAGGCAGGTGATCTTTGAAGGGTGAGCACGAGTATTATCAGGACTGCACAGAACAAAGTCTGGCCTGTGGAGCGCGAGGTTCAGTCGATCCTCCCCCACAATCAATGCGGTGGCATCAAGCAGAACATGCCATGAGTTCCGATGCGCTTCAGAAACCCAATGCATGGAGTAACGAGTGCCGTTCACATCAGCCGGATATGAAAATAGACCCTTTGGGCTGTGCTTACTCTTCCTCCTGAAGTACTGGCTGAGTTGTGATCCCCTGATCCTCAAATCCAACCAAGTTTCAGGTGCTGCAATCACTTTAGATTCCTTGTAACTCATGAATTCCTTATGTAATCATCTCCTTCCTTGATGATTGTCATGTAGTAATTTCCCCTGAAGAAGGGGTAGCTCTCTCCAATAAGCATCATTGCATCCTTGTAGTTTGAAGTGAAGATAACAAGGTACTCCTCATCAGGTAATCCACACTGTTTTAACACTTTATTGCGAGCCTGGATTTCAGGGATGGAGATGAAACTCCCTAAAAAGGAGGATTTCTTTGTGAGAACGTCGAGCAACCTTGATGGTTCCAACTGGGTTTTGTCTAGATCTGGATGGTTGCTTCCAAATGATGGAGTGAGCGAGTCTCGGAAACCACCTCTAGGCGATTTTCGCTTGTCTTCAGGCGATGGCTCCGAAGGCTCTTCTTTGATGCAAAGATCATAAAGATCGGTCTTTTCTCCTCCTTCAACAAGGGCATTTGAGTATTCTGGGTACTTGGCTAGAACATACTGTTCAACATAATTCATTTCAGTTGGTGTTATGGGCCCCGACCATCTCAGGTCAAGACCATGGAGTGTTGATATAGCTTCTGCCACTATGTGAGCCGGAATCACCGTGTGAGCTTTCTATTCATACCAAATATTTTCAATATATCAGCACCTGATTTTTAGACGGATGAAAAGAAGACAATTGTATGTAATTTACCTTTATAACCATACTACTTGGCCTGCCATTTTCAATTGGTGATTTGGGCATAGAATTGAGCAGAGCTTTTCTCAAATCAATTTCCATACTTGCCTGATTTGTTATTGTCAGAATTGCATTTCTTGTTAAACTTTGGAATTTGATAAAGACTTTGTATTGAAAAATATAACACAAAGTACTCACCTTTGATCTCTTCTGTATGATAATCTGATCTTCAGTGTTCCTTCCCATGATAATACTTATGATCTAGATTTGAACAGGCTGATAAATACCGAATAGAACCTAGCTAGCTAGCATTTGTGAAACAAAAGGTAAGCCCAAGCCTCGACTTCCCCAAAACATCTACTAGTGTAGAACTGGACTAAAGTTTATATGAAGAAATTATTAGAAAGACCTGTTAAAAGCTGTTGAGGAGAGGGACAATAGACCAAGCCAAACTTCACCTAATTTGAAGCTGATGTATGTTTTGAAACTATGAATTATGAAATTCTTGCTACTTCTTCCTCATTTCATAACTCTATGGTTTGGTTTGGTTAACTCCCTCTCTCTGATGAGATGATTTGTACTCTAGTTAAGCCATGATCGCAAGTATTGATTTGGACTTCGACCAATGAAATTAGATGCCTTGGCTTAAAAAAGTAAGCTCTCTAAATTGTTAGTTTATGAAGAAATAAAAAATGACAAGCCAACAAGTGTATTCAACAATATGAAACACGTCGGTTTGTGAATTAAAAATTTTGAATTGAAAGTGACCTGACCATCGAAGAGAAAAGAAAAAAATAAAGTGTAAGGACCATTTAATGAGATATATATATATATAAATATATTAATGAGATAATTTCTAGGAAGAAGGCTTTTACTAATAATTTGAATAAGAAATTATTCCCTTCACTAACTGAACATGAATGAAGCATTGTAGTTTGGAAGCCATAGTAGGGAATCATATTATTATTATTTTCTACTTTTCAGTACCATACACTGTGTAAGTCATAGAGACTTGTATAATGGGAACGGATGCAAGTAAAAATAGAAGAAAATGATAAAGTTACCAAGTAAAAAATATAAACTAATACACAGATTGAAAGGCAAGGAATATTATTTACCCAGACGAGATCATTTTGATATGCATTACAATTATGTACACAGGATTACTACACACTTTTCTGGATTTATCACACAAGTCTCCAAACATTCTTTTTCAGTTCGATATAAACAATATACTTGAGAGAGAGAGAGAGAGAGAGAGATGCGGTTTAGAAGATGCCATGAACAAGAGAATACATATAGACAAGGTAATGAGAGAATACATATGAATATATATATATATTATATACTCCCTCCATTCCTATACGTAGGTCGTTTTAGACTCTTTTTTTTATTCTTAATTATTTGTCGTTTGTGGTTATCTAGGAGAATTGATTACTATTTTTTCCAAATCGCCCCTTATTACTCCACCTAATCTTTTGATCCATATTTATGAGATAAGTGAGGTGAAGGGTATTATAGACAATTGATACTATAGTTAATACTTTTCAATCATTTCCTTAATTCTTGTGCACATATCTAAAACGACCTATATTAAGGAACGGAGGGAGTATATATATATATATACATTAAAAAAATACAAATGCATGACTGGATAGCTGAAATAGAATAGTGAAAATTGGAAAGGGAACTGGTATTTTTACATGATACATCTCACATTAATCGTGAGTGGGTGTGAGAGAGACTATATGATTTTAATATGTAAAAATATCAATTTCCAACTAGAAAAGGTTAAAACATCCGGTCCTATAACAACCAACAACCCGTATCCCCCACCCCTACATGCCCTCCCTAGTCCCTGACCATTGGGTTTAATAATCGATATGTGCAAGTCCAAACTTGTATTGAAAGTTTTCTGAACGTTAAACTCTTCTCTCGAAAAAAAGATTGATTTACAAGAATTGAAGATTTGAGATTACTTGGATTAACAAATATTGTTTCCTTGCCAAAATATTCAATAACTAAAAACTTTCCAATGTATGCACATGACATCTTCTCATGACTCGTGGGTTAAGAATGCTCAATTTCCTGCTATGGTATTATCGACACCCAAAATCAAAATCACATTATTACCAACACACTTGGAAAAAGTCGAAACTGAAAATAGCCCTGCAACAAACTTCACTCATCTACAATCAAATCAAACTACCAAACGTGCCCAAAAAGAGAAACAATTGAACCATACCCCCCAAGTAAGCATTGATCACCATATATATATATATATATATATATATATATATATAATTGAAACACCAACCTTGGGCGAAAGCCGGTGACAGTGTTACACATGGGCGAAAGCTTGATTTCTAATGGCAACAAATTAAGAAACTATAGCAATTGGGTGATAATTTGACAGCTCAACTTCAAACAAAAGCATACTCTTCCTTCTTCTGCACTCAAGATAATTCTCACCCCAACTAAATCATTGAAAATCCCCCACTACCACCATATTATCAAGTTGCTCCTCTGGTGTTCAAGGAAACAGTAAAACGCCCCCCCACCCCCCACCCCCAACAAGTTTACTCTTCCCATCCTCACCTTTCTCCCATCCTCGCCTTTCTCACCTCAATTGCGACTCAATCTTACAACAGGCCATAAATATTGTCAAACGATGAATATCACAAAGAAGAAATTGATCCCAGCACTAGTTTTTGTGTTAGCAGCCATCTCGCTTCTGAGACTTCTAAGGATCACGGTGGTCAGTACTTCCTCTTCTCCTGCTACTATGCCTCCGGCCCTTCTGAATGCATCTTCCACTCCAAAGGCTCGTCTTAAGACAACACAACACAGACAAAGGCCCTCAAAAAGTCAATCTCTCTCCTCTTCCAATACAAGCGCCCTCACAGGAAAGGAATACCGATTTCTTTCTCATCTCATTTCTCATAGAGCTCCCTGCAATCTCCTTGTCTTTGGGATTGAACATCAATACCTTACACAAGTTTCATCACTCAATGCAGGAGGACTCGCCATCTTTCTTGAAGACAACCCCAGCAAGCTAAGCATTATAAGCACAAATTCCAGTAGTACTCGAGTTTACGAAGTCCAGTACAAGACTTCAGCCAAAGAGGCTTACAAACTGCTCAAGCACGCAAGGAAAAACCTTGGTTGTTCACCATACTCGGGGATACATGAAGCGCCAAGGTGCAAGCTAGCGTTAACAGAGCTTCCAAAGGAAGTTTATGATCTAAAGTGGGATGTGGTGGTAGTGGATGGACCAAGTGGTGAGGGACCAGAGACACCAGGCAGAATGGCTGCCATCTACACCGCGAGTATGCTAGCAAGAAGAGGGAACATGACAAATGTAGTAGTACATGATGTAGATCAAATGATTGAGAAGTGGTTTTCGTGGGAGTTCCTGTGTGCCGAGAACTTAGTTTCTTCTAAAGGCAGATTCTGGAATTTTCAAATTGCACGACAAGCCAATTCTACAAGATTTTGCAGTCAATAAGTTAATAATATGTTGCTCAAGTGATCGCCCAGAAAAACATGAAGCTTGTTCGAATAACGAACAGCCTTCACCAAATTTAAGCATTGCTAAGGTGAACAAAGATGGGCTACAAATAGGGTGCTCCACTTTAAAACTATTGTTCAAAGGCTCACAGGCTTTTAAGTTGCTGTAAAATGTACTAAAGGGTAAACGAGTGTCAGCCTGAAGCGGAACAAGGACTTTGGAAAGCTGTACATAGAATTTTATATAGTATGTCAGTGTAAGGTAACAGTGTTGAGCAAACCAGCTTGAGTGCAAACACCATCCCGTGATTAAACAAAAAATACAAATTGTTAGCAAACCCATTGAAGTAAAGTCTATACTGATCATCTTTTCCCAAATGATGTATCAAGTAGCAAGTGTCATACAAGTCGAGAACATTTTATGTGCATGCACAGAGAGATGAAAATTACAATATGGAAAATTTCTGCTGAGAGCATTTTTGTCAATCCAGAGAGAACTGATTTCCAAATAATACCCAGGATGAATTCTTCCACCCCCATTTAACAAATTCCAACTGTCTACTCTCCCTGAATTCTGAGATGAAAAGTGAAATATGACTAGCAAAAAATGTAGAACCAAATTATTATACCAGTAGTAATAATCTTGAAATGATTGTCAGTAATATCATTCACTAGCTTCTCTCCGCTGCAATAAAGAAAGAAAAAGTGTAAAGTTGCAGCAACTTGATTCTCAATAGCCTAGCTATAATCCAACTAACAAATAAATTACAGTGAAGATTGTAGCTGTTTAACCCCCACGTTAGTATACAAGCAATAAGCTTTTACTAGGCATATCAAACTATGTGATCAGTAAACTGTACCGCATGAAGCAATCCTCAAAGTTCCATTGACAATTAAACGGTGGTCATAGAATTTTCTCTAGTTTCAACATTTATACCACAACAAGAACTGAGCTACATCCAGAACCAGAAAAAAAAAACATTTTTTTCATAATCACAAGTTTTATTTCCAACCAAATGGATTGCTATGTTTACATATGATCTTCTAGGAATTGCTATGTTTACATATGATCTTCTAGGAATCTAGATAAAATAGCCGAAAAGTTAACAAATTTCAATTTATTTTTTTTAACCTTGCCTTTGACTTGCAAAGTTGCAGGCATAACACTATATTGCAACTTGCAAGGTGTACAAAGAATAGGAAATCAATAAACTTACGTTGAGAAAAACAACACCACATTTAAACAATAGAAATTAGCATAGCTAGATGCTTACCAGAAATAGAAACTAATATACAGTATTATTTTTCATTAGATGTATATGCACATTATATGTACACAGAGAGCCTTATCTTACAGTAATAAAGTTTAAAATTTAGGCAGTAGAAATGGATTCAGAGCTACCGATCGTTTGCTGACATAAGGCTGTAACTGGATGGGCATCTCAGCTCGACTTTCAACCTTGTGGGATGTATTGGTCTCCCCCTCAAACTCTTTCCTAGAGTCCTTGCGGCTACCAGATTGCCAGACTCTACCGAAATTAGGAAGCCAGTTAGCATCAAAATTTGACGGTACAAGCTCTCCTCTCTTTTCCATCTCCATCTCACTCTTTCTCCTCTCTGCCCAAGCAGCTCCAACCCTTTTGGGATTTAATTTCGAGGGCTTCCCTGATTAATTGGGAGAAGAAACCAAGATTTCAATAAGTAAAGGATTTCAATAGAACAACAGGAGAAACAAGGTCAATCATTCCTAAACCTCGTTTCAGTTTTTCATCAAGCTGCTTTCCCTCAGTTGAATTGAGCCACGGAGGTGGTCCTCCAGAATGCACATTTCCTTTAGCCTCATCGTGAACTAAGGAAGAAATTTGAGTAAGCTCCTGCAAACCTGACAACATAGAATCACAGAGCAAAGCAAATGCAATGCAAAAGGAATCCATCAATCAAATTCCCTGAGAAACATAATAGCCAGAACTCCAATCATAAGCACAAGCCTCATCAAGTTACATATTTTCAGTTTTAAACTGTAGCGTTGTATAAAAAAATTACTTCCTCTGGTCCAAAATATAATATCATTATTGACTCTTTGAAGTCAACTTAACTCTTTGAAGCCAACTTACATTTTCAATTTCAAAATTGACATGAATTCCTTTAATTTTAATCAAGACAATGATGAATTTTGTAAACTATCTTGAAAGTACTACTCATTGTAAGACTTGTTTTTTCATAATTTTAATGAATTATCACAATTTTAAGTTTGAAAATGTATCAAATTGACTTTCAAAAGTCCGTGATGATCATATCACATAAAGATTAGAAGACAATGTGGAATAGTTAAAGATGTATACCCTGAGAACTTCCCTCCCCATTAGTTGTTCTTTCATCTCGAAGTACCTGCTTCATCTACACCAATGACATTACACATTTGCCAATAAACTGAGAATCTAAGAATACAAAAGCACATAAATGTTATAGAGAACAGGAGTGGAGGCTAAAAGACTAAAAGAAAATTAATGGTATTGCGGGCCTGCGGCACAAGACGCACTGAGAACGAATAAAGGTAAAATACTTCTTTATTGTTATGATAAAACAACAAAACACCCCAAAAGTTCAACACTTAGTCAGCTATGCTGGTGTAAAGATGATAACAAAAATCAAAAAGAGGGTGACAACAATGGTCACAATTTTTTCATCTTCTTGCTTGTAGATTGACGAATCACTCATTCAAGTAGCAGTTGCTCTTGACTACAAATTATTGGTGCTAACAGGGAACCAATTTCCAGATTTTTCATCCTTTAAGATACAAGGGGAATGTTATCCGATCTCAAGAGTTGCAGCAGTATATAACTTTTGTAGAATGATAGTAATGCAACTTTTCCAGTAATGATTAGTAAAAAGTAGATATCCCCAGCAAGTGACAATTCACAAATACAGTTGGGGGATATGGAGAAAAGAATGACGTTATCAAGAGCAGGAATTATAACAATATAATATTATACAAACACCAATTAACTTTTGTAGCTAACGTTGATGAAGCATTATAAAATGTGAACCCTTTACCAACGAGTAAACGATCAAGTTTCCAAGAAAAGATGGCATACCAAATTCACGGCCAAAAAAAATCTCAATTATAATAAAGAGCATAATCGTACTACAAAAACAGAGAAGAAAATAGTCAAATAGATTCCGTGATATACAGTCAATGTACACAACTTTTTTATAGATTAAACCGTCGATGCATATAATTCCACATTGGTAAACCATTATGACAGTCATATATGAATCCAATGCTTAAGAGAAAATCTTAACCAGAATCGCATTCACTTGCTCCATACGAGAACACCAGAAAGCAGGGATATCCCGTCATATATTAGGACGTAGGAGAGACTAAAATGGGGGCACCAATAATGATACTTACCAAACATGTTCTTAATAGTATTAGTCTGATTGGTATACTTACCACTCCATTACTCATACAACTTTCAGTCCTGCCATTTGGAACGATAAATTGTTGGCTATCCATGTAACCTGTGTAACAGCACAAGAAATTGCAATTATTACCATTAGTAAACAAGAGAACCTACACCATAATTTTAAAAAGAAAAAAAATAACAAAAAATGTATAAAGTAGACAAATATGCACCTGCTAAATCTTTTGAACCCCATGGATTTGTATCAAATTGTGTGCCCGAGCACGTATAAAGGTTAGCATCATGTAAAAGAGGGCCAACTTCTGTAACTTCAGACAACTCTGAATGGGATACCTGATATCCCTCATTTGTATGATTTTGTAAAGGTTCAACACCATTAGAAAAACTGGAATTAAGATAGTGGATATTATTTTTGTCAAAATTATCTATATTATCAAGGTTCAGTTCATTGTGGATATCATTCACAGGTCCAATTACAAGTCCTTGGGATCCCTCATTAATCGCTTCATTCTTCAACAATTTGCACTTTTTCTCCCACTGCAACCACAAATAAATGAAGACTAGAAAACCATCTGACATGCTAAGAAAAACTTAAAAGATATTTCAGGATATAAAGTGTAACCAATCTGCCCTGCCATCAATGTCACAACTGGGTTTTTCTTTGTCCAAAAATATGTCGTTCTTTAGTATAAAAAAACTTATATTTTTTACAGACCCAATGTAAGTACAAACACACGTGTCTATGTTGTAGAATCTTAAAACATTTTAATTTTTGCAAATTTTGACTTAATATTCTTGAGAAACCGATATGAATTGTGACATATATTGCAAGACGGAGGGAAAACGGAAAACTACTTTATAGGAAACTTTATATACTTTTCATAAAGGAAATGGAAAAACTATTAAAAAAAATATCAGTCCAATATTATAAACCCTTGAAGACCATCATACAAGTATACGACAGCTATTCCTGAAATTAATAACAAAAGACAAGTTTGAAACAAATAAAGTTTTATACAGCAGTTCTGCAGATACAGAAAAAGAGGACCGACTACCCAGCAATTAAAGGACCAATATACCTATCAAATAAGAAAATATGGCCTAATAGGCTAATACAATTCAGTATATTAAATACATATAAATTCTTTTTAAACCTAATACTTAGTAAGTCTCCACCAAGTTATTGACTGTAAAAGTGCAATATCTACCATCTTTGGCAAAGACAATTATAATCATGTACAAGATTCAGCTAGTGGATTACATTATTCACAACTCGGAGAAAGTTAAGGTTTACAATGAGACCAAGTTCAACTGATATTTGAAAGAGGAAATTGACTCCACTGATTTTAATAATTTCCAACGACATAAATTTGAGATTATATTCGCCAATATAATTTTTCAAAACTTTGAACAACCTTTAAATCATTATGCATCAAAAACTGGATACAAACCTACTTAGTTTTCGACATTTGTGACTATCACAAACTAAGGAAATACAAGACACTTAGATACTAAACATGTAGAAAATGCTTTACAATATAAGAAAAGTACCTTTGCCAGATCCACATCTGAAATCCGAAAAGAATCCAAGCGACCCATCCCACCACCATATTTCCAGAGAAAATTCTTTAAACTCTTCAAATGATCCATACTTGCCAGATGATTAATCACATTACCACTGAAAGCAAGGATCAATCAAGTTTTAAACTAACATAAGAACAAATACTCTTTCTTTATTCCCAAACTAACTGACGGATAAAAACGAACTCACTTGGAAAAAGAGATCTATAAAATGTACAACTAACCTATGCACACACAATGTTCCAAATTTAAGTGTATATTTTATTTTACTCTTTTCTATTTAAATTATTTTACTTTTCTTTTTGAGAATTTTCTACTGATACTTCTCATTCAACAATATGAACATGAATCAAATAATACAAATGGTTAAAGGTTCATCATCAATGTTTGAACCCAGCCAAACTCTTCTATGCTCAAGTACTAATAGAAGTGAATTGGAATCTATAATCTCTTATTATAAAACCTAAGCTTTTTTGTAATTGCTTTTTGGTGTAACTGGGTGACATCTTAACCTAATAAGAGTTTAACTTGGGGGCTATTTGTTACGCACTGAATGGTTGAATCGGTCAGCCATTCAAACGATTTGGACGGAATGGTTTAGTGTCCTTTTTTTGGACAAATGACGGTTGAACGAAGTTTTTTTTTACAATATTAACTATTATATTAAATAATATTAAATAAATTTACAACGATTTTGAATTTTTTTAGAGGGGTAAAATAATAAAAATTTGTTATTCATATGTTTCAACATATCAATTATCAAACAACTTTTTTCATTGTATCAGTTTCATTCGGTTCATTCAGATTCAGAACCATTTCATATAGTTTTTATCAAACATGCCCTTATTTCATTAATTTTATGCCAGTAAAGCAGTTATCAATTCAATTAAAACTGAAGACAACATCCTACACTCCCTTTTTTTCTCTCACAACTCCAGTCTCTCTTTTCCTATTTTTTTCTCCATCAGTCTCAATGAATTCGCAATTTATTTTCAATTTTCTTAAGCAATGTTCTTCCTCAAGTACGGAGCGCGTGTGCGTGGATTCTTCCTCAAGTACGGAGCGCGTGTGCGTGGAGACTAGTTATAATAATTCACTGATACGAATTATTTACATGCAATTATAAGCAAAAAAAAGATAAATAGATAGATCATAACCGAAAGAAGAAATTAACGGTAGGAAAAAAATACTCACCAAGTGAATGAGCAATTAATCTCGTCAATTTCGGAATCGCAAAAGACGCACCACAGTCGGTTGAGAGAAGCATGATCTGGGCGAAGAAGGCTAGGGTTTTTCAGGAAGAAACGGACGTCGGAGAGCTTGGATTTGAAGCGCGAGAGGAAAGAGGAGAGAGATTTGGTGTGGTTGGGGAAGTAGTTGTGGCGTCGGCCTTGGTCGTGATTCAGTTTACAGACTTTGCAGAATTCGAATTGATTGTTGTACTTGTTATTATTCTTCTCCTCGGTGGTGTTTTGGTTGATTTTAGGGTTAGAATTAGAGTTTTTCGTCTGGAGTTGATCTTTCATTATTATGTTACTGAAAAAATGAACGCCCTGAGATCTTGCTCCGGCCCTTATTTTGTCTGGGAAAAAGGAGGACGGAAGGCAACGCTTTTCTTTTCCGTTTGGTTTATAAAAAGACCATCTATTTCCCTCCAATAAATAACGTTCGTCTTCCGGCCCGACCCAGTTTGATTGGTCTGAACCTATCCTTGAACTGGTGAACAGGCCCATCCCAAAATTTTAATTTGTTTAAATTTTGTATGTGTTTATTTATTTAATTATTTTAATATTTATATATAATAAAATAAATATTACTAATAGTACTAATTAAGAACACTAAGGGGGTGTTTAATAAAAACTGAATGAATCTGAATATGAATGAGCTGAATCTGAATGGAAAAAATTATTTGATAATTGACATGTCTGAAACATCTAAATGACAAAATTTTATTATTTTACCCCTCTCAAAAAATTCAAAATTGTTGTAAATTTATTTAATATTACTTAATATAATAGTTAATATTTTTTAAAATTTTATACATTTTTTTTTACTTTATTCAGTCTATTCAAATTTAAAAAATCTGATTTATTAATTCAATTTCGTCCATCTTACTGATTCACCATTCAAAATAAAAGCATTTGATCGATCGATTCAAACCATTCAACTATTCAAATTTCATTCAACTCTAAACAAACACTCCCTAAGTTTATTTTAAAAAATAATAATTAATTTGAACCATATCAATCAGACTTAGAACTATATCCTGATACCCATCTAATCGATGGATGGATCTACTTTTTCATTGATGTAAAATATGATTGAAGAAGTCAATTATGAATACTGCTTTTTATGATTCAATCACATCTTTTTTTCTTTTATCTGTTGCATGCAGTAGACAAAAGTATCCCCACCCACCGTTCATGTGCTCAAAATTGGGAATGGTGGTGGTGTTATCAAACTTTGACGACTTTTTTCCCTTTAATAATAATTAATTAATTGACTGATTGGGAGATACTCCATGAATTGACTCAACAATATATCTATCTCTAACCATTCAAATGTCAAATGGTCTAATCGTATAAGGAAAATTACTCAGTTCTCTCTATCTTAGTATCGATCATAATTAAGCAATTCAGCGAATCCTCCCTCCCTAATTCATTCAATTCCTATATATAGCCACCGACCGACCGACCTGTACCCGCCCCGCCCCGCCCCCAATTATATATATATATACGTTATTGCAAAGCTAAGCTAGCTTATGTACCTTAAAGATAAAGCAATTGAGGATCGATCATACTACGTACTTTATATTAATTTCAGGTACCACGACTACTAGCTATACATTGAGCACTTTCATTCTTAAACATTAATTAATTAATTAACACTACTGCTTAATTGCTATATTTCTATATATATATACCTTAGAATTAACCTAGCTATATATATTTTTATATGTATTTGTTATTTTACTATTTTTATTAATTTAACGTATGCATGCATGTAGTATACCTTGAATTCCGGCAGGCATAGTATAATACGTAATTTTTAAGGTTTAATATGTAAATCAACACTTGATATCATATAAAAATTTGTATAAATGAAATTATATCTCAAAAATAAAAAAAGGCTAGCTGTGACAAATTTGACCGAACGAAAGAATTATTATATATGGTGTATGATCAAAATATATATATATATATATAGATAGATAGATATCTTCCAAGAATGTTTTTCTTAGTGTTATATATATATACTCCTCCTCCATATATAATTAATAGATGTACCGAAGACACGTATATGTATAAAAGTAATAGATACAGAAAATAGTAATATTACTGTACGTATGAAAATGGAGTATTAATTATATACTTACAAGGGTGAAGACAAAGTGAAAAGACAATTGTTAAGGATTTGTCATAATGACTGTTGCTCCACGAGCAGGTCCTAATGTAATTTCTTTTATTGGTCTTCAGCTTTCTGAGAAAGAATTGATTGATTGGTAGCTCCAGCCTCCAGGAATATATAATTCTATGAATATTAATTATCCAAATGCATTATCAACAACAGTTATGGCCAGTACTCTAGAATACACAACTCGTCATTTGCGCATTCTATATACACACACACTCTACTTACGTACTTTGAACTTCTTCAGATCATATAGCTAGCAGTGTACGTTTAGTCAAATACTGCCACTAATCTTTCTCTGATATATATAATCAGGACGTGTTTAATTAATTACTAATTTCATTTACCATATATATTTATATATATACCATACATGCACTGAATTAAAAAAAAGTTATATATATAGGTATACGTATGTGCGATCCTGCAAATGACAAGATCTTGTATGACAAAATTTAATGTGCCCTTCTTAGCTAGCTAGCTAGAGAACGTCTTGTTAATGAATCGATCGGTTGTCAAAGTTCGGAATGAAATTATAAACTATAATTAATACATGTGCAACTTAATTAAATTTAAATTGATCTTTAAAAAGTAAATATTGATATTGTATTATGAAAAGGATCGGATGGAGTAGTATTTCATTTAATTTATTGTGGTTAATCATATTGGAGGTTACTACAAGACAAGTGGATTCGATCAGACCATTCCCGCGACATCTCTAAATGGAATGCTTGTTCATTGCTCAGAGTGATGATGATCGATCTGCTGCTAGCTTTTGAGTTAGGCTCAGACTTATATATATATATATAGGAGACATAGATAGTGGGTGTTTGGTAGTATTTTGGATGGTGAAACACGTAGCTAAAGTTAAGAAGTTGAAAACAAGTACATACAGCTAGCCAGTTAATACTAGCTAGCTAGCAATATATATATATATATATATATATATATATATATATAAAGTAGAAATAAAGATATATCTTATCTTATTCTTATTCAATTCAGTATTATCTTTTTGGCGACGATTTGATGGCCATACAACGATCGTCTATACTTTTAGTGACGATATACGTTGTCTGTCAAGCATTAAAAGATGTTGCAACAGTTATACAGCTCAAACCGTCGCCTAAAGAGAGTAAGTACGGATAAATAAAATAAGAATTATGTACTTGATCATTGCTCTATATATAATTATCATCATCATGTTTTAATTTGTTGGTCAAGTACGTTGTTTGCAAGCTTTTTGTTTTGATTCATTTACCTTTTGTTTCATCAATTAATTAAGGTGGTGTTTATTACGTACGTAGTTTGAGGAGTCAGGTCACATCCATCATATATATATACTCCCTTCGTTTTAAAAGATTATCGTTTAAGTTTTTGGTACATGGATTAAGAAAGTGTCATTTACTAAATAAATTTTGTTTGAAATTCTATCACTATCCTTTATGGAAAATTAAAAACTATTAATACAAGAGAGAGAATTTATTGGGATAATGAGAAAAGGTAGGGATAATATAGGAAAGTAAATAATTTATTCTCTTCGAAAGTTGTAAACGACAAACTTTTTTGAAAAAAAAATTTCTTCTAAAACGACAATCTTTTAAGAACGGAGGGAGTATAAACGTATCATGTTTTTCTAATATACTTGGTATATGTGATCATCGAGTAGCTGGGCTATATGATATCTAGGTAAGTTGTGACGCCCCCAAAATAGGTATACAACACCCATTCTGAGTCGCCAAATACATGGTACAGAAAGCAAACTACAACTTCAATAATACAATTGTCGTGCAAAATACGACAACACATCTGTGAGTTTAAATACAAATATTGTCTTCTGCATAATATCCACACTCAAATAAGTCTTCGTTATAATTATTCAAATATTATTTTACGTAAATAGTAAGGATTGCTAAAACATCTTTCTAGAACCATCACTCCGCACTCGGACTAGTTCTCGCTATGTTCTCACCTCCGAGAAAAATGGAACAAAAAAGAAAAAGGGTGAGCTCAACTAGCCCAGTAAAGAATATTATGACTAAGATAATATACAACAAATTATCGTTAGTCTTCAACAGGAAAAATCGATAAAATATAATAGACAACAAGTTTTAGATCAACAACTGCAGTGTGAACAAAGAATCCATTAGAAGAGTCAGTAGAGAAGGAATTCCACTATCTTCTAAGATTTAAAAGTCCATCATCAATGTTTTATCCTCGTAACATCAATCAATATACATCTTGAATCAAATATTCATCTTTGCACTACAGTGCCAAAGATATTCATTTGTATCACCAGTTGGTTATGTTCATCTCAACACTGCTCATCTTGCAGACCACTGGCCAAAGATATTCATCGATTAATCATTCATCTTTTGCACTACAAAAGCCAAAGATATTTAGTAATATCATCATTTAGGATCGAGGATGATGAAAAATATTTTAAAAAACGAATCCGGTGAGATAAATGATCAAATATTAAGGATTCAGACACGCTTTTATCCAAGTTCAATAATATTCAAATAACCAATTTTGAAGCGTAATTCAAAAATAATGATCAAAACATGGATACAATCAAAGATAGTAACTATAATAGATAACTCGACAAAAATAAGAAAATTTCATTTTTAAATTGAATAGTGCCAGATTCGTGAATAGGCCGTAGACACGTGAATAAGAATTCGACACAAAAGTTCCAAATTTGATAAAAATTCAGATAAATACTTCGGCATAATGATATTGAAGAAATAATAAATAATATCATATATGAAGAAAATAACATCCCTTACCTCAAAATATCAGTACTTTTGATCGGAATATCGGTATAAGGCTGAAGGAAACTTGCACTGATGAATAGAACTCACAAAGTATCTAAATACTCACAAAATACACTCAATAATCTAGAGAGAGAAAGAGAGAAAACTTGTTTCTGGTGTGATTTTCAATTGTAACTTAGCCCTCTATTTATAGGAAAATATTAGCAGACTTGACCTGAAACCTGATGGCTATACCTGCTACTATTCCCACCCACCACATTTGAAATAAAATTCAGCATATTTCTTCACCAACCACAAGTGGGGCCCACTTAATTCTAGAATTTTCCACCAAAATGCTAAATTCGGATACTTCAACCATTTCTGAACCAGTCACATCTTAAAATTCATAACAAATCATACGCTCATTTTTAACGGTTCAAAATTTGTGGACGTATACTCAACTTATATATGTATAACATATCCAAAAATTACAACGATCCAACAGACGGATTAAAAATTATAACTCTCGCAATATATCTCAAAAATACTGGTTTGATTTTTAATACCTCCAATCCGACAAAATACTAATAAAATACCTCAACATTAATTCTTTTATTTTTAACCACAATAAATATATCCAACATTTATATCCACATAAAATAAATATTTCCTTATCATATGAATCAATAATTAATTATTCATAAATAATATTACAAAATCACATTTATGACAACCAAAGCCGCTCCTCAGAAAAGGGGCTTTCAATAAGAATTTCTCCTCATTGGCGCCGCAATTAGGTGACCAAACCTCTCCTCGATGTAACTTTCTAGACATTGCCAATAATGCTATCTAATAATATTATTCAAATAATATGAATTATTGATCCGATAATGGGAAATATTGTGCGTTGACAATTATTGAAACAACAATAATATAAAATATCAACACAACAATTTTTGAATCAATAAAATAAAATATTGAATAAAGAATTCATCGTAATAATTATTGAGTAGTGCCTTTCACGTAAGGATCAATAATTCATCAATACTTCGTGCATCCACGCCAGACATCAGATTTTAACCACCGGGTATTCCAACGTTGTTAATCTGAATAACTACGCCTGTTATTTATAAAAACTCAAACTTGTCTTTTTTTTCATCCGACAATTATTCTACTTATCAAATTAAATAAATGACCGCAAGGCCGTCGCATTTAATATTCCCCGACAACAAGAATATTCCACTACCAAATGAATATTCCCCTACAACAATGATTATTTTATAACCACTTGCATATTTTGCAAAATTTGCACATTTCACCCATAACCAGAGAATTATATCAAATTAATACCTTATTATTCACAATAATAATTAAAGTAAATTCGATTTTATTTATAATAAGTTGGGGTCTTACAACCTCCCCTCCTTATGAAATTTCATCCTTGAAATTGATATACGTACCAGGTGTTTCGAAAAGGTGAGGATACCTCGCTTTCATTTTTCGATTCCAACTCCGTGTCATTTCTTCAATAAGCATGGTTTTCTACAAAACTTTAACTTGTGGTATAACCTTGGTGCGTAGGACATGCTTCTTTCCTATCCAAGATCTTAACAGTACTTCTTCTTCAGACGTTAAATCTTCTATTATATCTCGTCTGGCTCTAACGCAATAATATGGTTCGGGTATTTCATATATTTACGAAGCATGGATATGTGAAAAACATTATGAACACTAGACATACTTGGAGGTAATGCGAGTCTATAGGCCACATTTCCTATTCGGTCAAGAATGTCAAATGGACCAACAAATCGTGGATTGAGCTTTCCTCTCTTCCCAAATCTTGTAACTCCCTTCCATGGTGCAACACGTAACAATACATGATCCTCAATAAGAAATTCCACGTCTTTTCGATGAAGATCCGCATAACTCTTTTATCAATCTTGTGCCGTTTGTATACGTTGTCGAATCATTTGGATCTTTTCTGTAGTCATGCGTACTAATTCTGGTTCCAACAACGTTGTTTCTCCCACCTCGTCCCAGCATACTAGAGAACGACACTTTCGTCCATACAACGCCTCAAATGGAGCCATACCTATACTTACTTGATAACTGTTGTTGTAGGAGAATTTCACCAGTGGCAAGTACTTATCCCAACTTCCTTTAAAATCTAGGACACAAAGTCTTAATAGATCTTCAAGGGTTTGAATAGTCCTCTCTGATTGTCCGTCCGTTTGAGGATGGTATGCCGAACTGAATTTTAAATCCGTGCCCATAGTTTTCTGCAAGCTAACCCAAAATCGTGAAGTGAATCTTGGGTCACGATCCGAAACTATGGATACTGGCATGCCATGCAATCGCACAATCTCATTCACGTACATACGAGCAAGACGTTCAAGGGAATAAGTCTCACGTATTGGTAAGAAATTGGCAGACTTGGTTAATCTATCAACAATAACCCAAATCGCATCTATGCCTTGAGAAACTTTGGGAAGACCTGTAACGAAATCCATAGTAATGTGTTCCCACTTCCATTTTGGAATCTTAAGTGGTTGTAATGGACCCTTTGGCACTTGATGCTCCCCCTTTACACGTTGACAAGTTAAACACCTCGAGATAAACTCCGCGATCTCTCTTTTCATATTGTTCCACCAAAATGTATGTCGAATATCATGATATATTTTGGTACTCCCAGGATGGATTGCAAATGGGGTATTGTGTGCCTCCATCATGATTCTATGCTTCAAGTCAGAATCGTTAGGAACACAAAGTCTGGAGTTGAATCTAAGTATTCCCTCTTCATCGATTCTCGCTTATGGAATAACTCCTTTTTGCACTTTTTTTTCTTCATAATGATTACTCCGTGTGTTCGTAGCTCGAAAGCAAAATTTTTAACTTTATCGATTAAAGTCGGTTCTACTCGTATATTCGTCATCATCATGTGGGTCCCTGGAGTCTTTAATTCTACCTCTATCCTTTGCAAGTCATACAGAATAAGCCTTTGCATTAACAATATCGCACTCGTACTCGCATATGATCTTCTACTCAATGCGTTAGCTACTACGTTCGCTTTTCCAGGATGATATTGAATAGTGTGATCGCAATCTTTCAATAGTTCAAGCCAACGTCGTTGCCGCATGTTGAATTATTTTTGGGTGAAGAAATAATTTAGGCTTTTATGGTCCGTATAAATCTCCACTTTCTCCCCATACAAGTAGTCTCTCCAAATTTTCAACGCGAATACGACTGCTGCCAACTCTAGATCATGAGTAGGATAATTCCTCTTATATTCTTTGAGTTATCGTGAGGCATAGGCTATGACTTTCCCATGTTGCATGAGAACGCATCCTAACCCTTTGCCTGAAGCATCGCTGTATATAACAAATCCATCCGTACCAGATGGTATTGTCAGAACAGGTGCCGAAATGAGTCTCCTCTTGAGCTCTTGGAAACTCTTCTCGCATTCCTCGCTCCATACAAATTTTATATCTTTCCGAGTCAACTGAGTTATCGGAGTAGCGATTCGAGAAAATCCTTCCACGAATCTGCGATAATAACCAGCTAAGCCCAGAAAGCTACGCACTTCGGTCACCGACTTTGGTTGCTCCTAACTTTCAGATCGCTTCAATCTTCGCGGGTCGACAGATACTCCATGTTTTGACACCACGTGCCCAAGGAATGCTACTTCCTCAAGCCGTAACTCGATTTCTTCAAACTTGGCATAAAGTTTGTTTTCACGAAGCCTTTTAAGTATCAGAACTTCAAATGGTGCTCATGATCTTCTTCACGGCTTTTAGAATAGATGAGGATGTCATCAATAAAGACAACAACAAACCCGATCCAAATATTCCTTGAATACACGGTTCATCATATCCATGAAAGCAAAGAGGAGCATTAGTCAATCCAAAAAAGACATGACTAAGAATTCATAATGCCTGCATCGAAGTTCGAAGGCGGCGTCTTTGGAATATCCTCTGATTTTAATCTTCAAATTTGATGATATCCGTAAGCTAAGATCGATCTTTGAAAAGAATTGTGCTCCTTGCAACTAGTCGAACAGTCATCAATGCGAGGTAGCGGATACCTATTCTTGATGGTGACATGGTTCAATTCTCCTCAGAGTCAATATAAAGTCGCATACTCCCCGTCTTTCTTCTTTACTTAATAAAATAGGAGCACCCTAAGGAGATGTACTTATCAGACGAATGAAACCTATGTCTAACAATTCTCGTAGTTGGACTTTTAACTCCTGAAGTTCAATAGAGCCATTCGATATGGGGTTTTAGAAATGGGTTTTTGTACCCTACCAAGGTCAATAAAGAATTCAACATCACTTTTTGGGGTAGAAGCCGGGGAAGTTCTTCAGAAATACATCGTGAAATTCTCTAACAATGTAAATATTATTCAAATCGACTTGTCTTTGTTCAAATCCATAACATGGGCTAAGAAAGCTTGACATCCGCTTTTTTAATAAACGAATAGCTTTATAGCTTGATATGATAGTGACTGATTTTAGTGGTTTAGTTGTTTGAATTCGTATGACAGGTTGGTTAAGAATATGAAAACTAACAACCTTACGAAAACAATCAATTTTGGCATGATGAGTGGTTAACCAATAAATTCCTAAAATCACATCAAAAGCAAATATCTTTAAGGAGATAAGATCAACAGGTAATGTGATAGTGCCAACTTGGATCATGCAAGATTTATAAACTGTGGATGTAATGAAAGTTTCACCCAACGGAGTCTCCAATGATAAATCAAAGTCTAATTTCTCCGGAGTCAAGTTTAAACGTTGAGCACAAGCAGGAGAGATAAAAGAATGGGTAGAACCGATATCTATTAAGGTATAAACTTCACAAGAGTTCAAGATTAGCTTACCCGTAATCACCTCGTTTGGGTTCCTTGCATTTTGGCCAGTCACGACAAACGCTCTTCCAGGAACCGCCGATTTCGACTTATCCGGATGACCCATATGGAGTCGCCATCCCCGTTGAACTTGGTTTTACTCTGTAACAATCCCGAGCTATGTGGCCTTCCTTTTTTCCACAAATAACATACCTTGGATTATTGTGGACATTTTAATGATATGTCCCTCTTTCCGCATTTGTAACATCTAACTGGCGATTCGTTCTCCTCCCTAGAATTTGTTGTTGGTATCCGGTGTCATTGTTGATGTCTTTCCGTCATTGTTGAATCTCCTCTTTCGAAATTTTTACTTGATTCACCTCTCCTATTATCATGGCCACGATGACCACCCGAGTGGTTACCGCTTTGTTCGTATTTTTCCTCCTCGTTGGTTATCATCGCTCGATGATCAGCATCACCCCAGATGACCACGTTGTGGTCCCTCGGTTGAACATACTCATTATCTCATTTCTAATAATTGAGCCATGTTTACAACATCCGAATATAAAGAAAATTTATGAGATATAAGATATTGCCGAATCTCAAGCTTTAGACCTCTCGTAAACATCCTCGTCATTCGTTCCTTTATTTTCACCAAATGAGGTGCAAACTCGGATAACTCGCAAACTTCGCTTTCGTCATGGGACACCGTTATGTTGTTTTGTTCCAGTCTGATAAACTCAACCTCCTTCATATGACGAATACTTTCAGGAAAGTACTTGTCATTGAATAGTTTTTAAACGCTTCCCAAGACACGCCGAAAAGCGGCCGGTTGGTACGCTTCAGACTCCACCAAGATTCGCTTCACCGCGGAACATAAAGGTGGCGAATGGAACCTTTTGTTCCTCCGTGCATCCCAAGACATTGAATATCTTAGTAATTTGATTGACCCACGTTTCCGCCATGATTGGATCCGACTTTTCCTTAAATTCGTGGTCGCAACTCGAATCGAATCGCTTGGTCGTGACAAGCCGTGCATTCTTATCATTTCCACCGTATTTTGTGCACACGACAAGCCTAAATGCGGTTTTGCATAAACCGCAAAAAGCTCCTAAACATTCCATCATTCATCGTTTGCTCGGTCAGAAGTGTTGTTTACAAGAGGAATATTGCCTTCCCTGCTGTGACGCTTCTCTGTTTGTAATTAAAGGTTGTTCCACGCCTCATACACTCCATTGTTAACGTTCTAGCTGGCCATTCTTAACATCGCCATAAAACAAGGTTAATTAAACAAATTAACATATCACATAATATCCCTATATTACGGTGACCAACAAATAAGCATAGATAAGACACACTAGCGAAGGATTTACTCATCTCTCCCTCCTAGTTCTATTCCCCGATCTCCGCCAGAGACCATATTCTAAGCTCGATATTAATCGTGGACGCCCCAAAATAGGTATACAACACCCATTCTCGAAGTCGCCAAATACATAGTACGAGAGAAAGCAAACTACAACTTCAATAATACAATTGTCGTGTAAAATACGACAACACATACTGTGAGTTTAAATACAAATATTGTCTTCTAGACAATATCCACACTCAAATAAGTCCTCGTTACAATTATTCAAATACTATTTTACAGAAATAGTAAGGACTGCTAAAACATCTTTCTAGAACCATCACTCCATACCCCGAACTAGTTCCTGCTATGTTCTCACCTCCTGGGAAAAATGGAACAAAAAGGAAAAGTGTAAGACCCCAACTTATTATTAATGAAATTTATTTTTCTCTATTTATTATTTTGAAATAGTAAGGTTTGATTTGATTAATGTGGATAGTTATGGGTAAAATACGCAAATATTTCAAAATAAGCAAGTGGTTATAAAATATTCATTGTTGTTGGGAATATTCGTTTGGTCGTGGAATATTAAATCTTTGTCTTGGGAATATTAAATTTACCGGCAAATGACCATGTGTGGGCCCCATAACTGAAAAGCGATTGGATGAAGAAAACGACAAATATAAGTTGTTTAAAAATAACTAGCAGTAGTTAGTTATCAATTAATACTATTAAAATACTCGGTGGTTAACACACAAGAAGATTACCCAGATTGCACCAATTATTGATTCTTACGTAAGAAGGCACTACTCAATAATGGTTACAAAGAATTCTTCGATCGAAGATTTTATTTTATTGATTTAATAATTCTTTGCGTTGATATTTTATATATTTGTTGTTTCAATAATTGTCATTACACAAGATTTTTCATTATCGAAGCAATAATTCATATTATCTGAATAATATTATTAGATAACATTATTGGCAATGTCTAGAACGTTCATCTAAGGAGTGGTTTGGTCACCTAATCAAGGCGCCAAGAGAAGAGAAATTCTTATTGGAAAGCCCCTCTTTCTCGAACCGCCGGTTGTCAATATTGTGATTCGTAATATTATTTGTGAATAATTAATTATTGATTCATATGATGAGAAAAATATTGATTTTATGTGGATATAGATGGAGAAAATTTTAATGTGACAATTGTTGAAAATTGAAATTTTATCTTTTTGATAAAATAATTCATTTAAATATATTATTATATTTTAATAATATAATAATGGTGATATTTTTACAACGAATGTGGGATATATGAGTATATGAGGAGGAAGAGTATTTTGTTGCAATAAATATTTAAAACATGTTAAACATGTCGGTGGACCTCATTTATCGATCGAAATTTGATTATAGCTGTAAAATCGTCTGTCAGGAATTTTTTCAATTCCTATTTGAAATTTGGAAAACTTTCTTCTTCGCAAAGTTGTAGAGAATTGAATTTCCTATAAAAAAAAAAGCTTAGATTCAATTTTCCGATAAAAGGGCTATTTATTGTGAATTATTGAAGTTCAAACTCAAATAATTGATTTTTGGAAGTTTAAATTATTTTAAATTAGAAAAACATTTTTCTAGAAGGTGGTATGTGCTTATTGAAATGAAATCGATTTCAAGAGTGGCGTAGGAATTTTGATATATATAATAATATTAAATTAAATTTTCGCTTTGGTGTTCTAAGCAATTTTCTATAAATACGGTGCTTAGGTTAGAATTGAAAATTACACCGTAAACTGAAGTTTCTCTCTATATTATCGAGCGTATTCTTGTGAGTATTTTGAGTATACTTTGAGTATTGCTATCTGATGCAAGTTCAAATCATAGCCTATATCCTGTTTCAACTAATCTTGTCTTTTTGTGGTGTAAGGGATATTTTTTTTTTTTAATAATATTATTTCTTCAATATCATTATGTTGAAATATTGATCCGAAGTTTTTATCAAATTTAGAACTTTTTGTGTGTGAGTTACTATTCACGATACGACATTATTCACGATATCTGATCTTATTCACGAATACAAAGACTATTCATGTTTTTGATTGTATCCATGTTTTGATCATTCTTGAATTTTACACCACTATAATTATTTTTGAGGTATTTTTGGACATGAATAAAACAAAGTACTAATCCTTAATCCTTAATCCTTGTCATTTTGTTTCCTTTGGATTCGCTTTCTTTAAAAATATTTTTCATCATTCTCGGTCTTAAATGATGATATTATTGAATATCTTTGGCCCTGTAAAGCAAAGATGAATGATTTCGAAGAATATCTTTGACATTGCAGTGCAAAGATGAGCAGTGTTTAGATGAACATGATTAATCGATGAATATCTTTGGCCCGTAGTGTAAAAGATGAATATTTGATTCCGTATATATATTGATTGATGTTAGAGGGATAAAAGATGAGCGATGAACTTTTAAATTCATACATAGAAGATAGTAGTTTGCATTCTCTACTTAACTCTTCTAATGAATTATTATTTCGCTGCGAATATTGATTTAAAATTTGTTGTCTATTGTATTCTATTAGATTTTTCCTCGTTAAAGACTAACGGTAATTTGTTGTATATTATCTTAGTCATAATATTCTTTCTTGGGCTAGTTGAGCTCACCCTTTTCCTTTTTATTCCATTTTTCTTCTCGGGAGGCGAGAATATAATGAAAGATTTAGCCTGGGGTATGGAATGAAGGTTTTAGAAAGAATTGTTTAGTAGTCCTCACCATTTTGTAAAATAATGTATCAATAAATGTGATGAGAATTTATTTGAGTATAGATATTGTCTAGAAGATAATATTTGTATTCAAACTCACAGCTTTTCTTGTTGTAATAATAAAGTTGTAGTTGTTTACATACTATGTATTGACAACTCGAATCAGTGATGTATACCTATTTTGGGGGCATCACAGATGGTATCGAGCTTAGTGGATATGATCTCCGGAGGAGATCGGGAATAGAACTAGGAGGGGAGAGACGAGTAAATCCTTCGCTAAAAGTGTGTCCTACCTAAGCTTATTTTTTTTTAGTTGGTCAAGATATAAGGATATTATGTGATATATTGATTTCTTAATTAACCCTTGTTTTATGACAAGATTTGAGAATGTTGATCGAGAATATTAACAATGGAAATGAGATCATGGAGACGCTTCAGACTCACCAACGAGGAGAACGCGCAACAGTCGGGCAATGTTCCTCCTGTGAACAACACCAATCGAAAGCAGAGATGATGAACGAGGGATGTTTAGAAGCTTTTTGCAGCTCATGCAAAATCGCACGAGGAGACTCGTGTTCAAAATAACTGGAGGAAATGATAGCAATTCACGGGTTGTCACAACCAAGCAAGATTCAAAGAGTTGGGACCACCGAATTTAAGGGAAAGCCGATCCGATCATGGCGGAAACATGGGTCAAGCAAATTACCAAGATATTCGATGTCTTGGGATGTACGGAGAACAGAAGGTTCCATTCGCCACCTTTATTTTCCGTGGCGAAGCGCATCTACCTGTGGGAGTCTCGTGAAGCGCATCTATCCACCGACTCAACATGTCTTGGGAGACGCGTCTGAAACTATTTAATGACAAATATTTTCCCGAAAGTGTTCGCGTCATTTGAAGGAAGTGGAGTTTATTAGATCGAGCGTAACAAATACGGTGTCTCAAAGACGAGGCAAAGTTTGCAGAGTTATCCGTGTTTGCACCTCATTTGGTGGAGAATGAGGAACGATGACACGGATGTTTCGAGAGGTTTGAAACCCTAAGATACGACAATATCTCATTTCTCATAAATTTTCACTCTATTCAAATGTTGTTAATGTGGCTCAATTGTTTAAGCGAGATAACGAGTATGTTCAACCGAGGGACCATAACCAGGATCGCACTGCAGAGATAGCGATCAATGTAATAATGATAACCAAACGGAGAAAGAAACAGACGGACAAAAATGGTAACCACTTTGGTGGTAATCATGGCCATGAAAATAGAAGAAGCGAAAGTCGAGGAGATTTAACAACGATTACGTGAAGACGACAAAGGTCTTGGTAAAGAATCAGAAGACCCCAACTTATTATTAATGAAATTTAATTTTCTATTTATTATTTTAAAATAGTAAGGGTTGATTTGATTAATGTGGATAGTTAGGGTAAAATACATAAATACTTCAAAATAAGCAAGTGGTTATAAAATATTCATTGTTGTTTGGGAATATTGTGACGATTCAAAATTAGGTATACGCCACCCATCTTGGGTCGCCACTTACATGGTACATAAATTCAAATACAACTTACTAACCTAAGCGTGCGGTACAATACGACATAAATCGTGAGTTTGAATACAAATATTGTTTACTAGATATTATACAAACTCAAAAGGAGTCCTCAATACAACTATTATCACACTATTTCACGTAGAATAGTGAGGACTACTAATGCTATCCTCGGACCATTACTTCGCTCCCCGACTCGTCCAAATTTATGTTCTCATTTCACAAGAGAACGGTGAAAGAAAGGTGAGCTCAACTAGCCCAAGAAGAAATATTATGACTAAGATAATGCGTAATAAATTATCATTAGCCTTCAACAAATGTTAAACCGATAAAATACAATAGAAACAACCGGTTTAACTGCAAATGAATAAGCAATCCATTAAAAGAGTCAAGTAGAGAATAAAGTCTACTATCTTTTAGGTTTTAAAAGGTTTTCATCAATTTTATCACGAGACTCAAATTTTAATAAATAAACCACCACATCTAATCATCCCCGCATCTACACGGCCAAGGATTTTCATCAAATTATCAATGGTCATGACTATACCGAATCACCCCCGGTCATAATCATACCAAAAACTATCCATCATCGCATTACGTGCCACCGAGGACTTTTGTCACATCATTTATATCAAGTCATGATTATACCGAATGATCCCCGGTCATAATCATACTAAGTTCATCTATGCACGTAAGCCAAAGATAACATAATATAACATGAGGATGATGACAATGACATAATAATTCAATGTAACAAGTTCAAGAATTATTTAATCCATGAACTATTAACGCCCAAATTGTCAACATGACATTTGTTTCGTAGAGTAAAATTCAAGAATGATCGAGAAGAATATTTCCATGAAAAGATCTTTGGATGAAACGCAAATATCAAGGATATTCTACTAATTTCATGGAGTATAAGTCAAAGTTTTAACCATTTGGGTATAATAAAGAATGGAATAACAAAAGAAATCACCACGCAAATGATTCTTATGCATGAAAAGTTATTCCAACATAATAATAATAACGGAACCGTGTCGTGAAATTCACAAGCGGGATGTTCCAACAGAATAATAAAGATGGAACTGCATCCGGTGTAAAACACATGATAGGATATTCCAATGTAATGATAAAGACGAAACCAGTCCTGTAAAACACATGCATGAGGATGTTCCAATGTAATAATAAAGAGCGGAACCAGTCGGTGTAAAACACACGCATGTGATGTTCCCAATGTAATAATAGAAGAATGTCACCAAGTATAGGGTAAATGCACAGATACAAAAGTTATTCCAATGTAATAATAAGCAATGGAATAACATAAGGATTTCACCAAGTATAGGGTATCTGGCGTATACAAAAGTTATGTATAGGTATGCCACTTTTACAAAAGTTATTCCAATGTAATAATAGTGAATGGAATAATGTGAAGTTCTCTTCAAGAAGAAAGAATAACACCCCTTACCGTAAAAGAAATGAATATAGAAGTAGTGAAGTAATAGAATACTCTTCTTCTTTCTATAACTTTCTCTCTATAACCTTCTCTCTATAATTTCTCTCTCAGAGTTTCAATGAATTCGTAAAGAAAATAATGAAGGAATGAGCTTTATTTATAGAAAAATGGAATGCATAAGAATTAATCCATGAAACGGTCAGATTGATTTACTTTAATCTGACGGTCCATATTTAAAGAAAAATCTTTTAAATAAAATATAATATATTCTATTTATATAAAAACATTTTACTATGCAAACACTATGCAATACTATGCAAAACACTATGCAAAATACTATGCAACACTATGCATAATAAAATATAATATATTCTATTTATAGAATAACTTTAATAAAGTATTCTATTTTATATAAAAGATGTTTCTGTTTTATTACGTTAATAATACGAATAAAACAAAACGTCATTATCGCTATAATAATTCATATTATTAATTGACAATAATGGAATCAAACTGAGTGACTTCTCACATAGGCATCAATAATCAATACCGTGTGCTACTATGCAACCACACGTACATCGTACTTTTTTTACTAAAGTAGTTCAACAAAGATCAACGGTAAAACTTCCGCCAGTTATTTTAATAAAATATTTTTGTCGTTTTTCAATCCAAATAATAATTACATTGTGGGGTCCACCAATGATTGAGTAGTTGTACGAATATTCCCTCGCTAAACCAAGAATATTCCCGACCAATCGAATATAATATAACCACTTGCGATACTTTGCAAAATTTATAAATACTACCCACAACTATAATATTATCTCAAATTCACACCATAATATTAAAAAATTATTTCGACCAAATTTAAATCTTTATTAATAAAATCTGGGGTCTCACACGTGGTGTCAAAACATGGAGTATCCGTGGACCCGGCGAAGATTGAAGCAATACAAAGTTGGGAGCAACCGAAGTCGGTGACCGAAGTGTTAGGTTTGTAATATTCATGAACGCAATCAAATTGCAAAAATTAAGCGGAAGCGAGATAAATCAGAGTTTAAAAATTTTACAAACCATATACCCGGATCACCCTTTATGCACAATTATTAATTAAACGAAAAGATAAAGAATAAAATCATACCCTTGAAGATCGAGCTTCCTCAGGTACAAGTTCACCTCTAAATCCTTTCGCGTTCAACTTGAATCCACCGGGTTTGGTTTCCTTCTTTCGATCAACGTTAGCCACCCAAGTGTTTGGCCTCAGAGGTGATCCACCAAGGAAAAATAAAGATTCAAGAAGATGGTGTATTGGCTCAAACCCTAGTTTTTCTATCTCAGATATAGAAAAAGGCGACTTCCAACAAATTGGAATTATGTCAGACGTTCAGAAAAGTCAACAACCCCACCACCCATAATAAGACTACTCTTATTTATAGATATGGGCCACCCACATTAACAATTAAGGAATTGAGTTTTATTTAATTAATTAAATTTTTAATTAATTAAGCTCCCTAATCTTATTAGGGATAATTAATTAAACTCCTTTAACTAATTTTCCTCCTAATCCTATTAGGAATAAATGAGAGTACTTATATTAAATTAATTCCTAAACTCTTTTAGAAATTAAAATAATAATAATTGTAATAATATTAATAAGACTCCTCTCATTAATTTATATTTAATATTTCTAAAATATTAAATAATAATATTAAGCTATTTAATTTATTCTATCACCATAGATTAAATTAAATATACTTAACATATTATTACGATTATGCCATTAACTTCTTAAATAATTATTCTTCCTTTTATGGTGTGACCCTTTTAGGTTCTCCATATTAAACCTAGGTTGTGAATAATACAATTAGAATAATTCTAATCTTATTTAAATAAATAAATTAAACAATTAATTTATTTAAATAAATAATATTTATTCTACAATACGGATAAGCCTCCCTAGCGATCAACGACTTTCCAGATAATATAGATTTCAACATTAATCATAAAGAACCTTTGAGTAAATAGTTACTTTTAATTCAATCCTTCCACCATACAATGTCCCAATTAAATATAAGACATGTAATTACCGTCAAGTCTTATTTTATTTAATTATATGTATTTCGACTCTTAAATGCACAACTCCAAATAATGCAAATTAGAAACTCCTTTCTAATTTCATTACGCCCGCCGCCAAGGACTCTTGGGTTGTCATTTATCGAATCACATAGGACATTTCTTCTTTTATTAGAAGTGGTAGATTCTTTATTGATCATACATTATCTCCATGTACAACTTATTATACCCAAGCATACCTTTGATATACCCTAAGGGTCTTAAGGAATAAGTCAAAGTATAACTCATCATACACAAGATACTATGATGATCTCAAGTCCAAGGATCACTTAGACTTTACTATCACTACAGAATTCCTATTGACAAGCAAGTAAAACTCCATTAGGTATATTCTTAGCGAGCCACGTTCAAATGAACTTATTCTCTAATAAGCACCTACATACTTGCTTTAGTGTCTCCACACAAATGATCGTGAGATCAATCATCCTCATCCAATGAAGCAAGACAATATATGTACCAATCTATCCGGATTCACTAATCCCCAATTTAGTAATCCAATGATTGGGAACTATTTTAGTTTTAAGCTTTCTAAGAATTTAGATCTCATTAGAATGATCATCATCATTATTCTAAAAGCATTGCTTAAAACTATGGGTTTATCACATATTATAAAAACAAAGATCATGTAGATAATTAAAAGCCTTTAATAAATTAATACTTTTTATTAATAAATGAATAAGATTGTTACAAAGTATATGCTTTATCATCAAACATGATTAGCTTATTGTGCATACCGCTTTCAATCTCCCACTGCACTAAAGCCAATCGCCATTGTATCTTATACTCTTCTTCTCTAAGTAACGATTATCCCATTGTTGGATAAGCTTTAGTTAATGGATATGTAATGTTGTTCTTGAGAGTCCACTATCTCTATAGTGATTTTCCATCTTTCAATGATTCTAATAATCAAATGAAAGTGCCACAACACATGTTTAGATCCAAGATGAGTCTTGGGAACTATTCCTAGTTCTCGTAATGAACTTTTAATCCAAACAATCAACTTGCGACTTCATTTATAGCTATATACTTTGTCTTTATCACTAAACCAACAACTCTTTCTTTGTTTGGAACCTTTTCAATTCACCGCACTAATTGCTCAAGATAACGCTTTACCTTTAAAGTGGATTTTTCGTCATCTTGGTGCATCTCGAAAAACTTGAGTCTGTTAAGCCCTCTAGTTTTAATTTAGACCCACCATGAATATGATCACATCCTTAGTGCTTGGGTTAAGCACTTTAAGATGTTTTTCAGCGACTCATAGTGAACTTCTCCGAATATGACCGATCAACATCGTGTCTCGTATATTTCATTGCATACATGATAGTCACTCATGCGACCTCTCTTTTAGGAGTCTGTGGGGACTATTAGAGAGATACACTCCATAGCTTATCTACATGAGACATCTCTTGGAGTTTGCCATGCTAAACGACTTTAGCATCAAATGAATATCGTTCCTTGGGTTAAGTTGAGCATCCTCTTAAATCTATCTATATAGATTTGCATCCCCAATTAAGATACTCTTCCAAATCATTCATGGAGGAATGTTTAGACAACTTTATCTTTTCTTGATTGTAGCATTAGTATGTCATTCCTTATCCGTAGTATATCAACATATAATATTAGGAATGTCACGATGCTCCCACTGACCCTTTTGTCCACACTAGAATTCTTACCTCATCGTATGTAACTCTGGATCATCATCTTCTATGATGCGTATCTCATCATCATCATCCATGATGAATCCATACCTCCTAGGTATCTTGTGACTATTCCGATTTACGATTGGGTTGTGGTACAATAGGTCCATCTGTGTTCCTCTTATTTGACTTATAGTATTTTGTGGTTCTTGAACTCTTCAAGATCTATTATCCTCCCACTAGCCCCTTTAATGATAAACACCTTTATCTTAGAAGGCAGCGTGTTTCGCAACAAACACGTTTTGCTAAGTAAGATTATAGAACATATACCCTAAACTTACTTTAGGATGTCCCACAAATCGACACTTGTCAAATCTTGTCCCAAGCTTATCCTTTGAAACCTTTTCACATAAGTTGGACAACCCCTTATCTTAACATACTTAAGATTAGAATCCTCCCTCCATAACTTTTATGGAGTCTTAAATAATTTTGAGGTTACCATTTCGTAGATATGCAGCCATTTCTAGGACATTATCCAAAAAGATACTGGAATGTCGGTAAAATTATTATGGACCGTACCATGTCCAACAAGGTACAATTTTTCTTTCAGATACATCAATCAATTATTGCGTATCAGGATGTGTCTATTATGAGAAAACCATTTGAGATGATCTAGAAACTTATTGCACAAGTATTTATTCCTTGATCTAATCAAAGAATCTTAATACTTTGCCAATTTGTTTCACTTCTGAATTCTTTGAACCTTTCAAATAATTCACACTTGTATTTCAGCAAATACACACATTCAACTCTTTGAATGATCATCTCCTTTTCTTATACTAGTTTGTTCAATATGCAAAATTATTTTCATGTAAGTCAAGTATACAAAATTTATTAAGTAATATTCCAGTTCTATACAAAACATTATTATTATAAATAGAACAACAATTGTTCTTAATTATAATACCAAAGATTTCATTGTCCAACAATAAAATGGAAATAATATTTTAACAAGAACTCGGAATACAATAACAACTTATTGACTTAATAGATTTGTTCAGTAAGCAATTGCTAAACTATAAGTTTCTATGGCTAATATGGCAACCTTCACTACATTTCCGCATTATGATTACTTATATTTGTTTAGCTTTCTACTTTTGCTTGGTCCCTTCATAAATCTATATTTATGATAACCAAAGTCGGTATCCAATACCCAAGTAGAACCTTGACTTAAAGAAAATTTATTTCAATCATGAACAAAAAAGCGTATTAGAATCAAACTTCATTAAGCTTCTTTGGTTAGCCTCTGCAAGATGCTTCTCGCAGCTTTCTTTCCGGTGTCTGGGCTTATTGCGGTGGAAGCAAACTCCTTTGTTATCCGTACGCTTTTGTTCTTATTATCCTTTGTTTACGCCTTTTCGTTTACCTTCTTTGAATCGTTCTTTTTTCGTAAGATCCTTTGGCCCCTACCAAGTAAAACTTGATCTTTCTTGGTTGAAAGTGACTCTCAACATTTTCAATATGTTAAGCAAATCGTGAGGCCGATATCTAGCTTGTTCATATAAAAATTCACAACAATTGTGAAAGGAGTCAAGGAGTGAGTGCAAGATCAAATCTTGGCTCAACTCTCCATCCATGACAAAACTCGTTGTCCTAATTGATCAATCAAATTGATAATGTTAAGGACTTTATATCTGCACTACAAATGTCATCTGGTCATTCTAGATCGGAAGAGCTCCTTAGATATCTCGATATCTATCAGCCCTACTTTCCTCACCATCAACTACTTGATGTGCGGGAATATAAGAGAGCATCCATAGTTTCATCCGACGCTCAAGCTCGTTACTTTCGTGGATGCGAGCATGGTGCATCGAGCCAACCGTGCATCATCTCGCCACTTTCTAAAAGTAGTAATGTCTTCCTCGGAGGCATTATTCGCAACCATTGCAGGATAAAGTGATAAGGACATAAGATAGCTTTTCACTATGAGAAATATTCTCAAATTCCTTAACCAATCCGTTTAATTGCCCGTTAATTTAACATCTAATATGCTTTTGATGATAGTAATTTTAGACATTGTAAAATTTCAGTAAATGAATTTGTAATTAACAACATTTTAACATACATTCTTTTATTAATTACCAAAATAAATTAGGTCTTGTTTTAAATTGGTATCTCCCACTATTTTCTTCAAACTATATTACCTCACTTATATAGTTCGGCAAAATCGATTAAAGATTTGCTAGTGAGAATAAGGATCCCATTTCAAATGTATATAGCCTTATGGTGACACAACAAACTATATATAAATAAATAGGTATACAACTTTTGTCAATTACATCAACTACGCAACTCCTTTTCTTTTGCCTCTTAGATTATTTTGATCAAGTGGTGGTACATCCGAATCAAAATTATCCAAGTTAAGTCCGACCTAGCACTCCATATATTCAAAAAGAAAATATCATCCTTGTGGTGACACAACAAAATAATCTTGTTCAATTTTCTTTATAAGCATCAAATGTGATAAATTAACATCTTAAATACTTAATACTTGCCTTGTGGTGACACAACAAACTCATATTAAATATTTAATACTCTATTAATTTTATCATGCTAGAAGACGACGTTCGATATTCCAAATATCTTTGAACGCTTAGGACTTAATATAAAAATTGAGGGGTTTGTTATTAAAATGTCTCATCTTGTTTAATACAAGCATACATATATATATATATATATATATATATATATATATATATATATATATATAAAATACACGTCATATTAATGAACATGTGAAGCATGTTTGCATAATATATAATATATATAGTATAAGCATACACATATAGAATACTATATTCTACTCGGATTGATTATGGACTTTTATTCTAGTTTGGTTCGCTAGAGCCACCAAGTGAACCAAAAGGTCAAACCCTAGGGTGCAAGAAATAATATTTAAATATAACTATTACATTTAAACCCGGACTCCATTACAAAACGGGTCTTCAAGCGCTCCTTGTTCCTTGATCTCCAATTCTTCAAAATTAATTCTAACTATTCTTATTACAAAACTATTTAAAATAAATAGAAACCTTGAAGCAATGATCGAGGGAAGTACATAGAGAGAGATAGAATTTACATTAAGAAAAATAGAGAAGGCGAGTATGCAGAACCCCATTTAATAAAACCCATACATTCACGCATCCAACTAAAATAAAATCCAATCATATTGGTCAATAGTCCATAATCAATCCCATTTATTATCATACACATCATCATATGCATCAATAAATAACATTCATCTTATGAATAATAAACATTTAATATATATATTGAAATCATTTAATGGGCAAATTTAGTTAGTATAAAATCTATTTTTGAATAAAAATAAACTCCTTTATTTTAATCCAAATTTAAATCAAAATAAAACTATTTTATTTTAATTTATCCAATTTTGAATAAAATAAACTATTTTATTTTAATCAAAATTTTAATCAAAATAAACTCCTTTATTTTAATTAATTATGGAATCCAATTCCATATATAAAAAAAAATTATTAAAGGAAACACGGATTATCTTTCCTATTTACAAATAAACTCCTTTATTTTGAATAATATGAAATCTTATTTCATATTTAAATAAACTATTTTATTTAAGGAAACTAAGATTCTCTTTCCTATTCACAAATAAACTCCTTTATCTTGAATAATATGAAATTATATTTCATATCTAAATAAACTCCTTTATTTAAGGAAATTATAATTTCTTTCCTATTCACAAATAAACTCCTTTATTTTGAATAATATGAAATCTTATTTCATATCTAAACAAACTCCTTTATTTAAGGAAAGATGGATTTACTTCCCTATTCACAAATAAACTCCTTTATTTTAGAAAAAATAAAATCCAATTTCAACTCCAATTAGTTATCATGGAATCCAATTCCAACTCTAATTAGTTAGCATGAAATTCTAATTTTAAAATTAAAATAAATCTTTTTATTTTAATATTAAAATAAACCTTTTATTTTAATATTAAAATAAACCTTTTATTTTAAGATTAAAATAAACTTTTATTTTAAAATTAAAATTATTAAGAATATAATATATATATATAACTATTATATATATATATAATAACCGTATATATATATTAAATATATATATATTACGTTGGTTGCCCCCTTGTTGCCTTAATCATGCTGCAGGATTTCCGTGAATTGGATTTTTAACTATTATATAACTATTATATATATATAATAATACAAAAAAAAAATTAATGCGGTGAGAGAGGCTCGAACACTCGAACCTCGTGATGAGATAAGCTATGAGACCTACGCTACAAATTGCTGCCCCACCAATTTAATTAGTATTCAACCATTAATGGCGTTGGTATTCACCTGTTAACAGCGTTCGTTTTTTTTTATTTTATTTTAAATTTTATACAAACAAATTATGCCCAATTAAATTGTTCTAAACACATATCAATATACATATTAAATCTGAACAATTAATAATTCGCATAAAGGTTTGGCTCTGATGCCACTGTTAGGTTTGTAATATTCATGAACGCAATTAAATTGCAAAATTAAGCCAAGCGAGATAAATCGAGTTTAAATTTTTTACAAATGATATATGGGATCACAACCCTGAAATCTTATTCCAGGGTGGTGATCCGGACATATGGTTTGTAAAATTTTTATTTAAATAAGATTAGAATTGTTCTAATTGATTTCTAAAAGAGTTTAGGAATTAATTTAATATAAGTACTCTCATTTATTCCTAATTGATTAGGAAGGAAAATTAATTAAAGGAGTTTAATTAATTATCCCTAATAAGATTAGGGAGCCCATTTAATTAAAAGAGTTTAATTAAATAATACCTTATTTTAATAGGGTTATTTGATATCTATATAAGAGGAGTCTTATATCAGATATCTGTGATACGTAATAATTCCAATTTATTGGAGAGTATGCCCTTTTTCTATACAGATAGGAAAAACTAGGGTTTGAGCCAATACCCATCTTCTTAAATCCTTCTTCTTCCTTGGTGGATCACCTCTAGAGGCCAAACACTTGGGTGGCTAACGTTGATCAAAGGAAGGAACCAAACCCGGTGGATTCAAGTTGAACGCGAAAAGGATTGGAGGTGAACTTGTACCTGAGGAAGCTCGATCTTCAAGGGTATGATTTTATTCTTTATCTTTTTGTTTAATTAATAATTGTGCATAAAGGGTGATCCGGGTATATGGTTTGTAAAATTTTAAACTCGATTTTACACGCCCGCTTAATTTTTGCAATTTGATTGCGTTCATGAATATTACAAAACCTAGCGGTGGTATCGGGAGTATATATACCCTAATTTTAAAATATATATATATATATAATATTACCCTTAATAAAGGAGTTTTTTTTACATGGAATTGGATTCCATAATTAATTAAAATAAAGGAGTTTATTTTGATTAAATTTTTTTGATTAAAACTATGGGTTTATCACATATTATAAAAACAAAGATCGTGTAGATAATTAAAAGCCTTTAATAAATTAATACTTTTATTAATAAATGAATAAGATTGTTACAAAGTATGCTTTATCATCAAACATGATTGGGCTTGTGCATATTACTTTCAATCTCCCACTTGCACTAAAGCCAATCACCATTGTATCTTATCTCTTCTTCTCTGCAAGTGACGATTATCCCCGCTGTTGGATAAGCTTTAGTTAATGGATATGTAATGTTGTTCATGAGAGTCCACTATCTCTATAGTGATTTCTCATCTTCAATGATTCTAATAATCAAATGAAAGTGCCACAACATATGTTTATATCCAAGATGAGACTTAGGAACTATTCCTAGTTACAGTAATGAACTTTTAATCCAAACAATCAACTTGCAACTTCATTTATAGCTATATACTTTGTCTTTATCACTAAACCAAAGAACTCTTTCTTTGTTTGGAACCTTTCCAATTCATCGCACCAATCTTTGTTCAAGGTAACCCTTTACCTTAAAGTGGATTTTTTCGTCGTCTTTGAGTGCATGCGAAAAACTTGAGTCATTAAGCCCTCTAGTTTTAATTAAGACCCACCATGTATGCTCACATCCTTAGTGCTCGTTAAGAACTTTAAGATGTTTTTCACGACTCACGTTGAACTTCTCCAAAATATGGTGATCAACATCGTGTCTCGATATATTTCATTGCATACATGATTGTCACTCATGCGATCTCTCTTTCGAGAGTCGTGGGGACTATAAAGAGAGATACACTCCATAGCTCATCGACATGAGACATCTCTTGGAGTTTGCCATGCTAAACGACTTTAGCATCAAATGAATATACATTCCTTGGGTTAAGTTGAGCATCCTCTTAAATTTATCTATATAGATTTGCATCCCCAATTAAGATACTCTTCCAAATCATTCATGAAGGAATGTTTAGACAACTTATTTTAATAGGGTTATTTGATATCTATATAAGAGGAGTCTTATATCAGATATCTGTGATACGTAATAATTCCAATTTGTAATATGTCCAAATCATATATATTTATTAAGGGTAATATGTGATAAAACAGCATCATGTAGATAATTAAAAGCCTTTAATAAATTAATACTTTTTATTAATAAATGAATAAGATTGTTACAAAGTATATGCTTTATCATCAAACATGATTGGCTTGTGTGCATACTACTTTCACGAAGTACGTAGCTTTCTGGGTCTAGCTGGTTATTATCGGAGATTCGTGGAAGGGTTTTCTCGAATCGCTACTCCATTAACTCAGCTAACTCAGAATGATACAAAATTCGTTTGGAGCGAAGAATGCGAGAAGAGTTTCAAGAGATTAAGAGGAGACTTATTTTAAGACTATTCTAACAATACCATCCGGTTCGGATGGATTTGTTATCTACAAATGATGCTTCAGTAAAGGGTTAGGATGTGTTCACATCCAACGTGGAAAAGTCATATTTATGCCATGACAACTTAAAGAATATGAGAGGAATTATCCTACTCATGATCTAGAGTTAGCGGCGATCGTTTTCGCTTAAAGATATGGAGACACTATCTATATGGGGAGAAAGTGGAGATATATTCGGACCATAAAAGCCTTAAATATTTCTTCACTCAAAAAGAACTCAACACGCGGCGCAATGACGTTGGCTCGAGCTATTGAAAGACTACGACCACACTATTCAATACCATCCCGAAAAGCGAACGTGGTAGGTGACGCGTTGTTGAAGTAGAAGATCATATGCAGGAATGAGTGCGATGATGTCAAGTATACGCACAGTAAGCCGAACTTTAATAGAAAAGTTAAGGTCGCTCAAGCCACCGTCCCCGGAGCCGATGCGTATGAAGAAGAAAGTACAAGAAGGAGCTATTTAGGGCGAGAATTGATGAAAAAGAATACTTGAGTCCACTCCGGACTTTGTGTCCCTAACGACTCGATTTGAAGTACAAGATTATGATGGAGGCACACAATACACCATTTGCAATCCATCTCGGAAGTACTAAAATGTATCGTGATCTTGACATACATTTTGGTGGAACAATATGAAGAGAGAGATTGCAAAGTTTATCTCAATGTGTTTAACTTGTCGGCGTGTAAAGGCGAAGCAACTAGTACCTAAGGGTCCGTTTGCAACCACTTGAGATTCTCGAAATGGAAGTGGGAACACATTACCATGGATTTAGATTTACGGGTCTTCCTACGGTTTCTCAAGGCATCAATGCTATTTGGGTTATTGTTGATAGATTAACCAAGTCCGCTTTCATTTCTTGCCAAGACGGAGACTTATTCTTGAACGTCTTGCTAGTATATATATAAATGAGATTGTGAGGTTACATGGCATGCCAAGATCCATAGTTTTGGATCGTGACCCAAGATTCACTTCAAGATTTTGGGTTAGCTTGCAAAAAGCTATGGGCACGGATTCTGATTGATTGCAAGCATACCATCCTCAAATGGATGGACAATCGAGAGGACTATTCAAACTCTTGAAGATCTATTAAGACTACGTGTCCAGGCTTCAAGGGCGGTTGGGATAAGTATTTACCATTGGTGGAATTCTCCTACAACAACAGATTATCGTGCAAGTATAGGTGTGGCTCCATTTGAAGCATTATATGGACGAAAGTGTCGCTCTCCAATATGTTGGGATGAGGTGGGTGAAGCAACATTGTTGGGACCCGAGTTAGTACGTATGACTACCGAAAAGATCCAAATGATTCGACAACGTATATAAACGGCACAAGATCGACAAAAGAGTTATGTGAATCTTCATCGAAAGGACGTGGAATTTAGTATAGGGGATGATGTATTGTTGCGAGTTGCTCCATGGAAGGGAGTTACAAGATTTGGGAAGAGAGGAAAGCTCAATTCACGATTTATTGGTCCATTTCAAATTCTTGACCGAAGTAGGAAATGTAGCCTATAGACTTGCGTTACCTCGAGTATGTCTCGTGTTCACGTAATGTGTTTCATATATCGTACTTCATAAATATGTGAAAGACCGAACCATGTTATAGAGTTAGAACCCACACGAAATAATAGAAAACTTAACGTATGAGGAGGTACTGTCAAGATCTTGGATAGGAAGGAGCATGTCCCACGCCAAGAAAGGTCATACCACAAGTTAAAGTTTTGTGGAGGAATCATGCTATAGAGAAATGACTGGGAATTGAAAGCGGAAATAAAAGCGAGGTATCCTCACCTTTTGAAACACTGTGTATCGTACGTCAATTTCGAGGACGAAATTTCATAAGGAGGGGAGGTTGTAAGACCCCAACTTATTATTAATGATATTTAATTTTCTCTATTTATTATTTTGAAATAGTAAGGGTTGATTTGATTAATGTGGATAGTTATGGGTAAAATACGCAAATATTTCAAAAATAAGCAAGTGGTTATAAAATATTCATTGTTGTGGGGAATATTCATTTGGTCGTGGAATATTAAATGCTTTGTCGGGAATATTTGCATTGACGTAATTGATGTGTGGGCCCATAACGGAAAGTGATTGGATGAAGAAAACGACAAATATAAGTTGTTTAAAAATAACGGCGTAGTTGTTACCGTTAATACTATTAAAATAACGACGTAGTTGTTACGGTAGCACACGATATTGCACCAATTATTGATTCTTACGTATGAAGGCACTACTCAATAATGGTTACGATGAATTCTTCGATCGAAGATTTTGTTTTATTGATTTAATAATTTGCTGCGTTGATATTTTATATTTCATTGTTTCAATAATTGTTATTACACAAGTATTTTTCATTATCGAAACAATAATTCATATTATCTGAATAATATTATTAGATAACATTATTGGCAATGTCTAGAAAGTTACATACAAGGAGAGGTTTGGTCACCTAATTGCGGCGCCAAGAAGGAGAAATTCTTATTGGAAAGCCCCCTCTTTTCCGAAGGCTGCACGGTTGTCAATATTGTGATTTCGTAATATTATTTGTGAATAATTAATTATTGATTCATATGATGAGAAAATATTGATTTTATGTGGATATAGATGGAGAAATTTTTAATGTGACAATTGTTGAAAATTAAAATTTTATCTTTTTACGATAAAATAATTCATTTAAATATATTATTATATTTTAATAATATAATAATGGTGATATTTTTACAACGAATGTGGGATATATGAGTATACGAGGAGGAAGAGTATTTTTGTTGCAATAAATATTTAAAACATGTTAAACATGTCGGTGGACCCCATTTATTGACTGAAATTTGATTATAGCCTGTAAAATCGTCCGTTTGTGGATTTCGGTCAATTCCTATTTGGAATTTGGAAAAACTTTCTTCTGCAAAGTTGTAGAAAATTGAATTTCCTATAAAAAGCCGCGAGATTCAAATTTTCTGACAAAAGGGCTATTTATTGTGAATTATTGAAGTTCCAAAGCTCCGAAATAATTGATTTTTGGAAGTTTAAATTATTTTAAATTAGAAAAACGTTTTTTCTAGAAGGTGGCATGTGCTTATTGAGCTGAAATCAGATTTCAAGAGTGGCATAGGAATTTTGATATATATAATAATATTAAATTAAATTTTCTGCTTTGGTGTTCTAAGCAATTTCTATAAATATGGTGCTTAGGTTAGAATTAAAATTACACCGTAAACTCAAGTTTTTCTCTCTATATTATCGGCGTATTATTGTGAGTATTTTGAGTATACTTTGAGTATTGCTATACTGATGCAAGTTCAAGTCATGCTTTATATCAGGTGTTTCAACTAAATCTTGTCTTTTTGTGAGGTAAGGGATATTTTTTTTCAGTAATGATATTATTTCTTCAATATCATTATGTTGAAATATTGATCCAAGTTTTTTCTCAAATTTGGAACTTTTGGTGCCTGAGTTACTATTCACGATACTCATATTTATTCACGATACTCTGATCTTATTCACGAATACAAAGACTATTCATCAAAAAATGAAAAATTTTCTTGTCGTCCAAAATATCTATTCTGGACACTAGCTTTGATTGTATCCATATTTTGATCATTCTTGAATTTTACACCACTATAATTATTTTTGAGGTATTTTGGACATGGATAAAACAAAGTACGAATCCTTAATCCTTGTCATTTTGTTTCCATTGGATTCGTTTCTTTAAAAATATTTTTCATCATTCTCAGTCTTAAATGATGATATTATTGAATATCTTTGGCTTTCGTAGTGCAAAGATGAATGATTCGAAGAATATCTTTGGCCCGTAGTGCAAAGATGAGCAGTGTTTAGATGAACATGAATTAATGATGAATATCTTTTGGCACTGTAGTGCAAAGATGAATATTTGATTCGAGATATATATTGATTGATGTTACTGGGGATAAAAGATGAGCGATGAACTTTTAAATTCATACATAGAAGATAGTAGTTTGCATTCTCTACTTAACTCTTCTAATGAATTATTATTTTCGCTGCGAATATTGATTTAAAATTTGTTGTCTATTGTATTCTATTAGATTTTTCCCTGTTGAAGACTAACGATAATTTGTTGTATATTATCTTAGTCATAATATTCTTTACTGGGCTAGTTGAGCTCACCCTTTTCCTTTTTGTTCCATTTTTTTTCTCAGGAGGCGAGAATATAGCAAAGTAATTAGCCGGGGTATGGAATGAAAGTTCTAGAGAGAGTTGTTTAGTAGTCCTCACCATTTTTGTAAAATAATGTATCAATAAATGTGATGAGGATTTATCTGAGTATAGATATTGTCTAGAAGATAATATTTGTATACAAACTAACAGTTTTATTGTTGTAATAATAAAGTTGTAGTTGTTTCTGTACCATGTATTGACAACTCAGAATGGGTGATGTATACCTATTTTGGGGGCGTCACAAAAAGGGTGAGCTCAACTAGCCCAGTAAAGAATATTAGACTAAGATAATATACAACAAATTATCGTTAGTCTTCAACAGGGAAAAATCTGATAAAATATAATAGACAACAAGTTTTAGATCAACAACTGCAACGGAAACATCAATCCATTAGAAGAGTCGAGTAGAGAAGAAATTACACTATCTTCTAAGATTTAAAAGTCCATCATCAATGTTTTATCCCTGTAACATCAATCAATATACATCTTGAATCAAATATTCATCTTGCACCACTGTGCCAAAGATATTCATTGTATCACCAATGGGTCATGTTCATCTCAACACTGCTCATCTTTGCACTACGCCAAAGATATTCATCGATTAATCATTCATCTTTGCACTATGTGCCAAATATATTTAGTTATATCATCATTTAGGACCGAAGGATGAAAAATATTTTAAAAAGAAAACGAATCCAAATGAGATAAATGATCAAATATTAAGGATTCAGTATTACGGTTTATCCAAGTTCAATAATATTCGAAATAACCAATTTTGAAGCGTAATTCAAAAATAATGATCAAAACATGGATACAATCAAAGATAGTAATTATAATAGACAACTTGGATAAAAGAAGAAAATTTCATTTTTAAATGAATAGTGTCAGATTCGTGAATAAGGTAAATAACGTGAATAAGTAACTCCGACACAAAAGTTCTAAATTTGATAAAATTCGAGATAAATACTTGAAAGATAATGATATTGAAGAAATAATATCATATATGAAGAAAATAACATCCCTTACCTCAAAATATCGCATGCCCGATCTAATATCGGTAGATAAGGTCAAGGAAACTTAAATCGATGAATAGAACTCACAAAGTATCTAAATACTCACAAAATACACTCAATAATCTAGAGAGAAAAGAGAAAACTTGTTTCGGTGTGATTTTCAATTCTAACTTAGCCTCTATTTATAGGAAAATATTAGCGACTCGACTGCAACCCCGATGGCTATACTCCGCTACTATTCCCACCCACCACATTTGAAATAAAAATTCAGACATTTCTTCACCAACCACAAGTGGGGCCCACTCAATTCTAGAATTTTCCACTAAAATGCTAAATTCGGATACTTCAACAATTTCTGAACCAGTCACCTCTTAAAATTCATAACAAATCATACGCTCATTTTTAATGGTTCAAAATTTATGGACGTATACTCAACTTATATATGTATAACATATCCAAAAATTACAACGATCCAACGGTCGGATTAAAAATTATAACTCTCGCAATATATCTCAAAAATACTGGTTTGATTTTTAATACCTCCAATCCGACAAAATACTAATAAAACACCTCAACATTAATTCCTTTATTTTTAACCACAATAAATATATCCAACATTTATATCCACATAAAATAAATATTTCCTTATCATATGAATCAATAATTAATTATTCACAAATAATATTACAGAATCACATTTATGACAACTGTGTTAGATTCTCAAGAAGAGGGGCTTTCCAATAAGAATTTCTCCTTAGTGGCGCGCAATTAGGTGACCAAACCTCTCATTGACAGAACTTTCTAGACATTGTCAATAATGTTATCTAATAATATTATTCAAATAATATGAATTATTGATCTGATAATGGGAAATACTGTGCAGTGACAATTATTGAAACAACAATAATATAAAATATCAATACAACAATTATTGAATCAATAAAATAAAATATTGAACAGTAACTACTGTAATAATTATTGAGTAGTGCTTTCTTACGTAAGGATCAATAATTCATCAATACTGTGCATCCACGCATATTCATCGTATTTTAACCACCGGGTATTCCAACAGTTGTTAATCTGTGAATAACTACTGTAGTTATTTATAAAAACGCAAACTTGTCGCTTTTCTTCATCAAACAATTATTCATTATGGGGCCCACAATGATCGCTACTGGCTGCGTCACGAATATTCCCAACAACATTAATATTCCATTGCACCAAAATTAATATTCCCCGACAACAATAATTATTTTATAACTACTTGCATATTTTGTAAAATTTGTACATTTCACCCATAACCAGAGAATTATATCAAATTAATACCTTATTATTCACAATAATAATAAGGTATTAATTTGAGAATTGAGAATTGAGAATTGAGAATTGAGAATTGAAAACGAAAAACAAAAACAAAAGATGTTGTAGTTAAATTTGTTCAATCCAGGGTGTTTTGATCAGCTGCTAAATGATAGAGGACCGGAATAAGATGTTGTAAACACTTCTCATTTTATTAGTTTGAATTCCTATTTTAAAAAAAAAAATTAATAGTTTTATTTGTCATTTTTCTTAATTCGTCACAAAAGTGTATTTGTTATTAAATAGTATATATATATATATATATATATATATATATATATATATATATATATATATATGACGCAATATTTTAAAATTTATTATTTAAATTTCATGATTATGCTGCACTAAAGATTAATATAGAATAAAAATACATTTTTAATATTTATAAATAATAATCTTTTGATGAGAAGGATCGGATTGAGTATCGTAGATGATAAACCAGTATTAGTACAGCATGTAAAAGATCAATTACGATTTGTAGGCTGTATATATATGAGTACTCCATATGTTACTACTACCTCCGTAATTGCCTCTCTTGCAGTGAATTAAAGTCGTCTTAATTAATTTGTGATCAAAGTCAGGTACGTAGGATATCAAATCTGACATGCCATCTACTTTTTTATTATATGTATGTATGTATGTACGTATTTAGCTGTACGTGCGTGACAGTGTGTGCACATTTTCATTTATACACAACAAAAACCCCGGCAACATGATTGATTGACCTTACAAAAAATCATCGTTCTATATATTCATATGAACAAGCATAACATTTACACTGTCCTTTGTATATACCATCTGACTTTGTATCAAAAATATCCAGTCCGACACATTTGTTGGAATATTTTATATGAATCTTATATTATTGAATAAATTCAAAAGTACGCAGATAAGTTAATAAGTATGGTGGGGTCTCTTTTTAAGTAAAGAGGTGATCCAATGTGTTTGTTTGGTCCTTCAACACGTGTGCACTACGAAGTAAATTAATGTTCATCTTTTTTGCAATTTGATCTCCTCTATGTAATCAAAACCAAGAATCATTTTTTACCAATTTGATTTCGTCTATATAATCAAAATCAAGAACCACTTCCTTAAGTACTAGAAGGCCATATACATCTTAGAATCAAACTCTAAGTCAATTAGATGGTCGATCTCCTTAACATCACCTGTTTGAATCAACAAATAATTATTAAGCCGTCTCCATTAATTTCTTTCAACGCCTCTGTATCATCTTCTAAAGCCAAAAGATTGTCCCAAACGTCATCAGCTATTCTTTCCATTGTTATTCTTGACCATGCTTTCATTGGGGATCCCACAACACGCGATCCATGCATATCTCCTGTACTCCACAACTTCACAAAATCTTCTGATAATTAAACTCCCTTTTCCTTTTTCCATCTAATTATGAGATTCCGATCCTCTTCAGTTTCACAAATTATTATCACTCTAGCTCCATGTAATCCCCATCGAATCATGGTATATAGTAGTAACTTAATTTGACTTCAATGCATGCCAACTCCCTTTCAATATCCTTCAAGCTTTTTCACTTTTTTAGATATCAACATCCAACTCTTAATTAGCTAAATGCTTATATATTTACCTCTTCATTCGGAGAACCTTTGAATATGTTTTCCTTCTTTTACGAACCTGCTTTGAAGTCTTGCAACATCCCTGTTAATAATTTTCTTATCTGATTTTTCAGTTCCTCAAATGGCCATAACTCTCTTCTAGCACATGATTTCAACTGTGACGCCCCCAAAATAGGTCCAATCCAACCAACTCATTCTCGAGTCGTCAAATACTGTGAGCATGTAAACAACTACAACTTATTAATACAATTGTGCAAGTAAAATAATACAATACATAAAATGTGAGTTTAAATACAAATATTGTCTTCAGACAATATTCACACTCAAATAAAGTCTCATTACAATTATTAATACACTATTTCACAAAATAGTAAGGACTACTAAAACAACTTTCTTGAACCATTACTCCACACCCCGACCGGGTTCGCTTATATTCTCGTCTCCCGAGAAGAAAAATGGAGACAAAAAGGAAAAGGTGAGCTCAAATGGCAATTTCAAAAGAATATTATGACTAAGATAATGTACAACAAATTATCCTTAGTCTTCAACGAGGAAAAATCGATAGAATACAATAGACAACAAGTTTTAGATCAACAATCGCTGCCGTGAAACAACAATTCATTAGAAGAGTTAATTAGAGAATGAAATCTGCTATCATCTATGAATTTAAAAGTCCATCGATATTTTATCCCTGTAACATCAATCAATATACATCATAAATCAAATAGTCATCTTTACACTACTCTGAGCCAAAGATATTCATCTTTGGTCATGTTCATCTCAACACTGCTCATCTTGCACTACTGGCCAAAGATATTCATCACCGGGTCATGTTCATCTAAACACCTGTTTATCTTTTGCACTACTGGCCAAAGATATTCATCGAAAATCATTCATCTTTGCACTCTGTGCCAAAGATATTCGATAATATTAGGATCGAGGATGATGAAAAATATTTTAAAGAAAATGAATCCATTGAAACAAAAGAACAAATATTAAGGATTCAGATTTTTTACACAATCCAAGTTCAAAAATTTTTCATAAATAATCAGTGGAGTAAAATTCAAGAATGACCAAAACATAGATCCAATCAAAGATAGGAATCATAATGACAATCTTGGACACGAGAAAAGAAAATTTAATTTTTTCGTGAATAGTGTCGATTAAGTGAATAGTCCAGACACGTGAATAGTTTCAGATATCGTGAATAGTAACTTCGACACTAAAAGATAAAATTTCAAAAAAAAAAATCATCATGCTTCGTGAATAGTACTCGTGAATAAGAACTCATGAATAGTAATTCGTGAATAAGAACTCATGAATAGTAACCGGACATGAAAAAGTTCCAAATTTGATAAAAATTCCAACCAATATTTGGCATAATGATATTTGTGGCGCTTCCAAAATAAGTCCACACGACCCATTCCGAAGTCGCCAGATATCACATTATAAAAATCAAATACAAACTTCATTTATCTAACTATTGAACTGCGTGCATATAGTAAGACGACAACGATTAATCGTGAGTTTTAATACAATATTATCTCGTAGACATGATCCAAACTCAAATTATTACAATGCCATATATAATACAAACAAAGAAATAACGCTTCCAAAGTCGGGTTCACTTCACCCTATTATAGTTCACCAAAATTAAATATTACGGACGTATAAAATCGACACCACATCTTAGGTCCTCAATACAATTATATATTGTATGTGATGCCTGGATTTTATAATGTATTGAGAAACTTCACGGCCTCGAACCATCTCACTATTTCCTCTGTTATCCCCATTCGACCCAAATTTACACTCTTATTACCCGAAAGAATTGTGAAGCAAAAGGGTGAGCACAACTAGCCCAAAGAAAGAATATCATGACTAAAGATAACTACATTATCAATAGTTCTCATCAATAATAAATCAGAGATTTATAACATATAGTAGATAATAAAACTTTTCAGCCATAATTGCAGCGGAATCAACAATCCATTAGAAGAGTCAAGTAGAACATAATGTCTACTATCTCCTCCAAATTAAAAGTCCATCGTTAATATTTCATTCCTGTAATACTCATCAACAGTTTTTCGTTTTACCCAAGACAAAGAGAACTTTCATCACCTGCCTTCACCTGAAACACTAAAGATTATAATTAAGTTCACAATTCATATTTACAATCATGTAAATCAATAGGATGTTTACTCAATATCCTTACCCCAAAGGCTGAAGATATTCAAATGTAACAACAATGATCATACCAATCAGTTGTCTATCTTTGCACTATGGGCCAAAGATATTCAACTATAAAACCAATGGTCATGATCATACAAATCAATTGCATGTCAGTGCACTACGACCAAAGACATTCAACTGTTAACTAATGGTCATGATCCTACCCATCACATCATTGAATTATCCATGCACTACGACCAAGGATATTCGTTAGTATCACTAGTGGTAATGATCATGTCATACACTTGTCCATCTTTGCACTACGGGTCAAAGCTATCAAATAACATATCATCTTTGCACTACATGCCAAGGACATACAACTGTAAAACCAATAACCAACAGTATAATAAAGAATATATGAAACTACAAATGGATTTTCACCCGCCATGCGGTAATCCACGTATACAGATCATTTTCACAATTTAATAAGGATTGAATACAAAGGATCATTCACTATGCATGTGGTAATCTACATAGATAGGTTATTCCAACAGAATAATAAAGAATGAAATAACAAAAGACATCACCATGCATGCGATAGAGACCTCACAGACAGGTTATTCCCAATAGAATAATAAATGCAGAATAATAATTAATGGAACCAGGTCAGGTGAAATTCACACCGACAGGATATTCCGACAGAATAATAAATGCGGAATAATAAAAGAAGATCACCAAGTATTGGGTAAACCGCATATACAGGTCATTCCACCAAGTATAGGGTAAACCACGCATCTGAGTTATTCCAATGAATAATAAATAATTGAATAACAATAGACTTCACTGTGTATACTGAGAATCAAGCAGTATCTGAGTTATTCCAATAGAATAAAAATAATGGAATAACAATAGACTTCACGGTATACGGAGAATCCAGATACAAAAGTTATTCCAATGAGAATAATAAAGAATGGAATAATGAAGTTCTCTTCATAAATAAGAAAGAATAACACCCTTACAGGTACAACAAATAATATCCCTTTACCTTTCAAAGAAGAGTATTTCATTAGTAGAGGCGATGATATACTCAAGGAAACTTATACTATTTCAAAGCTTTCTTAAACTCTAAAGAAATACTCTCAAGATTATAGAAGAAGAAGAATTTCTCTATAGTTTTCTCTACAGAGTTTCAATGAATTCGTAAGAAAATAATGAAGGAATGAGCTTCTATTTATAAGCTTGGTAGAGTAAGGGTAAAATAGTCTTTTTGCCATAATTTATGACATCATCGCTATACATCATCGATCATATGACATCATTGCTTACATCATCGATCAAATGACATCATTCTTTACATCATCCTTCCGATGACATCATTGCTTTACCTCATCGTTAGATGACATCATCGCTACATCATCGTAATTCAAATTCAAATTGTTCTCTTTCACCTCATTTTACTTTTATACCATGAATTTACTATAATAATGTTACCATTCAAATTATAAAAAACATACTATCATATAATCACATTATACTACCGTAATATAATATTATAATAATATATTTAAATGAATTATTGATTTACTTAATATAATTTCAACCAACTATTCGAAAAATTAAAGACATCTCCTCATGGAATAATATTGTACCCAAAAATAATTTGGACCGAAAATAAATATATTGCTCGGGTGAATAGTAATTCATGAATAGTAACTCATGAATAGTAACTCATGAATAGTAACTCGTGAATAGTAACTCGTGAATATCAACTCATGAATAGTAACTCATGATTAGTAACCTGTGAATAGTAACTCGTGAATAGTACTCCGACACAAAAAGTGTCCCAAATACCCGAGTGAATAATACTAGAGTGAATAGTAACTGTGTATTTTATGACAACTTGTCTACTTTGAAAAATTTTCAAATATGACCCTTAACTTTAAACTTTTATCAATTTAACTATTTACGAAAATAGAAAAATTGAATACTTTTATTTCATAAAATTCGGGGTCTCACAATCTCCACTCCTTATGAAATTTTGCCCTCGAAATTTACGTACGTACTTGATATTCGAAGAGATGAGAATACCTTGCTTTCTTTTCAGATTGTACCATCCCGGTAATTTCCTCGCTATCATGATTTTTCCATTTCTCATCTCCTATATTTCAGACATCATTCTAGAATATAGCTTTAAAACAAAGGTTAATTAACATATCACAATTTGTCAACTTATCAAGTAAACAATTTCAGCTTAGGTAAGTCACACACTAGCGAAGTATATAACTCGTCTCTCCCCTCCTAGTTCTAGACTCTTATCTCCGTCAGCGACCATATCCCTAAGCTCTAATACCAATTGTGACGCCCCCAAAATAGGTCCACACGACCCATTCTGAGTCGCCAGATATCACATTATAAAAATCAAATATAAACTTCATTTATACAACTGTTGAACTGTCGTGCAGAGTACGACAACAGTTAACTGTGTGTTTTAATACAATATTATCTCGTAGACAGTATCCAAACTCAAATTATTACAATGCCATATATAATACAGCTGCAAATAACGCTTCCAAAGTCGGGTTCACTTCACCCTATTATAGTTCACCAAAATTAAATATTACGGGACGTATAAAATACGACACCCACATCTTAGGTTCTCAACACAATTATATATTGTATGTCATGCCGTTTTATGTATTGAGAAACTTCGACAGTCTCGAACCATCTCACTATTTCCCTGTTATCCCCGCTCGACCCAGTTACACTCTTATTACCTGAAAGGAATTGTGAAACAAAAGGGTGAGCACAACTAGCCCAGTAAAGAATATCATGACTAAATATAACTATATTATCAATAGTTCTCATCAATAATAAATCAGAGATTTATAACATATGGTAGATAATAAAACTTTTCAACCATAATTGCAGCGGAATCAACAATCTATTAGAAGAGTCAAGTAAAACATAATGTCTACTATGTAAGACCCCAACTTTTTGAATAAAGATTAATTTTCTCAAAATATATTTTTGAATATTATGGTATGGATTTGATATAATGTTATAGTTATGGGTAATATTTACAAATTTTGCAAAGTACGCAAGTTGTTATATAATATTCGATTGGTAGGGGAATATTCGTTTTAACAGGGAATATTCGTACAACGGCACAATCATTGGTGGACCCCCACAACGGAATTATTGTCGGATTGAGAAAACGATAAAAATACTTTATGAAAATAACGGCGGAAGTTTTACTGTTAAGCTGTTGAAACACCGGTGTTAAAAGAAAAAGAATCTGGCGTGGTTGCATAGTAGCAACACGGTATTGATTATTGATGCTTACGTGAGAAGTCACCGGTTATACTCAATTATTTCTGATAAGAATTGCTACATCATATCAATCATATTATGGATTCAATTATGGTCGATATTCTCTGCATAAAATGTTTTTATTAAATCAATACTTGAGACGACAAATTTATTCATATTATAAAGCGCAATATTTACAATGTCTAGAAGTTACGTCGAGGAGAGGTTTGGTCACCTAATTGCGCGCATGATGGGAGAAATCCTTATTGAAAAGCCCCTCTTTCACGGAAGCGACACTGGTTGATAAATATTGTGAGTTATAATATTAATGATGAATGTTGTTCGGAGTTGAATTTGGAGACGCGACGTGATATTTGAGTCCGAACAACGAAATTAGTAAAAATAGTCTATAAACACAAAAATTTGGGATTCACTATTTGGTCAAAAGTCAATGATTGACTTTTTTAGGGAAAAGTCAAACTCGAAATTTCAAAATTTATATTTTGATAAAAATAGTTTCATTATGTTGGAATTGTTTGTGTGAGTGAAAATCGACATTTATTACGATGATAATTGATATCTAGGGTTATATTGATAAATCGGGTAATTTATCGGATAAATGAGCAATTAATTGCTACTAATTCACATGCTTATATAACTATTTGTTCACATATGTGTACTATTGAATCACATTATTTACTATTAGGGGAGTTGGTGCAAGATTGATAATACTTGCATGACTAAGTTAAAATTGAGGTATAGATGGGAGTACTTATCTTGTAATTCGTATTTTTCACATGATTATACTATTGATTCACATTATTTATTATTAGGGGAGTTGGTGCAAGATTGATAATACTTGCAAGACTAAATTAAAAATGAAAGAAAAGTTAGAGGTATTGTACTGTAATTTTTGAGCCTCAAAACTTGCAATTATCGAAACTATATTTTCCTATAAATAGAAGCTCATTATTCCTTCATTTCTCACCAATTCACAAAAGCTATTAGAGTGATTATTATATAGAGAAATTATAGAGAGAAAGAAGAAGAGAAATCTGCTACTCACTATTCCAGTATCCAGTTTTTCCAAGGTAGGGAGTATTATTTCTTTCTTATCCATGAAGAGAACTTCTGTTATTCCATTCTTTATTATTACGTTAGAATAACTCAGTATCTGTGAGCTACCCTATACTTGGTGAAATTCTTACGTTGTTCCATTCTCTATCATTTCGTTGGAACATCCTCGTCATATGCGTTCTACATGGGACTGGTTAAAATCTTTATTATTCGTTGGAATATCTGTCATGCAATGCGTTTCTACGGACCGATTAAAATCTTTATTATTACGTTAGAATATCCGTCTCATACGTTTTTTACGCCGAACACGATTCCGTCTTTATTATTCATTTGGAATATCACGTCTCATGCTTTTACGTGGGATTCGATTCCGATTATTTATTATTACATTGGAATAACCTACTGTCGCGGTCTATCGCATGCTCGGTGATTTCTTTTGTTATTCCATTCCTTATTATACTCAAATTGGTTAAATTTTTGACTTCTATACTCCATGAAATTAGTGGAATATCCTTGATATTTTTGCGCTTCATCCAAAGATATCTTTTCGTGGAAATATTCTTACGAGCATTCTTGAATTTTACTCTACACAAGCAATGATCATGTTGACAATTTGGACGTTATTAGTTCTGGATAAAATAATTCTTGAACTTGTTTTATTGAATTCTTATATCATTGTCATCATCCTCATGTTTATATTTTGTTAAAAAAGTCATCTCGTGGCCTATAGTGCATAGATGGACTTGGTATGATTATGACCGAGGATTATTCGGTGTAATCATGGACCGTAATGTTACAAATGATGTGGTAAAAGTCCTCATTGGCCCGTAGTGTATTGATGGACAATTGTTGGTATGATCATGACCATTAATGAATACATAAATATTCTCGGCGTGTAGTGCATGGATAATTGTGGTCGTGATACTTAAAGAATATCCTTGGCGTAGTAGCGAGAGGGTAATTCGATGATGTGGATTATTTATTGTTTCGAGTCCCGGCGATAAAAGTGATGAAAATCTTCTAAATCATAAAAGATAGTAGATTTTATTCTCTACTTGACTCTTTTAATGAATTGCTTGTTCCGCTGCAGTTAAACTTGATGGTTGTTATATTGTATCAGTTTAACACTTCTGAAGGCTAACGATAATATATTCTGCATTATCTTAGTCATAATATTTCCTACTGGAATATATTGCTCGGGTGAATAGTAACTCATGAATAGTAACTCGTGAATAATAACTCATGAATAGTAACTCGTAAATAGTAACTCGTGAATATCAACTCATAAATAGTAACTCATGATTAGTAGCTCATGAGTAGTAACTCGTGAATAATACTCCGACACAAAAAGTGTTTCAAATACTCGAGTGAATAATACTAGAGTGAATAGTAATTTGGGTGAATAGTAACTCCGACACAAAAAGTGTCCCAAATACTCGAGTGAACAATACTAGAGTGAATAGTAATTTGGGTGAATAGTAACCCGTGAATAGTAACTCGTGAATAGTACTCCAACACGAAAAGTGTCCCAAATACCCGAGTGAATAATACTAGAGTGAATAGTAATCGGGTATTTTTATTAACAACTTGTCTACTTTGAAAATTTTTCAAATATGACCCTTAACTTTAAACTTTTATCAATTTAACTATTTACGAAAATAGAAAAATTGAATACTTTTATTTCATAAAATTTGGGGTCTCACAATATTGAAGAAATAATATCACTTACGAAGAAAATAACATCCCTTACCTCAGAAAGAATAAGACTTACATTTGGAATAATTGAATATAGTCTTTGAAAGAACTTCAGCATCAGTATAACAATACTCAAAGTACTAAAATACTCATAAGAATACGCTCGATATTATAGAGAGAGAAAGAGAGAGAAATCTTTAGTTTCTGGTGTGATTTTTAATTCTAACCTAAGCACCCTATTTATAGGAAAATGCTTAGAACATCAAAGCAGAAAATTTAATATAATATTAATATAATTATACAAATTTTCCTTAGCCCACCTTTTGGTCAAAAACACCAGCCACACATGTTAATGATGTCCAAAAAAATACAAAAAATGTTTTTCTAACAAAAATAATTTAAACTCCAAAAATCAATTCACACCCGATATATCGAAATTTCAATAATTCATAATAAATAGCCCTTTTATCAGAAAATTTGAATCTCATGTCTTTTTATAGGAAATTCAATTCTCTACAACTTTGCAGAAGAAAGTTTTTCCAAATTTCAAATAGAAATTGACCAAAATTCATAAACGGACGATTTTACAGGCTATAATCAAATTTCAGTCAAGAAATGGGGTCCGCCGACACACAAAACATGTGTTAATCATTTAATACAACAAAAATACTCTTCATCCTCATATACTCATATATCCCATATTCATTGTAAAAATATCATCATTATTCTATTATAATAATATAATAAAATATTATTTTATCAGAAAAGATAAAATATCAATTTTTAACAATTGTCACTTTAAAAATTTTCTCCATCTATATCCACATAAAATCAATATTTTTCTCATCATATAAATCAATAATTAATTATTCACAAATAATATTACTGAGAATCACAATATTGATAACCAGCGCAGCTCTCAGGAAAGAGGGCTTTCCAATAAGAATTTCTCCTTCTTGGCGTTGCAATTAGGTGACCAAACCTCTCCTTAGATAGAACTTTCTAGACATTGTCAATAATGTTATCTAATAATATTATTCAAATAATATGAATTATTGATTTGATAATGGAAAATCTTGTGAAATGACAATTATTAAAACAACAATAATATAAAATATCAACACAAAGAATTATTGAATCAAAATAAAATATTGAGCAAAGAATTCTCGTAATAATTATTGAGTAGTGTCTTCACGTAAGAATCAATAATTGGTGCAATACCGTATCTTCTTTCAACAACGCAACAGCGTATTCGTGTTTTAACCACCGGGTATTCCAACAATATTAATTCTGTAATAACCTGCGCCATTATTTATAAACAACTTATACTTGTCGTTTTCTTCATCAATCGCTTTCCGTTATGGGCCCCACACAATTTTGCCGTAGTCGCATACGAATATTCCCGAAAAGAAGAATATTCCACCACCAAACTAATATTCTCCTAACAACAATGAGTATTTTATAACCACTTGCTTATTTAAAAATATTTGCGGATTTTACTCATAACTAACCACATTAATCAAATCAACCCCTTACTATTTCAAAATAATAATTAGAGAAATTAAATTTCATTTATAAAAAGTTGGGGCCTTACATCAACCCCGACTCTTCTACTCATAATGATCCACTGAAGATTCATTGTTTTTCTTTCTTCCTCTGCATCCTCCTTCTTATCAAATTTTAGTAAAGAGAATTCATATTTCCACAAATGAAAATGTTAGTTCCACAAGATCCTTAGTGGACTCCACTTATTATTCCATTTCAAGATCCAGATTTAAAATGTATTGGAATGTGATATCATGATTATGTGAGATATATATATATATATATATATATATATATATATGATAAAGAATATACAAAAAATGTAGCCTATATATTGATACTACCAAATTTTGCAAAAAGATTTTTCAAAAATTCTCCAGTTACCTTCCGGTATAAATTTCCTATGTATTATTCAATATTGTATGTAGACCTTGATCTCTTCTTTTTCTAAGCAACCTAACATCTTCATTCCTGATCCATATTTCCTTTTTTTCACCAATTTCTACAAATGTCTTCTTATAATTAAATTGGATGTGGAAAACCCAGCGATGCTTTATTAGAAGAAGAGGTACTGCCACATGCATGCATGGTGATGAACCTTTCTAAATCTCCCTTTAGAACTCATTTTCCCTTACAGAATTGTTGAAATTAAACTAAACTATCTACTCACTCGGAAATCACTGCAACCGCACACAGCCAAGAAAATTGTACGGAAAAAAGATAAGATCAAGAGAAAAACTGAAGCTACCTGAGTCTTATAGATCTATCCGACAAAGATGGAGGAACGGGAGAGACATTAACCATCACCATCTAGAGGCAACAAACTTCCAAAGCTTCCATAAAAGTCAGATTTGAAAATTTTCTAAGAAAATTTTTTGCATTACAAGAGAAACTAGTAGCATGAAGTAATAATGCAACACAAGCATAAGGCAGAATGCAATCATTATAATGTGTTAAAAATGGAGTATAACGAAGTAAATCGATTACCTACCGGACTGCAATGAACATGATCAACCTGAATTATCTATTTAATTTGTTGGTTCTATAATTTTTATATATATATATATATATATATATATATATATATATATATATATATATATATATATATAGTGCATGTTACAGTGCATACCCTTTATTTTACATACCATGTTTTATCGTCAATGACGGATTGGCCTCCGCTATAGAACATATAAATGGTTTATATGTTATGGTGAGGATTCGATGTGTCGCTAAAAGTTAAGACGATAATTCTATGATATACGCGATGGACCGAACCGTCGTCCGATCCCATTACTAAAGATGGTGAGCAAGGTATATTAAATAAAGGATTTACTTGATACTGTATATATATATATATATATATATATATATATATATATATATATATATATATATATATATATATACAGTATGTATTAGAGATAGGGTTATAGTGATAGATTTTTTTGAAATTTATAGTGACCGTAAATCGTCGTATATATATATAGCCCATAATAATATTATGATTTGACGGTCGATTGGTGAAACCGTCATTATATATTTAAAAAAATTATTGTTATAAATTTATCGCTGTAATACACACTTCAGACATACATTTTTTCCATATATATATATATATATGAATTGAGGTTGAATATCAGTGACTAGCTATAAATACAACTGATCACTGACCGGACATGAATTTATAGAGCTCAGAAATAAATACCAAATATTTTGTACAGTCATGAAACTCTAGATCGATCTGCCGGTGATCGATCTGGAAATTAAGAGAAGCTAGCTAGTTAGCTCTTTTTTCAATTATTGAGCCAGAATAATTATTTCATTTGTAAAGAATGCCTTCAATATATTACTGAATTAATCAAAAATTTATACATTCAACATACAAATCTTTAATCATTATGAAGTACTTTCTTAATTTGCCACCAAGATCTAATATTGCATTCTCTCTCCATGACTGATAGGAAATTAACACCAACATACCAATATCTCAACCAACTTACAAAAAAAAAAAAAAAACTTCACTATATAGAAATTAAACCTTTCTTGTAAAAACATTTTTAGGTACATAGATTTTGAGTACTTCTATGTGTACCAACTGTTAATTAGCGCACGTAGAAGCCGTCATAAATTTTTAATTAAAAAGAGTGAATTAATTGAATTAAGATCGGAACTTTTGGCGGCAAGCTTGGCAGGTTACCTCCATGCACGTAGGATTAATACGACGAGTGGCCCTTTCTTTCAATTTCTCAGCCTTGTCAACCTCCTCTCGAGCTCTCTCCCACATGTGCCTAGCACGTGAAAACTCGGATTGTGCTATCTCCATTTCTCGCCTAGTAAGTTCCCTCACACGCTCCGCATAAGCCTTTTCCAATGCTGCTAACCGAATTTGCTCCGCCGCTTGCCATTTCAACGCTTCAACGCACCCAGAATCTGAAATCGACGGTGGCGGCCTGAAAGGCCGGACACTTATTGACAATTGAAGATCCAGCGATGGAACCTCGTACGGATGATCCTTTGACCTGTATTTCATCGACGGCGATGATGATTCAGGCGGCCACCTCGGGATGTGTGAAGAAGATGATATGTTATGGGGAGCAGGGAGTAGCTGAAGCTCCTGCTGCTGATCTTCATCCATTGAAGAGAGAAAATTGTTAAGGACAAGAAGAAAGAGACCAAAGGTATAGAGGTTTGTGGGGGTGGCATAAGTACCGTCTATATATAACAATCCAAACAAGCCCTTATTACAAAACTACCCATCCTTCCCATGCAAAATGACTTAACCAACTTTATTATCTTAAAATTACAGTTACATCCTTCAGTTTGTTTCTGTTTTTTCACGTAACAAACATGGTTTGATGTGTAAATTATGCGGGGGAGGATATATATTCTGGTCAAAGTAAGTTGGGGCTACAGGTTCCGTTATATGCTGCCAAGTTTGAGGGAAAAGTGGTGAACGGAACGCGTTATTTGGCAATGAGTGCCTTTTTGTTCATTGTGATGGACTGGTGTTTGGTTTTACTTTTACTTTTGTGGTATCATGGTATGTAGTAGTTGTTTAAAAATCAAATATATATATTCTCTCTATATGTCAAATTACAAATCTCTACGTTGCATAAAAATTAAAAAGAGATTTATTTTTTATGACGTTAACAAATCTATATACAAAATTCTAAAAATTAACATAAATTTATTTAGATTTAAAAAATTAATTAGTAAGTACAATTTTAAATTAAATTAAGATTCTTTGTGAACATCCTATATAAGCCGATTTGAGAGTTTATTTTTTAAAATTAGTGTATCTAATCTGATCAATATATATATATATTGAAGTAAATTTTGATATGGATCATAATCGAACTAATTTCTTAAGATTTGCTTGAATTCTGGTTTTTAGACGCGGGAATATTCAAAATTGTCATGTTAATATATTATCTTATTTATAAAGAACACTAGAAGAAATGCTACAATATTTATGACAAATAGTGTCCATTGTTTTTACTACGTATATTTCAATATCATGCAAGTCTACCAAGCCTTAGTATTCTAAAATTTAATTTTCTAATCGTAAAAAAAATGCATACAAATATAATACTAATAACAAAAAATTGTTTTCTTTATGAGGATGGGTTAGATATAGAGGGAGTAATAATTACATTCGCACGTGCATTGGGTGTTTGGGTTGGGAGGGCTTTATGGTGGACTGACTTTATGGTAGGCCTAGGTTGTCGGCCCTCAGAACAAAAAGCTCTCTGAGAAAAAGCCCATGCTACGGGCAGCTTCGCACGTGGGAAGGCCAGACACACTAAGTAAGTAATGCCTTAAACCCATGATGATGTACGTAGTCGTATCGTATTTAGGGATCCGTATTGATATGTACTGAATCTACCACTTGGATCGTTCATCATTCCTGAACACGACGGGGAGGGTAAATCGCCTTGGACCTCGATTTAAATTTATATAATTTTAAATATTTAATAGAAGATTTTGGTTTTAAAAATATTAGAAACAATATTTTTTAATAAATGTATTCTCATATATTTTGTTGCAGTTAAACTTGTCATATATTTTGTTGTAGTTGAAATCTCATATGTTTTACTGTAGTTGAACTATTATGTTTTAAACTCTGAAAAATTACTTCTTGGATACAGTTGTATTTTTTATTTATTTATTTTTAAATGAAGGTAATGTTTTAAAAATGGTCTGGTTTTCATTCCAAAACGTCAGAAATAGCTCTGTTCATCATATCTTGGTCAAAACCTGTACCACTTTTTCTTTTTTCTTACCGATAAATGTAGTAATACCTTTATAGAAATATTAACAAGTACAGACACTAAAACCGACCAAGGCAAGGCAACACAACTATATATAAACAACACCACAAACCAAACTCATATAAGCATGCATAAACCTAGCTATATAATAAATAGAAAACCAGTCTATAATAGACGATTAAACCCAACCCACTGTTGAGATACATCAATTCTCGCTATTGCTATAAAATGGGTTAACTAACCCTAGCTAGCTCTAGTATTCGGCCTTCCATAAGTTTCCTTTGTTCCTAAACCCTGCAGTTAAAATGATGTAATTACTTCTGACACCGTCCCTATTTAAACGACGTTTTAGAATTTTTTATTTGTTCCTAATTAAATGACGTTTGTTCAAAACTAGGAGAATTAATGAAATTTTTTTCAAAATTATCCCTCATTACTCTATCTATTTTTTTGGTACTTTAAACTCTTATGCTATGATAAATTAATGATTTAAGGGTATTATAGATAATTGAGTATAATATTTAATGCTTTCTAATTATTATCTTAATTTTTATGTCCATCTCTAAAACGTTATTTAAATAGGAACGGAGGGAGTACATAATTAGTAATTAATAAGTAGTTTATCCTTCGGATTGATATCAACATGCCCAAATAGCAGCGCATGTAAATATTTGGAATTAATATATAGATGCACATGCAGAATATTAATTGTGGAAATTAATTAAGCCAACGTAAGTATAAATCAATACTAGAGCTGGATTGGTCCGCTGCTCATGGAAGCTATTATAAGGGTCTTAATTAATCATACTAAATATGACGCTCCCAAAATTAGGTATACATCATTCATCTTGGATCGCAAGATACATAGTACAGAATTCAAATATAACTTACTAATACAATTGTCGTGTACAATACGACAAAACATAAATTGTGAGTTTGAATACAAATATTGTTTACTAGAGAGTATACAAACTCAAAAGGAGTCCTCATTACAATTATTATCACAGTATTTCACAGAATAGTGAGGACTACTAATCTTATCCTCGGACCATCACTCCGTTCCCGACTCGTCCGGCTATATATATTCTCATTTCAAGAAGAAGCGGTGAAAGAAAGGGTGAATTTCAATTAGCAAAGAAGAAATATTATGACTAAGATAATGCGAGAATAAATTATCATTAGTCTCCAACAATGTTAAGCGATAAAATATAATAGACATCAAGTTTAACTCTGCATTGAACAAGCAATCCATTAAAAAGAGTCAAGTAGAAAATAAAATCTACCATCTTTTATGATTTAAAAGGTTTTTCATCATCATTATCTTTGAGACTCAAACTTAAAAAAAATATTTCACATCATCGAATCACCTCGCATACTACGGCCGAGGATATTCTTTAGTATCACTACCACAATTATCTATGCACTATGAGCCAAGAATATTTGTGTATTCATTAATGGTCATGATTATGCCAACAATCGTCCATCAATGCACTACACAGACAATGAGGACTTTTACCACACCATTTGTAACATTACGGTCATGATTACACCGAATAATCCACGATCATAATCATACCAAGTCCATCTACGCACCTACTGAGCCATGAGATGACTTTCAAAAAATATAACCATGAGGATGATGACAATGATATAAGAATTGATAAAACAAGTTCAAGAATTAATTTATCCGAGGGAACTAATAATGTCCAAATTGTCAACATGAAGCGCTTTGTAGAGTAAAATTCAAGAATGCTTGAAGAATATTTCCATGAAAGATCTTTGGATGAAGCCTTGAATGTCGAGGATATTCTACTAATTTCATGGAGTATAGAAGTCAAAACTTTAACCAATTGAGTATAATAAAGAATGGAATAACAAAAGAAATCACCATGCATGCGATTGCTTAGCGTAGGCAAAGTTATTCCAAATGAATACTCAATAACGGAATCGGTCGGTAAATTCGCACCAACAGGATGTTCTAACGAGAATAATAAAGAATGAAATAACAATGTAAATCACCATGCATGCGGTACTTGTGATATGAAAGTTATATATTCCAACGAAGAATACTAATAAGGATTTAAATCAGTTAGGCGTAAAACGCATGTAGATGGATATTCTAATGTAATAATAATAAAGAGCGGAACCGGTCCCACGTAAAACTGCATGACGGAATATTCCAATCAGAATAATAAAGGCGGAATAATAGATGAATGTCACCAAGTATAGGGTTTCACAGATATCTGAGTTATTCCAATGTAATAATAAAGAATGGAATAATGAAGTTCTCTTCATGAATACAAAAGAAATAATACTCCCTACGAGTACAACAAATAATATTTCCTACCTTAAAAAGAAGAGTAATTGGATATATAAATAGTGAAGTAGTAGCAGAATACTTTCTTCTTTCTCTCTATAGTTTATCTCTACAGAGTTTTGATTGAATTTAAGAAAATAATGAAGGAATGAGCTTCTATTTATACAAAATGGATTGCGTATAGTAACTAATTCTGAACGGTCAGATTGATTTACTTTAATCGGACGGTTCATAAAATATTTTAATAAAACAAAACTTTTAAATAAAATATAAATAATATTATATATATATATATATATATTATGCAACGACAAGTGAATACACAAGTGAATCGGGATGATTCACGTGAATTTCAAATAATCTCTCTCTATATATATATTATATACATCTAGCACTTCTTTTCTTCATCCTTTTATATATATATATATATATATATATATATATATATATATATCATATAATAACAAAAAGTACTCCATCCTATACTAGCCAAAAAACTTTCTCAAAGACATTTCATGTTTCCTCCCCCACCCACTGACTAACACGTATATATATAAATATTTAATACTTATATATATATATATATATATATATATATATATATAACAAGATTGATATAACTTTCCACCAATAATTTTGAAAATGGGTGGCGGGGTCTAAATAATACGCCAAACTTATAACAAATACTATAACAATAATTGAACAAAACCGAGTGACTTCTTACGTAAGCATCAATAATTAATACGGTGTCTACTATCAACCACGCGTATTCTTTGTACTTTTAACTTAGGGTGTTTCAACGATTAACAGTAAAACTTCCGCGTTATTTTCATAAAGTATTTTTGTCGTTTTCTCAATCAGATAATAATTAGTTGTGGGGTCCACTAATGATTGTCTTGGTTATGCGAATATTCTCTGTTAAAAGCGAATATTCCCCACCAATCGAATATTATATAACAACTTGCGTGCATTTTGCAAAATTTATAAATATTACCCACAACTATAACATTATATCAATTTCACTCCATAATATTCAAAAATAATATTTATAGAAAATTCATCTTTATTCAAAAATGTTGGGTTTTACAATCTCCCTTCTTATAAAATTTAAGCCCTCGAAATTAGGGTACGACTGGTATGTCAAAGAGGTAAGGATACCTTGATTTCATTTCAGATTCTAACTCCCAAGTCATTTTCTCAACATCGTGGTTTCTCCACAAAACTTTGACTTGAGGTATAACCTTGGTGCGTAGAATATGTTCCTTCTTATCCAAGATTTGAACAGGAACCTCTTCATATATCAAAACTTCCGCTATTTCGTCCGGTTCTAACTCAATAATGTGGTTCGGGTCTTCCACATATTTACGTAGCATGGATATGTGAAAAACATTATGAACACGAGACATACTACGTCAGAAGCGAGTCTATAGCTACGTTCCTCCTCGATCGAGGATTAAAATGGGTAGATGAATCGAGGATTGAGCTTTCCTCTTTTTCCAAATCTCGTAACTCCTTTCCACGGGAGCAACTCGTAATAACACATGATCTCTATATCAAATTCCACGTCCTTTCGATGAAGATCGGTATAACTCTTTTGTCGATCTTGTGAGGTTTTTATACGTTATCGGATCGTTTGAATCTTTTAAAGTAGTCACACGTACCAACTCCGGTCCCAACAACGTTGCTTCACCCACCTCATCCCAAAGATATCTTTGGAGAAGCGACACTTTCTTCCATACTGATGCCTCGAATGGAGCTATGTCAATGCTTGCTTGATAAGCTGTTGTTGTAAGAAAACTCCACCGATGGTAAGAACTTGTCCCAACTTCCTTGAAGTCGAGGACCACGAGTCTTAATAGATCTTCAAGAGTTTGAATCGCCCTCTCGATTGTTCGTCCGTCTCGAGGATGATATCTTTGAACTAAATCGTAAACTGCGTCTTTCATAGCTTTTTGCAAACTTACCCAAAATCTTGAAGTGAATCTTGGGTCTCGATCGGAAACTATGGATCTTGGCATACCATGCAATCTTACAACCTCGTTTATGTACATACGAGCAGTTAAAGACTTTCAAGTGTATAAGTTTCTCGTATCGGAAGAAATGAAAGCGAGACTTGGTTAATTTATCAACAATGACCCAAATCGCATCTATGCCTTGAGAAACTTTGGGAAGGCCGTGAATGAAATCCATGGTAATGTGCTCCCACTTCCATTACGGAATTTCAAGTGGTTGCAATGGACCTTTTGGTACTTGATGCTCACTTGCTTGACTCGTTGACAAGTTAAACACCTTGAGATAAACTCATTCTCTCTCTTCATATTGCACCACCAAAATGTATGTCGAAGATCATGATACATTTTGGTACTCCCAAGATGGATTGCGAACGGTGTGTTGTGCGCCTCCATCATGATTTTATACTTTAAATCGGTCGTTAGGAACACAAAGTCCGGAGTTGACTCAAGTATTCCTTCTTCATCGATTCTTGCTTGGCGATAGCACCTTCTTGCACTTTCTTCCTCATACGCATCACCTCCAGTCAGAAAGCTCGAGCAACTTTAACTTTATCAATTAAAGTCGGTTCTACTCGTATATTCACCATCATCACATGGGTCCCTGGAGTCTTTAACTCTATCTCCATCCTTTGCAAGTCACACAAAATGGGCTTTTGTGTTGTCAATATTGCACTCGTACCCGCATATGATCTTCTACTCAATGCGTCAGCTACCACGTTCGATTTTTCATGATGGTATTGGATGGTATGATCATAATCTTTCAACAGTTCAAGCCAACGTCGTTGTCGCATGTTGAGTTCCTTTTAAGTGAAGAAATATTTGAGGCTTTTATGATCCGTACAGATCTCCACTTTCTCCCCATACAAGTAATGCCTCCAAATTTTTAATGCGAAGACAACAGCTGCCAACTCTAGATCATGAGTAGGATAATTCCTTTCATATTCTTTGAGTTATCGTGAGGCATAGGCTATGACTTTCCCATGTTGCATGAGAACACATCCTAACCCTTTGTTCAAGCATCATGTAGATGACAAATCCTCCGAACCGGATGGTATTGTCGAGCAGTCTTTGAAATGAGTCTCCTTTTGAGTTCTTGAAAACTCTTCTCACATTCCTCGCTCCAACCGAACTTTGTATCTTTCCGAGTCAGCTGAGTTAGTGGAGTAGCGATTCGAGAAAACCCTTCTACGAATCTCCGATAATAACCAAGTGGCCGAGAAAGCTACGACTTCTTGATCATCGATTTAGGTTGCTCCCGACTTTGAATAGCTTCAATCTTTCTTTGGGTAAGCAGATATTCCATGACTTGATACCACGTGCCCGAGGAATGCTACTTCTCGCCGAACTCGCATTTCTTCAACTTGGCATAAAGCTTATATTCACGAAGCTTTTGGAGTATCAGCCTCAAGTGTTGCTCATGATCTTCACGACTTTTGGAATAAATAAGGATGTTGTGAGACCCCAGATTTTATCAATAAAGATTTAAATTTTGTTGAAATAATTTTTTAATATTATGGTGTGAATTTAAGATAATATTATAGTTGTGGGTAGTATATATAAATTTTGCAAAGTATGCAAGTGGTTATATTATATTCGATTGGTGGGGAATATTCGGTTTAGCGGGAATATTCGTATAACTACTCAATCATTGGTGGACCCACAATGTAATTATTGTCGGATTGAGAAAGCGACAAAAATATTTTATTGAAATAACGGCGGAAGTTTTCTAGTAGTTCTTGTTGAACTACTCTAAGTAGTAAAAGTACGATGAATACGTGTGGTTGCGTAAGTAGTACACGGTATTGATTATTGATCTTTATGTGAGAAGTCACTTCGGTTTGATTCCATTATTGTCGATTAATAATATGAATTATTATAGCGATAATGACGTTTTGTTTTATTCAGTATTATTAACGTAATAAAAGCGAAACATCTTTTTATATAAAATAGAATACTTTATTAAAGTTATTTTATAAATAGAATATATTATATTTTATTATGCATAGTGTTGCATAGTGTTTTGCATAGTATTGCATAGTGTTTGTATAGTAAAATGTTTTTATATAAATAGAATATATTATATTTTATTTAAAAGATTTTTCTTTAAATATGGACCGTCGATTAAAGTAAATCAACTGGACCGTTCATGGATTAGTTCTTATGCATTCCATTTTCCTATAAATAGAAGCTCATTCCTTCATTATTTTCTTACTGAATTCATTGAAACTTCTAGAGAGAAATTATAGAGAGAAGTTTATAGAGAGAAAATTATAGAAAGAAGAAGAAGAGTATTCGCTACTTCACTACTTCTATATTCGGTTCTTTTTACGGTAAGGGGTGTTATTCTTTCTTCTTGAAGAGAACACATTATTCCATTCACTATTATTACATTGGAATAACTTTTGTAAAAGTGGCATACCTATACATAACTTTGATACGTGGCATACCCTATACTTGGTGAAATCCTTATGTTATTCCATTGCTTATTATTACATGTTGGAATACTTTTGTATCTGTGATTTACCTATACTTGGTGACATTCTTCTATTATTACATTGGAACATCACGTCATGTGTTTTACACAGGACTGGTTCCGCTTTTTATTATTCGTTGGAACATCCACATGCATGTGTTTTACAGGACTGGTTCCGTCTTTATCATTCTGTTGGAATATCCTATCGTGTGTTTTACACCGGATCTGGTTCCATCTTTATTATTACGTTGGAACATCCCGCGATTGTGAATTTCACGACTGGTTCCGTTATTATTATTATGTTGGAATAACACATACATGCTGGCAATCTGCATGCGTGGTGATTTCTTTTGTTATTCCATTCTTTATTTTACCCAGGTTGGTTAAAACTTTGACTTCTATACTCCATGAAATTAGTAGAATATCCTTGATATTTTGCGTTTCATCCAAAGATATCTTTTCATGGAAATATTCTTCGATCATTCTTGAATTTTACTCTCTAAAAAAAGATCGTGTTGACAATTTGGACGTTAATAATTCATGGATTAAATAATTCTTGAACTTGTTTTATTGAATTATTATGTCATTGTCATCATCCTCATGTTATATTATGTTATCTTTTGTGAGACCCCAGATTTTATCAATAAAGATTTAAATTTTGTCGAAATAATTTTTAATATTATGGTGTGAATTTGAGATAATATTATAGTTGTGGGTAGTATTTATAAATTTTTGCAAAGTATGCAAGTGGTTATATTATATTCGATTGGTGGGGAATATTCGGTTTAGCGAGGGAATATTAAATAAATGGCTCAATCATTGGTGGACCCTAATGTAATTATTGCCGGATTAAGAAAGCGACAAAAATATTTTATTGAAATAATGACGAAAGTTTCTGGGTTGATCTTGTTGAACTACTCGGTAGTAAAAGAAATGCGAGAATACGTGTGGTTGCGTAGTAGCACACGGTATTGATTATTGATGCTTATGTGAGAAGTCACTCGGTTTGATTCCATTATTGTCGATTAATAATATGAATTATTATAGCGATAATGGCGTTTTGTTTTATTCGTATTATTAACGTAATAAAAGCGAAACATCTTTTATATAAAATAGAATACTTTATTAAAGTTATTCTATAAATAGAATATATTATATTTTATTATGCATAGTGTTGCGTAGTGTTTTTGCGATAGTGTTTTGCATAGTATTGCATAGTGTTTGCATAGTAAAATGTTTTTATATAAATAGAATATATTATATTTTATTTAAAAGATTTTTCTTTAAATATGGGACCGTCAAATTAAAGTAAATCAATCTGGACCGTTCATGGATTAATTCTTATGCATTCCATTTTCCTATAAATAGAAGCTCATTCCTTCATTATTTTCTTACTGAATTCATTGAAACTCAGAGAGAGAATTATAGAGAAGTTTATAGAGAGAAAATTATAGAAAGAAGAAGAGTATTCTCGCTACTTCACTACTTCTATATTCGGTTCTTTTTACGGTAAGGGGTGTTATTCTTTCTTCTTGAAGAGAACTTCATTATTCCATTCACTTTATTATTACATTGGAATAACTTTTGTAAAAGTGGCATACCCTATACATAACTTTTGTCTGTGGCATACCCTATACTTGGTGAAATCCTTATGTTATTCCATTGCTTATTATTACATTGGAATAACTTTGATATCTGTGCAGTTTACCCTATACTTGGTGACATTCTTCTATTATTACATTGGAACATCACATGCGTGTGTTTTACGGACACGGTTCCGCTTTTTATTATTATTCGTTGGAACATCACATGCGTGTGTTTTTACAGGACTGGTTAAAATCTTTATCATTACATTGGAATATCTATCTACGTGTTTTTTACCGGATCTGGTTCCATCTTTATTATTACTGTTGGAACATCCGCGATGTGAATTTCACACGACACGGTTCCGTTATTATTATTATGTTGGAATAACTGCATCATGCTGAAATACCGCATGCATGGTGATTTCTTTTGTTATTCCATTCTTTATTTTACCCGGTTGGTTAAAACTTTGACTTATACTCCATGAAATTAGTAGAATATCCTTGATATTTGCGTTTCATCCAATATCTTTCATGGAAATATTCTTACGATCATTATTGAATTTTTACTCTCTGAAAGCAGATATCATGTTGACAATTTGGACGTTAATAATTCATGGATTAAATAATTCTTGAACTTGTTTTATTGAATTACTATGTCATTGTCATCATCCTCATATTATATTATGTTATCTTTCGCTTACGTGCGTAGATGAACTTAGTATGATTATGACCGAGGATCATTCGGTATAATCATGACTTGATATAAATGATGTGACAAAAGTCCTCGATTGGCACTGTAATGCGATGATGGATAGTTTTTGGTATGATTATGACTGAGGGGTGATTCGGTATAGTCGTGACCATTGATAATTTGATGAAAATCCTTGACCAGTGTATACGGGGATGATTAGATGTGGTGGTTTATTATTAAGTGAGTCTCGGCCGATAAAAATTGATGAAAACCTTTTAAAACCTAAAAGATAGTAGACTTTATTCTCTACTTGACTCTTTTAATGGATTGCTTATTCACTGCAGATTAAACCTGGTTGTCTATTGTATTTTATCGGTTTAACACTGTTGAAGGCTAATGATAATTTATTACGCATTATCTTAGTCATAATATTTCTTCTTGGGCTAGTTGAGCTCACCCTTTCTTTCTTTATTCTCTCTTGAAATGAGAACATAATTGAGACGAGTCGGGGAGCGGAGTAATGGTCCGGAGGATAGCATTAGTAGTCCTCACTATTACGTGAAATGGTGTGATAATAGTTGTAATGAGGACTCCTTTTGAGTTTGTATAATATCTAGTAGACAATATTTGTATTCAAACTCACGCTTATATGTCGTATTGTATACGATAGTTAGGTTAGTAAGTTGTATTTGAATTTATGTACCATGTAAGTGGCGACCCAAGATGGGTGACGATACCTAATTTTGGGGCGTCACATCTTTAACTACGTGCGTAGATGAACTTAGTATGATTATGACCGAGGATCATTCGGTATAATCATGACTTGATATAAATGATGTGACTAAAGTCCTCGGTGGCACTGTAATGCAAATGATGGATAGTTTTTGGTATGATTATGACCAGGGGTGATTCGGTATAGTCATGACCATTGATAATTTGATGAAAATCCTTGGCCCGTGGTACGGGGATGATTAGATGTGGTGGTTTATTTATTAATGTCGAGTCTCAAATGATAAAAATTGATGAAAACCTTTTAAAACCTAAAGATAGTAGACTTTATTCTCTACTCTTTTAATGGATTACGATATTCAGCTGCAGATTAAACCTGGTTGTCTATTGTATTTTATCGGTTTAACATTGTTGAAGGCTAATGATAATTTATTCTCGCATTATCTTAGTCATAATATTTCTTCTTTGGGCTAGTTGAGCTCACCCTTTCTTTCACCGTTCTCTTCAGAAATGAGAACATATTTGGACGAGTCGGGGAGCGGAGTAATGGTCCGAGAGGATAGCATTAGTAGTCCTCACTATTACGTGAAATAGTGTGATAATAGTTGTAATGAGGACTCCTTTTGAGTTTGTATAATATCTAGTAGACAATATTTGTATTCAAACTCACGATTTATGTCGTAATGTACACGGCAGTTATATTAGTAAGTTGTATTTGAATTTATGTACCATGTAAGTGGCGACCCAAGATGGGTGGCGATACCTAATTTTGGGGTGTCACGGTTGGTATCGAGCTTAGGATATGATCCACGGCTAAGATGTGAGAATAGTACTAGGAGGGGAGGCAGGGGAATTCCTTCATTAGTATGACCTACCTAAAGCTATTTGGTATTTAATTGGTCTCACGAGTATAGGGATAATATGTGATATGTTAATTAACCCTTATTTTGTGGCGGTGTTTGAAAATGGCATCCGAGAATGTTGAGAATAGCAATGGAGCACAGTGAGGCTGTTGATTCTCCACATATCAATAATCGAGGACAATGCAACGGGATGGCGATAATCCTCCCGTAAACAACAACAACCGATCAATTGATGAATGACAGACGTTTAAAAGGTTTTAGAATTCATGCAACATCGGTAAAGCGACTCTCATCCAAAACGTGGGGTGGAAACACAGAAAACTCTCGGCGGTCACCGCTAAACAATTCAAGGATTTGGGACCACCCGGAGTTTAAGGGAGAAGCCAAACCACTTCACGGCGGAAGCATGGATAAAGCAGATTACCAAGATATTTGATGTCTTGGAATGCTCGAGGAGCAAAAGGTTCCTTTCACGCTTTTTATGTATTTGTGAGGAGAGCGACATTGGTGGGAATCCAGAAAGCGTACTCAACTCGACTTCAGATCTTGAAGATATCTTGGGAGAAGTTCCAGAGTCGTTCAACGACAAATACTTTCACGAAAGTATTCGCCACATGAAGGAGATGGAGTTTATCAAGTTGGAACAAAACAATATGACCAGTGTGTCGCAATACGAGGCAAAATTTGCGGAGTTATCACGATTTCGTCCCACTTGGTGGATAATGAAGAGAATGACGCGAATGTTTTTAAGAGGTTTGAAGCGGAGATACGTCAACATCTTATTTCTCATAAAGCGTGTTTTTATTCGAGATGTTGTAAATAGGGCTCGATTAGTGGAGCGCGATAACGAGTCAACTTAACTAAAAGAAGAAATGCAAAAAATTATAATATACCGAAAGTAGTCATCAAGTTGTGACAACAAGCGTGGAGGGAATCAATAAAGCGAGATATGGTAACCACTTGGTGGTAATCGGGGCCAAAATAATAAGAATGGACATTTCAAGAAAAGGAGATTCAACAATGATGGAAAGGCGTCAAGACCAAAGACTTTGTTGTTAAGGAAGGAGAAGGACCACTATCATATGCTTCAAATGCGGAGGAGAGGACACATCATCATCGAATGCGTCATGCCATCCAAAGCATGTTATAATTGTGGAAGAGAAGGCCACTTAGCTCGATTTTGTGCGTTTCAAGACGAATTCAACTAGGATGGAGGCACCAAAGGTCGTCCCGCACAAACCGAGCCGAGTAGTTTAAGAGAGGCGTTTTTTTTTCGTGACGAGGAACACGAATAAAATTATCACGGGTAAGTTAATCATAAGCTCTTGCGAAATCTATACCGTGTTAGATACCGGTTCTACCCATTCTTTTATCTCTCTTGCTTGCGTTCAACGTTTAAATTTGACTCCGGAAAAATTAGACTTTGATTTATCTATTGAAACTTCGTTGGGAGAAACCTTCGTTACCTCCATTGTTTATTAATCTTGTTGTTTCAAATAAACACTTTCACGTTACACTCGTCGATTTTATCTCTTTGAAAATACTTGCCTTTGAGGTAATTTTGAAAACGATTGATTAACTACTCATTATTCTTTTTGTAAGGTTGTTAGCTTTCATATTCCTAACCAACTTTGTTATCTAATTTAAAGTAACCAAACCCTAAAGTTAATCCTTTGTTATATCAAGCCATAAGTAAAGAGCCCCGAACCTTTCGTTGTTGACTACCTTGTGTGGAATGCACCGGAAGCCGGACTTTCTGAGGCGACATCATGGTTGAAGATGGCAAGTTTATAGGTATCATTGTGAGGTTATCTAGGTTAAGGGATAGAAAGTCAGTCAGTATCAATGTGACGTCTTATCCAAGTCTTGGATGAGAATATGATTTTGAATGATATTTCTATCATTAATAAATTTCTTGATGTATTCTTGAAGATTTCTAGCCTACCCTAGAGCGTGAAATCGAATTTTGTATTGACAAAGATAAAAACCCATTTCTTAAACCTCAAATATTTCTTCAACTAAATGAACAGTTTACGTGGTTTATGATGAAAGTCATAATAAAAGCATTGGAATAATGAAAATCATGGGTATATGAAGTATTAGTAAGTTTTATGATGAGTTATGTTGGTTGGTATGTGAAAACATGAAAGTTTCTTAGAAATCACAAAGAGTTGAAAATCAGATTTTGGTGAAAACGTAACATGAAATTCAATTGACCATATCTCCTATTATATTTTGAATTTTTGAGTATGGTCAAGTTCTAGAGTTAGATCTATGAGTTACCTAACTAATCCAAGTGGAATTACTGGAAAAGGTGTTGTAGATTTTTGTGTGGACTGATTTTAGCAAATGAGGCCAAAGCTGTAAATTTCGAAAATGCTACTGCCCAGAAACTTTAAGGGACTGTTTCGGCCACTTAAATTATGAGAAAACTTCTGGCCTTTTGGGACATGAAAGTATATGGTATAAAGTACCTCCTGTCCAAAAATGAGCTCATTCTGACTTAAAATGAGCAAGTTATGACTATTTCAATATTTAGGTTTTTTTTGAAAAACGCTATAACCGGAGTTCTATAACTCCGATGACCATGAAATTTAAACTGGAAGCTCACGTTAACATGTGTAAGGTCCTGCCAAGATTTGGGAATTTTTGGAGTTAAACTTGAGGTAGCTAATTTCTTAAGGAATTAAGTGGAAATTGATTTTTAAAAATAGTAAATGAATTTTAAAAATTCGAGAAAATATATTTTCATTATGGGACTATATTATGCTAAATCCCAGAAAAGAAATATTCTTGGGGCTGATTTGGTATTTTTCGTGAAAATAGTTTAATTACTGAACATATGAGTTAAATATGTTATGTGAAGTAACAAAGTTGAAAATAGGATTTTATGGCTAGAGAATCCTATATAGAGTATATGCATATTTTTTGATGAGGATTTGATAATTGGTGATGATATTTTATGAGTATGACATTTTGAATGATTAAATGCATTATATGGTAAAGCGTAAACAATTAAGATAAATTGTTTATAAATTTAAGAAGTGATTAAAATATTGTTATAATATTAATGATATTAGATTATGAGATTATTAAGTGATTGAAAACATGGGGATATTCTTGAATCCTGGATAAATTATATTATAAATGTTTAATATTTATCCTTTATCTCATTTTGATTGATTCTTTATATCATTATCCTCATGCTTATATTATGTTAAAAGTCAAATACGTGGCTGTAGATGGACTTGGTATGATTATGACTGAGGGATTGTTGGTATAATCATAACCAGTAAATGAATACACAATTATCTTTGGTAGTAGTGCATGGATAATTTGTGGTCGTGATACTAATGAATACACAATTATCTTTGGTAGTAGTGTATGGATAATTTGTGGTCGTGATCTTAATGAATACACAATTATCTTTGGTAGTAGTGCATGGATAATTTGTGGTCGTGATACTTAATGAATACACAATTATCTTTGGTAGTAGTGCATGGATAATTTGTGGTCGTGATCTTAATGAATACACAATTATCTTTGGTAGTAGTGCATGGATAATTTGTGGTCGTGATCTTAATGAATACACAATTATCTTTGGTAGTAGTGCATGGATAATTTATGGTCGTGATCTTAATGAATACACAATTATCTTCGGTAGTAGTGCATGGATAATTTGTGGTCGTGATCTTAATGAATACACGATTATCTTTGGTAGTAGTGTCATGGATAATTCGTGGTCGTGATCTTAATGAATATCCTTGGCACGTAGTGCGGGGATGATTCGATGATATGGATTAATTATTCGTGAGTCTCAAAGAATGAAATATTAATTCATGGATGTGGTAAAAGTTATCTTTGGCACTGTAGTGCAAAGATGAATTGTTAATGAATATCTTTGGCCGGATTGCAAAAATGAATTTAATGTTTTCAACGAAAAAGGTATTCAAGGTATCCTCACCTCTTTATCATATCAGTCGTACCCTAATTTCGAGGGCGAAATTCCATAAGGAGGGAGATTGTGAGACCCAGATTTTATCAATAAAGATTTAAATTTTGTTGAAATAATTTTTAATATTATGGTGTGAATTTAAGATAATATTATAGTTGTGGGTAGTATTTATAAATTTTGCAAAGTATGCAAGTGGTTATATTATATTCGATTGGTGGGAATATATTGGTTTAGCGAGAGAATTATTAAATCAATGACTCAATCATTGGTGGACCTAAGCGTAATTATTGTCGGATTGAGAAAACGACAAAAATATTTTATTGAAATAACGGCGGAAGTTTTACCGTAGTTCTTGTTGAACTACTTTCGGTAGTAAAAAATGCGATGTACGTGTGGTTGCATAATAGCACACGGTATTGATTATTGATCTTATGTGAGAAGTCACCGGTTTGATTCCATTATTGTCGATTAATAATATGAATTATTATAAGCGATAATGATGTTTTGTTTTATTCAGTATTATTAGCGTAATAAAATGAAACATCTTTTATATAAAATAGAATACTTTATTAAAGTTATTCTATAAATAGAATATATTATATTTTATTATGCATAGTGTTGCGTAGTGTTTTGCGATAGTGTTTTTTATAGTATTGTATAGTGTTTGCATAGTAAAATGTTTTTATATAAATAGAATATATTATATTTTATTTAAAAGATTTTTCTTTAAATATGGACCGTCGATTAAAGTAAATCAATCTGGACCGTTCATGGATTAATTCTTACTACATTCCATTTTCCTATAAATAGAAGCTCATTCCTTCATTATTTTTTTTTACAAATTCATTGAAACTCAGAGAGAGAAATTATAGAGAGAAGCTATAGAGAGAAAATTATAGAAAGAAGAAGAGTATACCAACTACTTACTTCTTCTATATTAGGTTCTTTTTACGGTAAGGGGTGTTATTCTTTCTTCTTGAAGAGAACTTACATTATTCCATTTCTTTATTATTACATTGGAATAATGCGTAAAAGTGGCATACCTATACATAACTCGTATATCATGGCATACCCTATACTTGGTGAAATCCTTATGTTATTCCATTGCTTATTATTACATTGGAATAACTGTATCTGTGATTTACCCTATACTTGGTGACATTCTTCTATAATTACATTTGGAACATCACATCGTGTGTTTTACAGGACCGGGTTAGATTTTATTATTACATTGGAACATCACATGCATGTGCTTTACAGGACACTGGTTCCGTCTTCTTTATCATTCTGTTGGAATATCTATCGTGTGTTTTACAGGATGCGGTTCCATCTTTATTATTACATTGGAACATCACCGCCGGTGTGAATTTCACGACTGGTTCCGTTATTATTATTCATTGGAATAACACAATACATCAAGCATCTGCATGCATGGTGATTTCTTTTGTTATTCCATTCTTTATTTTACCCGGTTGGTTAAAACTTTGACTTCTATACTCCATGAAATTAGTAGAATATCCTTGATATTTGCGTTTCATCCAAAGATATCTTTTCATGGAAATATTCTTACGATCATTCTTGAATTTTACTCTCACTGAAAGCTTGATATCATGTTGACAATTTGGACGTTAATAATTCATGGATTAAATAATTCTTGAACTTGTTTTATTGAATTATTATGTCATCATCATCATCCTCATGTTATATTATGTTATCTTTTGGCTTACGTGCGTAGATGAACTTAGTATGATTATGACGACTGAGGATCATTCGGTATAATCATGACTTGATATAAATGATGTGACTAAAGTCCTCGGTTATTTTGTAATGCGGTGATGGATAGTTTTGGTATGATTATGACTGAGGGGTGATTCGGTATAGTCATGACCATTGATAATTTGATGAAAATCCTTGGCCAGGTATGTACGGGGATGATTAGATGTGGTGGTTTATTTATTAATCGAGTCTCAATGATAAAAATTGATGAAAACCTTTTAAAACCTAAAAGATAGTAGACTTTATTCTCTACTTGACTCTTTTAATGGATTAAGATATTCACCGCAGATTAACCGGTTGTCTATTGTATTTTATCGGTTTAACATTGTTGAAGGCTAATGATAATTTATTACGCATTATCTTAGTCATAATATTTCTTCTTTGGGCTAGTTGAGCTCACCCTTTCTTTCACCTTTATTTCTTCGTGAAATGAGAACATAAATTTGGGGACGAGTCGGGGAGCGGAGTAATGGTCCGAAGGATAGCATTAGTAGTCCTCACTATTCGTGAAATAGTGTGATAATAAGTTGTAATGGGACTCCTTTTGAGTTTGTATAATATCTAGTAGACAATATTTGTATTCAAACTCACAGTTTATGTCGTAATGTACACGACAGTTATATTAGTAAGTTGTATTTGAATTTATGTACCATGTAAGTGGCGACCCAAGATGGGTGACGTATACCTAATTTTGGGGGTGTCACAGATGTCATCAATAAAGACGACCACAAAGTGATCCAAATATTCCTTGAATACTCGGTTCATCATAATCATGAAGGCAGCAGGAGCATTAGTCAATCCAAAGGACATGACTAGGAATTTATAATGCCCGTACCGAGTTCTAAAAGCCGTCTTTGGAATGTCATCGGTTATAATCTTCAATTGGTGATATCCGGAACGAAGATCAATCTTTGAAAAAAATTTGGCTCCTTGCAACTGGTCAAACAGGTCATCAATACGTGGCAATGGGTACCTATTTTTGATGGTGACATGATTCAACTCCCGATAATCAATACAAAGTCGCATACTCCCATCTTTATTCTTCACGAATAGAACAGGAGCACCCCAAGGAGAAGTACTAGGACGAATAAAGCCAATGTCTAATAATTCACGTAGTTGAGTCTTTAACTCCACGAAGTTCAATAGAGCCATTCAATATGGGGCTTTGGAAATGGGTTTTGTCTGGGTTCAAGGTCGATACAAAATTCAATTTCACGCCTGGGGTAGGTAGGGGAAGTTCTTGAGGGAATACGTCGGAAATTTATTAACAATAGAAATATCATTCAAAAGCGGCGTATTTTTGTTTAGATCTGTGGCGTGGGCTAAGAAAGCTTGACATCCATTTTCAATAAGCGAATAGCTTTATGGCTTGAGATGGTAGTGATTGATTTTAATGGTTTGGTCGCTTGAATTCTCATAATAGATTGTTTAGGAATATGAAAGCTAACAACCTTACGAAAACAATCAATTTTAGCATGGTGAGTACTTAACCAATCAATCCCTAGAATCACGTCAAATGCAAGTATTTTCAATGAAATAAGATCGGCCGGGTAATATGAGGGTACCGATTTGAACCAAACAAGACTTATAAGCGATGGATGTAATGAAGGTTTCTCGACGGAGTTTCAATGAGATAAGTCAAAGTCTAATTTCTCCGAGTCAAATTTAAGCGTTGAGCGCAAGTAGGAGAAATAAAAGAATGGGTAGAAAACCCGGTATCAAATAAGGTATAGACTTCGCTAGAGTTTATGATAAGCTTACCCGTGATGACCTCATTCGGGTTCCTTGCTACGGGAGGTCGCGACAAATGTTCTCCCTTGCACCACGGCTTTGACTTTTTACGGGACGACCTTTGGTGCCTCCATCCTAGCTAAACTTGTCTTTGGTGAAGCGACAAAATCGAGCTAAGTGACCTTCTTCCAAAATTATAACATGCTTTGGATGGCATCGCGCGATTTGATGATGTGTCCTCCCTCCGCATTTGAAGCATATGATAGGTGGTCGTTCTCCTTCCTTAACAACGGGTCTTTGATAATTGGCGTCCTTCCATCATTGTTGAATCTCCTTTTCTTGAAATGTTCATTTTCTTGTCTTGGCCATGATTACCATAGAAGTGGTTACCATTTCTGGCATGTTGATTCCTCCACGTTTGTTGTCTTCATTACGATGGTGATACCTTTGGTATTTTTCATACCAATTTACTTTCTCTTGGTTGCGTTGACTCGTTCTGCGTCTCTATAACTTAGCCCTATTTACAACATCTCGAGTACAAACACGGTTTATGAGAAATAAGATATTGACGTATCTCCCGGTTTCAAACCTCTTAAAACATTCGCGTCATTCGGCTCCTCATTATCGACAAATGGGATGAAAGCGGGATAACTCAAGTAAATTTAGCCTCGTATTGCGACACGGTCATATTGTTTTATTCTAATTTGATAAACTCCACTTCTTTCATGTGACGAATACTCGGGAAAGTACTTGTCGTTGAATAGCTCTTGGAACTTTTCCCAAGACATCTTGAGTCGTCAGTCGGGTTTGGATGCGTTTCTGATTCCCACCGATGAATGCCTCTTTCACGCATGACATGAAGGTGGCGAAGGAACCTTTGCTCCTCGGAGCATCCTAAGACATCAAATATCTTGGTGATCTGCTTTATCCATGCCTCGCCTTAAGTGGTTTTGGCTCTCCAATAAACTCCGGTGGTCCCAGCTCCTTGAAGCATTTAGCGGTGGCCGTCAGAGAGTTTTCGATGTTTCCACCTACATTTTGGATGAGAGCCGCTCTACTTTCTTTGTTGCATGAATTGCATAAAGCCTCCGAACATTCCATCGTTCATCATTTGGTCGGTGTTGTTGTTTTCACGAGGAATGTCGCCTTCTCGATGCACATTATCACGATTATTGATCTGTGGAGACTCAGCGGTCTCTGTGTTCCATTCTTATTCTCAACATTCTCGGATGTCATTTTCGACATCGCCACAAAACAAAGGTTAATTAACATATAACATATTATCCCTAAACTCGACCAACCAATTTAAACACAAAATAAATTTAAGTAGAGTCATACTAGCGAAGGAATTCCCGTCTTTCCCTCCTAGTTCTAGTCTCACATCTTAGCTAGGGATCATATCCAAGCTACGATACCAAGTTGTGGCGCGCCCCCAAAATTAGGTATACATCACCCATCTTAGGTCGCCGATACACGGTGGTGCGAATCAAAACACAACCGCCGTGTATAATACGACAAAACATAAAGCGTGAGTTTGAATACAAATATTGTCTACTTAGAGAGTATACAAACTCAAAAGGAGTCCTCATTACAATTATTATCACTTTATTTCACGAATAGTGAGGACTACTAATGTTATCCTCCGGACCATCACTCCGCTTCTCCGACTCGTCCCAAATTATATTCTCATTTCACGAAGAGAACGGTGAAAGAAAGGGTGAGCTCAACTAGCCCAAAGAAGAAATATTATGACTAAGATAATGCGAGAATAAATTATCATTAGTCTCCAATAATGTTAAAGCGATTAAATATAATAGACATCAAGTTTAAGCCGCAACGAACAAATGATCCATTAAAAAGTCGAATAGAAAATAAAATCTACCATCTTTTATGATTTAAAAGGTTTTTCATCATTTATTATCATTTGAGACTCGACTTAAAAAATATTTCACATCATCGAATCACCCTGCATTACTACGCCGAGGATATTCTTTAGTATCGCGACCACAATTATCCATGCTTCTACGGGCGAGAATATTTGTGTATTCATTAATGGTCATGATTATGCCAACAATTTGTCCATCAATGCACTACAGACAATGAGGACTTTTACCACACCATTTGTAACATTACGGTCGTGATTACACCGAATAATCCTCGGTCATAATCATACCAAGTCCATCTACGCACTACTGAGCCTGAGATGACTTTCAAAAAATATAAACATGAGGATGATGATAATGATATAAGAATTGATAAAACAAGTTCAAGAATTAATTTATCCAGGAACTAATAATGTCCAAATTGTCGACATGAAGCGCTTTGTAGAGTAAAATTCAAGAATACTCGGAAGAATATTTACATGAAAAGATCTTTGGATGAAGCCTTGAATGTCAAAGATATTCTACTAATTTCATGGAGTATAGAAGTCAAAACTTTAACCAATTTGAGTATATAAAAAATGGAATAACAAAAGAAATCACCATGCATGCGCAAGACTTAGGCATATCAAAGTTATTCAATGAATACTCAATAACGGAACCGGTCAAAGCGAAATTACGACCAAGCAGGATGTTCCAACGAGAATAATAAAGAATGAAATAACAACGAAATTACCGTGCATGCGATACTTTGCATAAGCAGGTTATATATTCCAACGAGAATACTAATAAGGGCGGAATCGGTCCAGGCGTAAAAGCATGTGATGAGGATATTCCAGCAGAATAATAATAAAGAGCGGAACCAGTCAGGCGTAAAACGCCATGTGACAGGATATTCCAGCGGAATAATAAAAACGGAATCAGTCCCACAGTATTTTATAAAAAATATTTTTGTCGTTTTCTCGATCAAATAATAATTTCGTTCGTAAGGGTCCACTCAATGATTATGGTCGTTATACGAATATTCCTGTTAAAGCGAATATTCCCCACCAATCGAATATTATATAACAATTTGCGTCTTTTTGCAAAATTTTAAATATTACCCACAACTATAACATTATATCAATTTCACTCCATAATATTCAAAAATAATATTTATAAAAAATTCATCTTTATTCAAAAAAAGTTGAGGTTTTACACTAAATGTAAAAAATATAATTGCACTAGTATTAATTGTTATCAATTAATAGATCATTACCATGTTAGATAATTACTTTACACTATTAGGTTGTAATCAAAATAACATGAAATACTTTTGAAAAGTATTTGTTATTTCTATCTATTGTCTTAGTTATTTGAGTGATTCATACGTAAGATGTGACATATATATATATATATATATATATATATATATATATATATATATAGTCAGGATCTTAAGATCACCGCTTATCCAACTCACTTTTGAGTTCACCCCTTTAATGACGGATATGGCGATGACGGTTGGTCATCAACAACGTAAATCTATACTTTTTATGACGGATAACATATAAGCGTCATTAAAAGTATAGCAACGGTTGTATAATATTAATCGAACCATCATATCTATATAGTTGGCAGGGATTCTCAGTGCATAGACAATGTATGTATATAGTTGGCAGGGATTCTCCATTTACCTTCTCTACCGCAATTGGAGGCAGATGCATGCAGCATGTGATTCTTAATTAATCTGAGCTTTGCTACAACAGTGTATTACATATGGAAGGAAAGATCACATGAAAATTATACAACACCGTACCAGTTAGAGTTATTGTCAAGTACACCATGCATGTATGCATGCACATTGTTAAATGTAAACCCCATTAAATTCTTTCTCAAAATTCCAAAAACTTAGAACTAAGAGTTGGTTTAGTAATCTTTCTTTGTAAGTTTGGCTGGTTTTATGATGCCTATGCTATATGATGATTCGGGACTTGTGTACTCTTTTTAATATTCTATGTACTTCTAAATTTAGCACCAAAAAAATTAATATTAACAAGATTCGAACTCAGGTTAAGGACAAGACAGTGAAATGCAGGAGGGGGACATGGGGATAAGTTGTTGAGATATTGTATTTGTCCCAAAGATCACAAAATTTATTCACGAGTAACGAAAGTGTAACTTTTGAAAAGTGTTGTAGGGAGTGTGGTGGGCAAGCAGCATGTGAGAGGTTGGGAGGCTTAAAAATAAGGCTTAATAAGTGCCAAAACTAAAGTCATCTTTTAGGCTTTAGTCACTACCCTTCAAAATTAAAAAAGCCTCCTTCCATATGAGGGAGTACTGATGGATGGAGATGTCTCTTTGGAAGCCATCACTCACACACACTAGCAATCATTTACATATCATGCCCTCCAACTAAGCAAAACCCTATCACTATTTTCTTAGCTGAAAGACACTTTCCACCCTCCATTTTTAAACTTGTCCCTAAAGTATATTTTTCGTCAATTTAATCCTTAAAGTAGTGGCATTTTGTGTCGATTATGTTTATTTTACCCGATTTGACCCCAACCCGACCTAGTTTGACCCAATTCCAAATTTTAATATTTTAAAATAATAATTATATTTAATAAAAATGAAGGTGCACAGCCATGTAACTTTTAAACTTACACAGTCGTCTACAATAGTAGTAGAGTGAATTTATACTCTACTATCGTAAATTGTGTAACTTTGAAAGGGGTTAAATATTTTTTCAGTCACTGTAATATATGTCAACTTACAGATGGATAACTGAACTTTTTTTTCTTACAGTCAACTCACTGAACTCGACTTTTTTAACACTTTCGACCATGTATTTTTTGCTAAATTTTCTGATTTTATTATAATTTTCTTTCATTTTCCCCTAAATATATTTCACATTCCCCTTAATTTTAATTAGCATATTTTTTGATTTTTTATTTTATAAATGGCTTAATTATAAAAAAAAATTATTTGATATTAATTACAAAAATAATTAAATATATTATTTATTTATTTTCTTGTTTTTTTGGCTAATTTTTTAAATTTATATTATACTTTAAAATATATTTTTTTATGTTTTCATAAAAAATTTCTTCCAAATCTACATACTAACTACGACGTCGCATACTAAATGTCACATAGGTTTTTTTTTTGGACAACCCAATTGCTTAGGTGTACTGTTTCGTTAAGTCAACTTGGCTTAACGGTTTTTTTAACTTTTTGTTAGTAAAATCAAGTACAGTGAACTGGCTGTAAAAAAAAAATTCAATTATTTATCTGTAAGTTGACATATAGCTATTACGGTGACCGAAAAGTATTTAAACCGATAATTTAGTATACCTTTACACGATATCAATTAAATTATACTAATTTTATATGATATTATTAATTTTATTTAATATACTGTACGAAAAGTTGCGCTCTTTAGTTAACATCGTCTGACATATAAGTTAGAACTAAAGTAAAAATAATGTTACTGATTTGACTTTCAACTATATATTTGTATTTTACTTCAAGTAAAACATAATAAACATTAACGTTTACAAAATAAAATAACTTCAAAAATACACACCCAAATATAGTTGATGCCTTCTTCTTCTTCTTCTTCTTCTTCTTCTTCTTCTTATTATTATTTCCATTTAATTTTTATGCTAACAAACAGTTGTAGTTAATCAATTATGCCAAGAAATAAGAAAAATGATTACAATGTGTAAACATTATACTACTATATACTCCTTCCGTTCTATAATTATAGGCTGATTTCTTTTAGTACATAGTTTAAAAAAATCAATTAAATAACAATTTTTAACATAAATTTTCCACATATACCTCTTAATATAGAATTAATGAATAAGTTAATTACTCCTTACTTATCACACTGGAACTCTCAACTTAATTGATTGACGTGTACTAACCATTAAAATCCATAAACTTTAACAAAAAAGAATACAATAACATTAAATGTGGTGATAAAAATAATGACATTGAATGTTGTTTCTTCAAAAAAAAGAGTAATGGTTGAATATTTATTATAAGGGCATAAAAATAAAATAATGAACCAACTAAATTTTATAAATAATAAGTAGCCTATATATTGGGACATCTCAAAATAAAAATCAACCTATAACTATGAGACGGATGGAGTATATAATTTTTGAGGGCACGTATCAACTTTTAAATTAAGTTGGGCAAAATTAGTCGTGGGATGGGACTGTCCAAAACAATTTTTGTGCCTTCCTGTAAAACCTCTATAAATTAATAATGTTGGGACTGAATTTTTTATTAATTTAAAAAGTTATTATTTAATCGATAAATTAATAATTTATTAATTTAAAGAGTGTTTTTCTATTTGGTGAACATAAATTTAATTACATTAAAATTATTGTATTTTATTGATGTTTATATATATCATACTTTTTTTATGCGATGTATCATACTTATTAAATTAATGTAATAATAGAATTCATTGTAAGTGATATTAATTATTGTTAATAATAAAATAATGTTCATTGTATCCACTTTTCAAAATACATTCACATTTTATTTCAAAAAAAATATTATATTCAATTAGATTTGAATTTCAAGACAAAATATTATTTAGATAGGACCATATATTAAGGATGAAATTCAATTAGATTTGAATTTCAAGAAAAAATTAAGGATGAAATTAAGATAGATTTGAATTTCAAGACAAAACAAACGAGAATAGAATCATATTTTACAAGATTACCTAAATATATTTGTAATTTAAAAGAATTATTAATTTATGATTTCGATGGGACCATATATTTATATAAGGGTCTTTTTAAAAATTATTAGTTTATCAAAATTATTAATTTATCTCATTAGCCCAAGTTAAGACTGGGAAAAAAATATTATTTTAAAAAGATTATTAATTTATGAGTATTAATTTATAAATGTTCTACAGTATTTCATTGAGCATGTGGTATGCGAACACACGACCCCATCTTAATTTTATAAGTTACTAGTTGATAGTCCGTGCAATGCACGGGCTAGTTTGAATAACGGGTTATATAATTTGTTAAAATTACAATGAGAAAAATATTTTTTTTATAATAAGTTATTTTTATATAAACTTTTTAATATATTTTTACATGACATGAAAAACAAACATTGAACAACATTCGATTGCTCAAAAGTCGATCACGGACAAATTGTTATCTTCCTTCACAAAAAAACTAGCTAATCTAAGTCAGACTCAAAACCCGTAATCTAAGTCCCGACACTACGATGCACAACAATACAATCTACTATCTCTTATAATCATCAACAAATAAACTTAAAAAGACCATTCAAGTATCAATATAGTAAATGAGAGTGTGAGACTTACCAATTATTAGAAGAAAAAAAATCAAAAATAAGTAACCAAAAGAAATACCATTTAACTTAACTGTGACGCCCCCAAAATAGGTATCTGACACCCATTACGAAGTGCATGAATACATGATACGGAAAGCAAACTACAACTTCGATATCTGATTATTGTCGTGCAAAATCGACAACACATCTTTAATGAGTTTAAATACAAATATTGTCTTACAGGCGATATCCACACTCAAATAAGTGCTCGTTACAATTATTCAAACACTATTTTACAGAAATAATGAGGACTGCTAAAACATCTTTCTAGAACCATCACTCTGTACCCCGACTAATTACTGCTATGTTCTCACCTCATGAGAAAAATGGAACAAAAAGGAAAAGGGTGAGCTCAACTAGCCCGATAAAGAATATTATGACTAAGATAATATATAACAAATTATCGTTAGTCTTGACGAGGAAAAATCGATAAAATATAATAGCCGACAAGTTTTAGATCAACAATTGCGGTGAAGCGACAATCCATTAGAAGAATCGAGTAGAGATTGAGTTATAATATTTCTTCTTTGGGCTAGTTGAGCTCACCCTTTCTTTCCTTTATTCTCTTGAGGAAATAAGAATATATTTGGGGACGAGTGAGGGAGCGGAGTAATGGTCGAGAGGATAGCATTAGTAGTCCTCCTTTATTACGTGAAATAGTGTGATAATAATTGTAATGAGGACTCCTTTTGAGTTTGTATAATATCTAGTAGACAATATTTGTATTGAACTCACGGTTTATATCGTATTGTACGACAATTATATTAGTAAGTTGTATTTAAATTACATACCATATGCGTGGTGACCCAAGATGGGTGGACGTATACCTAATTTTAGAGGCGTTACGGTTGGTATCGAGCTTAGGGATATGATCACTGGCTAAGATGTGAGACTAGAACTAGGGAGGAGAGATAGGGGAATTCCTTATTAGTATGACCTACTAAGTTTATTTGGTATTTGATTGGTCGGTCGGAGTATAGTGATAATATGTTGCATGTCGATTAACTCTTATTTTGTGGCGGTGTTTGAAAATGGCATCGAGAATGTTGAGAATAGCAATGGAGCCACGAAGGCTGTTGATTCTCCACGGATCGATAATCGGGACAATGTGCTGCGGGATGGCGATAATCCTCACATAAACAACAACTTGATCGATTGATGAGCAATGATGCGTTTAAGAGGTTTTAGAATTCATGCGACATCGGTGAGCGACTTACATCCCAAAAGCGTGGGTGGAAACACGAAAACTCTCTCGGCGATCCATTAAACAATTCGAGGTGGGACCACCGGAGTTTAAGGAGAGCAAAACCACTTACGGCGGAAGCATGGATAAAGCAGATTAAAAGATATTTAATATCTTGGGATGCTCGAGGAAGCAAAGGTTCCACTCTACGCCTTTATGTTGCTTGCGGAGGCGGATTCTTGGTGGGAATCGGTAAAGCATACTCGACTTCTTTGTCTTTGAAGATATCTTGGGAGAAGTTCGAGGAGGCATTCAGCGACAAATACTTTCTGAAAGTATTCGCCCACATGAAGGAGGTGGAGTTTATCAAGTTGGAACAAAATAATATGGCCAGTAATGTCATGATACGAGGCAAAATTTGCGGAGTTATCACGATTCGTCCCACTTGGTGGATAATGAAGAGGATGATGGCGAATGTTTTTAAGAGGTTTGAAAGCGGGAATCGTCGACATCTTATTTCTCGTAAAGCGTGTTTGTATTAGGATGTTGTAAATAGGGCTCGATTAGTGGGGTAGCGATAACGAGTCAATATGACTAAAAAAGAAGCGGTAAGCAAAATTATAATACCGGTGAGTAGTCATGAGCGGTGACAACAAGCGTGGAGGAATCAACGGGCCAAATATGGTAACCACCGGTGGTAATCGAGGCCAAAACAATAAGAATGGACATTTCAAGAAAGGAGATTCAATGATGATGGAAAGGCGTCGACACCGACACACCGTTGTTAAGGAAGGAGAAAGACCACTATCGTATGCTTTGAATGCGGAGGAGAGGACACATCGATCCGAAGCGCACCATGCGAGTCAAAGCATGTTATAATTGTGGAAGAGAAGGTCAACAGCTCGATTTTGTCGTTTCTGAAGACAAATTCAACTAGGATGGAGCACCGAAAATTTGTCCCAGACAAACCAAAAGCCGGTGGTTTAAAGAGAAGCGTTTTTTTTTCTCGTGACGAGGAACACGAATAAAATTATCACGGGTAAGTTAATCATAAGCTCTTGCGAAGTCTATCTGAGTGTTAGATACCGATTCTACCCACTCTTTTATTTCACTAGTTGTGTTCGGCGTTTAAATTTGACTCAGAAGAAGTTAAACTTTGACTTATTGGTTGAAACCGTTAGTAGGAGCCTTCGTTCTGGCTTCTTATTTTTAAATCTTGTTTGATTCGAATAAACATTTTCACGTTACTGTCGATCTTATCTTTTTGAAAATATTTGCCTTTGATGTGATTTTAGGAATCAATTGGTTAACTACTCATCATGCTTTTTCGTAAGGTTGTTAGCTTTTATATTCATAACCAACTTGTTGTGCGAATTGATAACGAACTACTAAAAGTCGATTATTGTCATATCAAGCCATAAGTAAAGAGCCCGAACCTTTCGTTGTTGACTTCCTTGTGTGGAATGCAAAGCGGACTTTACGTAAGCGACATCGTGAATGAAGATGGCAAGTTTATAGGTATCATTGTGAGGTCTTTATCTAGGTTAAAGGATAGAAGTCACGGTTGGTATCGATGTGACGTCTTATCAAGTCTTGGATGAGAGTCACAGTTTTGAATGATATTTCTATTATTAATAAATTTCTGACGTATTCTTGAAGATTTCTAGCTTACCTAGGCGTGAAATCGAATTTTGTATTGACCCGAGTCTGAAAACTCATTTCTTAAACCCTCGAATATTTCTTGACTAAAATGAGCAGTTTACGTGGTTTATGATAAAAGTCATAATAAAAGCATTGGACTAATGAAAATCATAGGTATCGTGGTATTAGTAAGTGTTATGATGAGTTATGTTGGTTAGTATGTGAAAACATGAAAGTTTCTTAAAAATCTGAGGAGTTAAAAACCAGATTTTGGTGAAAAGCGTAACATGAAATTCAATTGACCAAATCTCTTATTATATTTTGAATTTTTGAGGGTGGTTAAGTCCTAGAGTTAGATCTATGAGTTACCTAACTAATCCAAGTGGAATCAATGAAAAAGGTGTTGTAGATTTTCGTGTGGGTGATTTTAGCAAAGGTCAAAACTTGAAAATGTCAAAAAAAAGCTGCTGCCACGTTTTTGTAAGGGCTGTTTCGGCCACATAATTAGTGAGAAAAATTTAGGCCTTTTGGGACATAAAAGTATATGCTATAAAGAACATCGTGTCAAAAAATGAGCTCATTCTGACTTAAAATGAACAAGTTATGACCATTTCAATATTTAGATTTTTTGACAAAAATGCTATAAGCTGGAGTTCTATAACTCAGATGACCATGAAATTTAAGCTGGAGGCTCACATTAATATGTGTAAGGTCCTGCCAAGATTTGGGAATTTCTGGAGTAAAACTTGAGGTAGCAAATTTCTTAAGGAATTAATTAGAAATTGATTTTGAAAAAAATAGTAAATGAATTTTAAAAATTAAGAGAAAATATATTTTCATTATGAGACTATATTATGCTAAATCCCAGAAAAGAAATATATTTGGGACTGATTTGGTATTTTCTATGAAAATAGTTTAATTCTGAACATATGAGTTAAATATGTTATGTGAAAGTAACAAAGTTGAAAATAGGATTTTATGGCTAGAGAATCTATATAGAGTATATGCATATTTTTATTTTTTTTTTGATGAGGATTTGATCATTGGTGATGATATCTTATGAGTATGACATTTTGAATGATTAAATGCATTATATGGTAAAAGCGTAAACAATTGAAATAAATTATTTATAAGTTTAAGAAGTGATTAAAATATTGTTATAATATTAATGATATTAGATTATGAGATTATTAAGTGATTGATAACATGGGGATATTCTTGAATCTGGATAAATTATATTATAAATGTTTAATATTTATCTTTTATCACATTTGATTGATTCTTTATATCATTATCCTAAATGCTTATATTGTGTTGAAAGTAAATACGTGGCTTACGTGCGTAGATGGACTTGGTATGATTATGACCGAGGATTGTTTCGGTATAATCATGTAGTAATTAAAAACACGATTATCTTTGGTGCGTAGTGCATGGATAATTTGTGGTCGTGATCTTAATGAATACTACGATTATCTTTGGTAGTGGTCGTGGATAATTTGTGGTCGTGATCTTAATGAATACGATTATCTTTGGTAGTAGTCATGGATAATTTGTGGTTGTGATCTTAATGAAAACACGAATATCCACGGCGTTAGTGCATGGATAATTAAGTGGTCGTAATCTTATTAATGGTGAGTCTCGGCATTATTGGTTTCTGATTGTATATCTTTGGCTGTAGTGCGAAGATGAATTGTTAATGAATATCTTTGGTAGGATTACAAAGATGAATTTAATGTTTTCAACGATAAAGGTATTCGAGGTATCCTCACCTCTTATCATACAGTGCGTACCCTAATTTGAGGAGAAATTCCATAGGAGGGAGATTGTGAGACCTCAATTTTATCGATAAAGATTTAAATTTTTGTGAAATAATTTTTTAATATTATGGTGTGAATTTGAGATAATATTATAGTTGTGGGTAGTATTTATAAATTTTGCAAAGTATCTGAGTGGTTATATTATATTCGATTGGTGGGGAATATTAGGTTTAGCGGGGAATATTAAATCAATGCAGCTCAATCATTGGTGGACCCTAGCGAAATTATTGTTGGATTGAAAGCGAAAAAAATATTTTATTGAAATAACGGCGGAAGTTTTGGTTGATCTTGTTGAACTACTTTCGGTAGTAAAAAATGCGATGTCGTGTGGTTGCGTAGTAGCTGCGGTATTGATTATTGATCTTATGTGAGAAGTCACTCGGTTTGATTCCATTATTGTCGATTAATAATATGAATTATTATAGCGATAATGGCGTTTTGTTTTATTAGTATTATTAGCGTAATAAAGCGAAACATCTTTATATAAAGCAGAATACTTTATTAAAGTTATTACATAAATAGAATATATTATATTTTATTATGCGTAGTGTTGCATAGTGTTTTGCATAGTGTTTTGTATAGTGTTGCATAGTGTTTGCATAGTAAAATATTTTTATATAAATAGAATATATGATATTTTATTTAAAAGATTTTGCTTTAAATATGGATAGTCGGATTAAAATAAATCAATCGGACCTTTTCATGGATTAATTACTATGCATTTATTTTCTATAAATAGAAGTTCATTCCTTCATTATTTTCTTACGAATTCTTTGAAACTACTAGAGAGAGAAATTATAGAGAGAAGCTATAGAGAAAATCTATAGAGAGAAAGAAGAAGAGTAATACGGTACTTCCTTTACTTTGATATCCATTATCTTTTTACGGTAAGGGATATTATTTGTTGTGCCGTAAGTGTTAATCTTTCTTATTCATGAAGAGAACTTACATTATTCCATTCTTTATTATTACATTGGAATAACTTTTTGTATCTGTGGCATACCTATACTTGGTGAAATCCTCTGTTATTCCATTCTTTATTATTACATTGGAATAACTTGTATCTGTGGCGTACCTATACATAATCTGTATCGTGGTTTACCTATACTTGGTGACATTCTTACATTATTACATTTGGAACATCACATGCATGTGTTTTGCAGGACTGGTTAAAATCTTTATTATACTGTTGGAACATCACATGCATGTGTTTTACAGGACACGGTTAAAATCTTTATCATTCTGTTGGAATATCTATACATGTGTGTTTTACAGGATGCAGTTCCATCTTTATTATTACATTGGAACATCACATGGGTGTGAATTTCACACGACTGGTTAGATTATTATTATTACATTGGAATAACACATCATCTGAAACCGCGTGCATGGTGATTTCCTTTGTTATTCCATTCTTTATTATACCCGGTTGGTTAAAACTTTGACTTATACTCCATGAAATTAGTAGAATATTCTTGATATTTGTGTTTCATCAGTATCTTTTCATGGAAATATTATCTTTGATCATTCTTGAATTTTACTACTCAAAAGCGATATCATGTTGACAATTTAGGCGTTAATAATTCTGAATAAATTAATTCGTGAACTTGTTTTATTGAATTATTATGTCATTGTCATCATCCTCGTGTTATATTATGTTATCTTTGGCTTACGTGCGTAGATGAACTTAGTATGATTATGACCGAGGATCATTCGGTATAATCATGGCTTGTTATAAATGATGTGATAAAAGTCCTCGGTGGCACATAATCTTTGTGATGGATAGTTTTGGTATGATTATGACCGGGGTGATTCGGTATAGTCATGACCATTGATAATTTGATGAAAATCCTTGGCCAGTAATGCGGGGATGATTAGATATTGTGGTTTATTCATTAAAGCTGAGTCTTAGTGATAAAAATTGATGAAAACCTTTTAAAACCTAAAAGATAGTAGACTTTATTTTCTATTTGACTCTTTTAATGGATTGCGTATTCATTTATGATTAAGCTGGTTTCTATTGTATTTTATCGGTTTAACATTGTTGAAGACTATTGATAATTTATTACGCATTATCTTAGTTATAATATTTCTTCTTTGGGCTAGATTGAGCTCACCCTTTCTTTCTTTATTCTCTTGAAAATGAGAATATATTTGGGACGAGTCGGGGAGCGGAGTAATGGTCAGGAGGATAACATTAGTAGTCCTCATTTATTACGTGAAATAGTGTGATAATAATTGTAATGAGGACTCCTTTTGAGTTTGTATAATATCTAGTAGACAATATTTGTATTCAAACTCACGGTTTATATCGTATTATACCACAGCAGTTATATTAGTAAGTTGTATTTAAATTACGTACCATATGCGTGGCGACCCAAAGATGGGTGGCGTATGTAGATGTGACACCCCAAAATTAGGTATCGTCACGTCTTGGGTAGCCCTTTACATTATAAATATAATTGAATCAATACGACTTCATTTTACATTGAAAAGTCGAGTGAAAATGATGATGATAAAATCAACGATGATAAAAGAGATTAATGACATTATTTAAAAAGGTAATTAAAAAGTTCATCTATCTTGTCATGTGAAATTATAGTATAAACTTTAATAAAGTATCATTATTTAATGAATTATAAAGCGTAATTTGATCGATGAAATTACAGAAGATTTATAAACATGATGCATTTGAGCCGAATATAATGTGAAAGTATTCAACGAATCAACAGATGGAGAACAACAGTGATAATAATGAGATGAATATAAGAATAATAGAATAATAAAGGAATGCGAATAATATTAAAGAATAATAGCGATGGAATAACATAAAGTTTCACCGTATAGGGTATCAGCGTATAAAGGTTATGTATAGGGTATGCCACTTTTACGGAGTTATTAAGCGAGAATAATAGTGAATGGAATAACGAAGGAAAAAAGTTATTGAAAATGAAGAAGAATAAGTAGCGAGAATACTTATAATTTTCTCTAAATTACTACATAATTTCTCTCTCTAAATGAATATTAGAAAATAATGAATATAGCTTACATTTAAAATGGAATATAATATGATTGATTTATTTAAATTGATCGTATTTAAATTAATCTTTTAAATAAGATATAATATAATTTTATAAAAATAAGATATAATCTTATCTGATACCTTAATGAATATTTTTATCTATAAATAATATATTATTATAGAATAAAGAAAGTAAATATTATATAAAAAATGTTGTATTTTGATTATCGTTAAAAAGCATCGTTAAATATAATAATCTTATTAATCGACAATAATAGAATATTATTACTTCAATTATATTAATCGTCATATTCTATTAAGTAATTATTGATTGAAATCCAGATATTATAAGCTTCCCGTAATTATCAATATCGAACAATTAATTTTCTTTGATAATGATTAAATAATATCCTTTATCGTGATTAATAGTTATCAGAAATATCTTTTTCTGATATTCCCAAAGTACAGATATAATGACTTTTTGCATCCATCAAAATTTGAATTAATATTCATAATATTAAATTCTTTCCACTAAAATTATTTCGATGAAAAGATCTTTAATTGTGTATCATTAGAACCACAAATTATCCAGAAATTGCTACGAGGATATGAGAGATTATTATTGTGTATATCGAAATTATTCCGTATCTGCGACCACAAAGATAATGTATTCATATCCACTATCCGGCGAAGATAATCGGTGTGTATTCATTAGTATCGCGACCACAAATTATCCATACTTCTCGGCCGAAGATAATTGTGTATTCATTAGTATCACGACCACAAATTATCCATGCACTACGGCGAAGATAAATGTGTATTCATTAGTATCACGACCACAAATTATCCAATGCACTACGACCGAAGATAATTGTGTATTCATTAGATATCGCGACCACAAATTATCCATGCACTACGGCCAAAGATAATTGTGTATTCATTAGTATCACGACCACAAATTATCCAAGCACTACTACGAAAGATAATTGTGTATTCATTAATATCACGACCACAAATTATCCATACCACTACTTGTACCAAAGATAATTGTGTATTCATTAATATCCGACCACAAATTATCCATGCACTACTGACGAAGATAATTGTGTATTCATTAATATCACGACCACAAATTATCCATGCACTACGGCCAAAGATAATTGTGTATTCATTAGTATCACGACCACAAATTATCCAAATACTACTACCGAAGATAATTGTGTTTTCAATTACGATTATGATTATCTTAGAAACAATCCATGGTCATAATCATACCAAGTCTATCTATACCACTACTGGGACTGAGATGACTTTTAACATAATATAAACATGAGGATAATGATATAAAGAATCAATCAAATGAGATAAAGGATAAATATTAAACATTTATAATATAATTTATCCAGATTCAAGAATATCCCCATGTTATCAATCACTTAATATTCTCATAATCTAATAACATTAATATTATAACAATATTTTAATCACTTCTTAAATTTATAAACAATTTTTCTCAATTGTTTACGCTTTACCATATAATGCATTTAATCATTCAAAATGCCATACTCATAAAATATCATCACCAATTATCAAATCCTCATCAAAAAAAATATGCATATACTCATATAGGATTCTACAGCCATAAAATCCTATTTTCAACTTTGTTACTTCACATAACATATTTAACTCATATGTTTCGTAACTAAACTATTTTCATGAAAAATACCAAATTAGTCCCAAAATATTTTTTTTTTGGGATTTAGCATAATATAGTCCCATAATGAAAATATATTTTTCTCGGGAATTTTTAAAATTCATTTACTATTTTCAAAATCAATTTCTAATTAATTCCTTAAGAAATTAGCTACCTCAAGTTTAACTCCAAAAATTCCCAAATCTTGGCAGGACCTTACACATGTTAACGTGAGCTTCTAGTTTAAATTTCATGGTCATCGGAGTTATAGAACTCGGTTATAGCGTTTTTAAATCGAGGAAAAACCTAAATATTGAAAGAGTCATAACTTGCTCATTTTAAGTGAGAATGAGCTCATTTTTGGACAGGAGATACTTTATACCATATACCTTCATGTCCCTAAAGGCCAGAATTTTTCTCATAATTTAAGTGGCCGAAACAGCCCTTAAAGTTTCTAAGGCAAGTAGCATTTTTGAAATTTACAGCTTTGGCCTCCTTTGCTAAAATCAGTCCACACAAAATCTACAACACCTTTTCCAGTAATTCCACTTGGATTAGTTAGGTAACTCATAGATCTAACTCTAGGACTTGACCACATTCAAAAATTCAAAATATAATAAGAGATATGGTCAATTGAATTTCATATTATGTTTTTCACCAAAATCTGATTTTCAACTCTTTGTGATTTCTAAGAAACTTTCATGTTTTTACATACTAACCAACATAACTCATCATAAAACTTACTAATACCACGAATACCCATGATTTTCATTATTTCAATGCTTTTATTATGACTTTCATCATAAACCACGTAAACTGTTTATTTAGTTGTAGAAATATTTGAGGGTTTAAGAAATGGGTTTTTGTACTGGGGTCAATACAAAATTCGATTTCACGCTCTAGGGTAGGCTAGGAAATCTTCAAGAATACGTCAAGAAATTTATTAATGATAGAAATATCATTCAAAAGCTATTCTCTTATCAAGACTTGGATAAGACGTCACATTGATACCAACTGTGACTTCATCCCTTAACCTAGATAGCACCTCACAATGATACCTATAAACTTGCCATCTTCATTCACGATGTAAGCCTACTGAAAGTCCGGCTTTGGTGCATTCCACACAAGGAAGTCAACAACGAAAGGTTCGGAGCTCTTTCTTATGGCGCGATATAACAATGTTAACTTTAGGGTTTGGTTACTTTGAATTCAGTATAATGAGGTTGGTTATGAATATAAAAAGCTAACAACCTTACTTAAAAGCATGATGATTAGCTAACCAATTGATTCCTAAAAATCACATCAAAGGCAAGTATTTTCAAAAGATAAGATCGACGAAGTAGCGTGAAAATGTTTATTTGAATCAACAAGATTTAAAAATAGTAAGCGATAGCGAAGGCTCCTACTAACGAAGTTTCAACCAATAAGTCAAAGTTTAACTTCTTGAGTCAAATTTAAGCGTTGACACAACTAGGTGAAATAAAAGAGTGGGTAGAGGCGGTATCTAACACGGTATAGACTTTGAGCTTATGATTAACTTACCGTGATAATTTTATTCGGGTTCCTCAAATCGTGAGAAAAAACGCTCTTTCTTAAACTCTAGGGTTTGGTTTATGCAGGGACGACCTTTGGTGCCTCCATCCTAGTTGAATTTGTCTTGATGGCGACAAAATCGAGCTAAGTGACCTTCTCTTCCACAATTATAACATGCTTTTGGGCCAGTGGTATGATTCGGACTAATGTGTCCTCTCCCTCGCATTTGAAGCATCTGATAGGTGGTCCTTCTCCTTCCTTAACAACAGTCTTTGGTCTTTGACATCTTTCCATCATTGTTGAATCTCCTTTTCTTGAAATGTCCATTCTTATTATTTTGGCCTTGATTACCACCAGAAGTGGTTACCATATCGGCGCTGTTGATTTCCTCCACGCTTGTTGTCACCGCTTCGATGACTACTACCGCTAGTATTATAATTTTTGCATTTGCTCTCTTTTAGTTGCGTTGACTCGTTATCGCGCTCCACTAAGCGAGCCCTATTTACAACATCCGAATAAAAACACGGTTTATAAGAAATAAGATGTTGGCGTATCTACGCTTCAAACCTCTTAAAAACATTAGCGTCATTCTCTCTTCATTATCCACCGAGTGGGAATATGAAACCGTGATAACTCCGCAAATTTTGCCTCGTGTATTGCGACACGGTCGTATTGTTTTGTTCAACTTGATAAACTCCACCTCCTTCATGTGGCGAATACTTTCGGGAAAGTATTTGTCGTTGAGCGACTCTGGAACTTCTCCAAGATATCTTGAGACAACGAGGTTGAGTACGTTTCTGGAATTTCCACCGATGAATCTGCCCTCCGCATGACATAAAAGCGACAAAAGGAACCTTTTGCTCCTCGGAGCATCCCAAGACATCAAATATCTTGGTAATCTACTTTATCCATGCTTCCGCGAAGTGGTTTTGGCTCTCCCTTAAACTCGGTGGTCCCGGCTCCTTGAATTGTTTAGCGGTGCCAGCAGAGAGTTTTCCGTGTTTCCACCTACGTTTTGGGCGGGAGTCGCTTTACTTTGATGTTGCATGAATTCTAAAAACCTTTTAAGCGTCTGCGTCGTTCGTCGATTGATCGGTTTTGTTGTTTACGAGGAGGATTATCGCCATCTGTTGCACATTATCGATTATTGATGCGTGGAGAATCAGCAGGTCTCTCTTGTGCTCCATTTCTATTCTCAACATTCTCGGATGCCATTTTCAAACACCGCCACAAAATAAGGGTTAATTGACATACAACATATTATCACTATACTCGGTGACCAATCAAATACCAAATAAACTTAGGTAGGTCATACTAAGCGAAGGTATTTCCTCTCTCTCCCTCTAGTACTATTCTCACATATCTTTAGCGAGGATCATATCCTAAGCTCGATACCTGTGTTGTGATGCCCCCAAAATTAGGTATCGTCACCCATCTTGGGTGCGCCACTTACATGGTACATAAATTCAAATACAACTTCTTAATATAAGCGTAGGTGTACATTCACGACATAATAAGCGTGAGTTTGAATACAAATATTGTCTACTAGATATTATACAAACTCAAAAGGAGTCCTCATTACAACTATTATCACACTATTTCACGTAATAGTGAGGACTACTAATGCTATCCTCGGACCATTACTCCGTTCCCAGACTTCGTCCCGGCTATGTTCTCATTTCACGAAGAGAGCGGTGAAAGAGAAAAGGGTGAGCTCAACTAGTCCGAGAAGAAATATTATGACTAAGATAATGCGAGAATAAATTATCATTAGCCTTCAACAATATTAAAGCGATAAAATACAATGACAACCCGGTTTAAGCTGCGGTGAAATATGCAATCCATTAAAAAAGTCAGTAGAGAATAAAGTCTACTATCTTTTAGGTTTTAAAGGTTTTCATCAATTTTTATCATTTGAGACTAAATTTTAATAAATAAACCACCACATCTAATCATCCACGTACCACGGTCGAGGATTTTCATCAAATTATCAATGGTAATGACTATCCGAATCACCCCTGGTCATAATCATACCAAAACTATCCATCAACTTGCATTTACAGGCGGCTGAGGACTTTAGTCACATCATTTATATCAAGTCGTGATTATCTTAGAATGATCCTCGGTCATAATCATACTAAGTTCATCTACGCACGTAAGCCCAAAGATAACATAATATAACATGAGGATGATGACAATGACATAATAATTCAATAAAACAAGTTCAAGAATTATTTAATCCATGAATTATTAACGTCCAAATTGTCGACATGATCTTTGTTTAGTGAGAGTAAAATTCAAGAATGATCGGAAGAATATTTCCATGAAAAGATCTTTGGATGAAAACTTGAATATCGAGGATATTCTACTAATTTCATGGAGTATAGAAGTCAAAGTTTTAACCATTTGGGTATAATAAAGAATGGAATAACAAAAGAAATCACCCGTGCATGCGGTACTTAGCACAAGCAGTTATTTCAACAGAATAATAATAACGGAACGGTCGGTGAAATTCACCAAGCGAGGATGTTCAACAGAATAATAAAGATGGAACCGGATCCGGTGTAAAACACACGAGATAGGATATTCAATGAGAATGATAAAGGCGGAACCGGTGGGTAAAAACATGCAGCAGGATGTTCAATGGAATAATAAAAGCGGAACCGAGTCAGGTGTAAAACACCTGAGACAGGATGTTCAATGAGAATAATAGAAGAATGTCACCAAGTATAGGTATAGGGTAAGCAGCATACTGAGTTATTCCAACGAATAATAAGCAATGGAATAACATAAGAATTTCACCAAGTATAGGGTATCTGGCGTATCACGAGGTTATGTATAGGGTATGCCACTTTTACTGAGTTATTCAACAGAATAATAGTGAATGGAATAATGAAGTTCTCTTGAAGAAGAAGAATAACACCACTACGTATTTACAACAAATAATACCCCTTAATAGTAAAAGAATGAATATAGAAATAGTGAAGTAGCGAATACTCTTCTTCTTTCTATAATTTTCTCTCTATAAACTCTCTATAATTTTCTCTCTAGAGTTTGATGAATTAAGTAAAGAAAATAATGAAGGAATGAGCTTATTTATAGGAAAATGGAATGCATAGTAACTAATCCATGAGCGGTCCAGATTGATTTACTTTAATCGACGGTCCATATTTAAAGAAAATCTTTTAAATAAAATATAATATATTCTATTTATATAAAAACATTTTACTATGCAAACACTTTATGCAATACTATGCGAAACACTATGCAAAAACACTACGCAACACTTTATGCATAATAAAATATAATATATTCTATTTATAGAATAACTTTAATAAAGTATTCTATTTTTATATAAAAGATATTTACATTTTATTACGTTAATAATACGAATAAAACAAAGCGTCATTTATCATTATAATAATTCATATTATTAATCGATGATAATGGAATCAAACCGGTGACTTCTCACATAAGCATCAATAATCAATACTGGTATGCTACTATGCAACCACACGTATTCTTTGTACTTTTTACTCGAAGTAGTTCAGCGGTAGAACCACGGTAAAACTTAATAGATTATTTGATAAAATATTTTTGTCGTTTTCTCAATCCAACAATAATTACATTATGGGGTCCACCCAATGATTGAGTAGTTATGCGAATATTCCTGCTAAACCGAGATATTCCCAAAGCCAATCGAATATAATATAACCACTTGCATACTTTGCAAAATTTATAAATACTACCCACAACTATAATATTATCTCAAATTCACACCATAATATTAAAAATTATTTCGACAAAATTTAAATCTTTATTGATAAAATCGGGGTCTCACATAAGACCCCAACTTATTATTAATGAAATCTAATTTTCTCTATTTATTATTTTGAAATAGTAAGGTTGATTTGATTAATGTGGATAGTTATGGGTAAAATACATAAATATTTCAAAATAAGCAGTGGTTATAAAATATTCATTGTTGTCGGGAATATTCGTTTGGTCGTGGAATATTAGAATGCTTTAAAGGGGAATATTAAATGACTGACGGTAGCAATGACCATGTAATGGGCCCCATAACGGAAAGCGATTGGATGAAGAAAGCGACAAATATAAGTTGGTTAAAAATAATGGCGTAGTTATTCACAGATTATCTTGTTAAAATACTCTATTGGTTAAAACACAAGAAGATATGCACTTTATCGTATTGCACCAATTATTGATCCTTACGTGAAAAGGCTTTACTCAATAATGGTTACGATAATAATTGCATTCGGTATTTTATTGAGTTAATAATTCTTTGCGTTGATATTTTATATTGTTGTTGTTTGATAATTGTCATTTTACGGTATTTTTCATTATCGAAGCAATAATTCATATTATCCGAATAATATTATTAGATAACATTATTGGCAATGTCTAGAAAGTTACATCTAAGGAGAGGTTTGGTCACCTAATTGCGGCGCACCAAGTGAAGAAATTCTTATTGGAAAGCCCCTCTTTCTACAGGAACTATGCGGTTGTCAATATTGTGATTCTCAGTAATATTATTTGTGAATAATTAATTATTGGTTCATATGATGAGGAAAATATTGATTTTATGTGGATATAGATGGAGAAAAATTTTAATGTGACAATTGTTGAAAATTGAAATTTTATCTTTTACGATAAGATAATGTATTATTATATTTTAATAATATAATAATGGTGATATTTTTACAATGAATGTGGGATATATGAGTATACGAGGAGGAAGAGTATTTTTGTTGCAATAAATGTTTAAAACATGTTAAACATGTCGGTGGACCCCATTTATTGGTGAAATTTGATTATACTTTGTAAAATCGTCCGTTTGTGGATTTCGGTCAATTTCTATTTGGAATTTGAAAAAACTTTCTTCTGCAAAGTTGTAGAGAATTGAAATTCCTATAAAAACTCGCGAGATTCGAATTTTTTGATGAAAGGGCTATTTATTATGAATTATTGAAGTTCCGAAGCTCCGAAATAATTGATTTTTGGAAGTTTAAAATATTTAAAATTAGAAAAACGTTTTTCTTACTTTTCTAGAAGGTGGCATGTGTTTGATGGCTGAAATCAGATTCTAGGCATGTGTAAGAAATTTATATAATTATATTATTAATTTATTAAATTTTTCGCTTTGGTGTTCTAAGCGATTTCCTATAAATAGGGTCTTAGGTTAGAATTGAAAATCACACGTAAATGAAGTTTTCTCTATATTATCGAGCGTATTCTTGTGAGTATTTTGAGTATACTTTGAGTATTGCTAGGATTTTGTAAGTTCCTTCAAAGACTATATATTACGGTATTCAAATTAGAAATCTTAATCTTTCGAGGTAAAGGATGTTATTTTCTTCTCAAATGATATTATTTCTTCAATATCATTATCTTTGAAATATTGGTTGGAACTTTTTAACAAATTTGGAACTTTTTCATGTCGGGGTTACTATTCACGAGTTCTTATTCACGAGTTACTTATTCATGAGTTCTTATTCACGAAAGTCTTATTCATGAAGCGTGAAGATGATTTTTTGGGGAATTTCATCTTTTGGTGTCTGAGATTACTTATTCACGTATCGACACTATTCACGATACTGCAAGACTATTCACCAAAAATAAAATTTCTTCTTTTTGTCCAAAACATCTATTCGGATACTAGCTTTGATTGTATCCATGTTTTGATCATTCTTGAATTTTACACCACTATGATTATTTTTGAGGTATTTTTGAACATGGATAAAACAAAGTACTTAATCCTTAATCCTTAATCCTTGTCATTTTGTTTCTTTGGATTCGTTTCTTTAAAAATATTTTTCGTCATCCTCGGTCTTAAATGATGATATTATTGAATATCTTTTTTTTGTAGTCAAAGATGAATGATTTCTGAAGAATATCTTTGGTAGTAGTGCAAAGATGAAGCGGTGTTTAAATGAACATGACTAATGATGAATATCTTTGGCCTGTAGTGCAAAGATGAATATTTGGTTCGGATGTATATTGATTGATGTTACGGGGATAAAAGATAAAGCGATGAACTTTTAAATTCATACATAGAAGATAGTAGTTTGCATTCTCTACTTAACTCTTCTAATGAATTATTATTTTCATTGCGAATATTGATTTAAAATTTGTTGTCTATTGTATTCTATTAGATTTTCCTCGTTGAAGACTAAGCGTAATTTGTTGTATATTATCTTAGTCATAATATTCTTTATCGAAGCTAGTTGAGCTCACCCTTTTCCTTTTTGTTCCATTTTTCTCGGGAGGCGAGAATATATAGCGAAATTTAGAGTCGGGGTATGGAATGAAGGTTCTAGAGAGAGTTGTTTAGTAGTCCTCACCATTTTTGTAAAATAATGTATCAATAAATGTGATGAGGATTTATTTGAGTATAGATATTATACAGAAGATAATATTTGTATTTAAACTCACGATTTCTTGTTGTAATAATAAAGTTGTAGTTGTTTCTATACCATGTATTGATAACTCGAGAATGGGTGATGTATACCTATTTTGGGGGCATCACGGTTGGTATCGAGCTTAGGGATATGATCTCTGGCGGAGATCGGGGAATAGAACTAGGAGGAGAGACGAGTAAATCCTTCGCTTAGCTGTGTCCTACCTAAGCTTATTTCTTAGTTGATCAAGTATATAGGGATATTATGTGATATATTGATTTCTTAATTAACCCTTGTTTTTTATACGAAGATTTGAGAATGTCGAATTGAGAATATTAACAATGGAAATGAGACCGTGGAGACGCTGTACTCACCAACGAGGAGAGCGTCGGCAACAGTGGCAATGTTCCTCCTGTGAACAACACCATTGAAAGCGAGATGATGAAGCGAGGGGATGTTTAGAAGTTTTTTGCGATTCATGCAAAATCGACGAGGAGACTCGTGTTCAAAATACTGAGGAGAAATGATAGCAATTCACGGGTTGTCACAAAACCAAGCGATTCAAAAGTTGGGACCACGAATTTAAGGAAAGCGAGATCCGATCGTGGCGGAAACATGGGTCAAGTAAATTACCAAGATATTCGATGTCTTGGGATGACGGAGGAACAGAAGGTTCCATTCGCCACCTTTATGTTCCGTGGCGAGGCGGACTATCTGGTGGGAGTCGTGAAGCGTACCCATCCGCCCGCACTTTCGGCATGTCTTCGGGAGGCGTTTGAAGCTATTTAATGACAAATACTTTCCGAAAATGTTCATCTATATGAAGGAAGTGGAGTTTATTAGGCGGAGCGAGAACAACATGATGGTGTCTCGAAGACGAGGCAAAGTTTGCGAGTTATCCAGTTTGCACCTCATTTGGTGGAGAATGAGGAACGTATACGCGTGAGATGTTTCTTAGAGGTTTGAAACCCGGATACGTCGATATCTCATTTCTCATAAATTTTCTCTTTATTAGGATGTTGTAAATGTGGCTCAATTATTAGAAGCGAGATAACGAGTACGGTCAAGCGGAGGGACCATAACGAGGATCGTACTGAGATAGCAATCAATGAATAATGATAAACTGCGGAGAAAAGCATGACGGACGAGAAATGGTAACCACTACGGTGGTAATCATAGCCATGAAAATAGAAGAAGCGAGTCGGGAGGAGATTTTAAAAGAGGAGATTTAACAACGACTACGTGAAGGCAGCGGTTAAGCAAAGAATCGGTTCTAAGGAGGAGAACGACCACCGGTCATATCTTTATAAATGCGGGAAAGAGGACATATCGGTCCAAACCATCCACAGCGATTCAAGGTATCCTATAATTGTGGAAAGGAAAGACATATCGCTCGAGATTATACAATGGCGAAACCTAGTTCAATGTAGGCGGTGACTCAAAAGATCGTCCCGAAAAGTCAAAGTCAACGATTAGGGAAGAGCATTTGTTGTGGATTGGTCATAATGCGAGAACCCAAATGAGGTTATCACGGTAAGCTATTTATAAATTCTTGCGAAGTTTATACCTTACTTGACACGGTCTTTACCCATTCATTTATCTCTCTGCGTGTGCTCAGCGTTTAAACTTGACTCAGGAGAAATTAGACTTTGACCTATCTGTGGAAACTCCGTTAGGAGAAACTTTCATCACATCCATTGTTTATAAATCTTGTTTGATTCAAGTTGGCACCATTACCTTACCCGTTGACCTTATCTCTTTAAAGATACTTGCTTTTGATGTGATTTTAGGGATTGATTGGTTAACTACTCATCATGCCAAAATTGATTATTTTTCGTAAGGTTGTTAGTTTTCATATTCCTAACCAACTTTGTTATTTAATTCAAGCAACTAAACCATTAAAATCAATCATCGTCATATCTAATCATAAAGCTATTCGTTTATTGAAAAGCGGATGTCAAGCTTTCTTAGCCCATGTTATGGATTTGAATAAAGACACGTCAAATTTGAATAATATCCCTGTTGTTATTGACTTTCGACGTATTTCGAAGAATTTCCGGCCTACCCCCGTAGCGTGAAGTTGAATTCTTTATTGATCTTGAACTGGTACAAAGCCCATTTCTAAAACCCCATATCGAATGGCTCCTATTGAACTTCGAGGAGTTAAAGGTCCAACTACAGGAATTGTTGGACATCGGTTTCATTCGATCCCAAGTACATCTCCTTGGGGTACTCTGTTTTATTTGTAAAAAGAAGAAAGGCGGGAGTATGACGACTTTGTATATGACTATCGGGAATTGAACCATGTCACCATCAAGAATAGGTATCCTCTACCTCGTATTGATGACTTGTTTGACGATGCAAGAGGGCACAATTCTTTTCAAAATCGATCTTCGTTCGGATATCATCGGTGAAGATTAGAGCGAGGATATTCAAAGACCGCGCCTTGAGAACTTCGGTATGGGCATTATGAATTCTTAGTCGTGTCTTTCGGACTAACTAATGCTCCTGCGGCTTTCATGGATATGATGAACCGAGTATTCAAGGAATATTTGGATCGATTTGTTGTTGTCTTTATTGATGACATCCTTATATATTCCAAAAGTCGTGAAGATCATGAGCACCATTTCAATTTGGTACTCAAAGGCTTCGTGAAAACAAACTATATGCCAAATTGAAGAAATGCGAGTTACGGCTCGAGGAAGTAGCATTCCTTGGGCACGTGGTGTCGAAACATGGAGTATCTCATTGATCCGTGAAGATTGAAGCAATACAAAGTTAGAGCAACATCAAAAGTTTGGTGGCCAAGACGTAGCTTTTTGGGCTTAATGGTTATTATCGGAGATTCGTGGAAGGGTTTTCTCGAATCGCTACTCCATTAACTCGCCTAACTTTCGAAAGGATCTAAATTCGCTTTGGAGCGAAGAATCGCGAGAAGAGTTTCAAGAGCTTAAGAGAGACTTATTTCGGCACTGTTTCAACAATACCATCTGGTTTGGATGGATTTGTTATCTACAAATGATGCTTTGTGCAAAGGGTTAGGATGTGTTCTCATGCAACGTGGGAAAGTCATAGCCTATGCCTCGCGACAACTTAAAGAGTATGAGAGGAATTATCCTACTCATGATCTAGAGTTAGCGTGATCGTTGTTTGCTTAAAAATATGGAGGCATTATCTATATGGGGAGAAAGTGGAGATATATTCGGACCATAAAAGCCTTAAATATTTCTTCACTCAAAAAGAACTCAACATGCGGCAATGACGTTGGCTCGAGCTATTGAAGACTACGACCACACTATTCAATACCATCCCAGTAAAGCGAACGTGGTAGTGACGCATTGAGTAGAAGATCATATGCGGAACGAGTGCGATGATGTCAAGTATACGATAGAGCCAACTTTAATAGAAAAAGTTAAGGTTGCTTTCAAGCCATAGGCCGGTGATGCGTATGAAGAAGAAAGTACAAGAAGGAGCTATTCCTAAGCGAGAATTGATGAAGAAGGAATACTTGAGTCCACTCTAGACTTTGTGTTCCTAACGACTACGATTTGAAGTACAAGATTATGATGGAGGCACACAATACACCATTTGCAATCCATCACGGAAGTACTAAAATGTATCGTGATCTTGACATACATTTTGGTGGAACAATATGAAGAGAGAGATTGCAAAGTTTATCTCAATGTGTTTAACTTGTCAACGTGTAAAGGCGGAGCATCTAGTACCTAAAGGTCCGATTGCAACCACTTGAGATTCGAAATGGAAGTGGGAACACATTACCATGGATTTCGTTCACGGGTCTTCCTACGGTTTCTCAAGGCATCAATGCTATTTGGGTTATTGTTGATAGATTAACCAAGTACGCTCATTTTTCTTGCCGATACGGAGACTTATTCCCTTGAGCGTCTTGCTTTATATATGCGTGAATGAGATTGTGAGGTCGTATGGCATGCTCAGTATCCATAGTTTTGGATCGTGACCCAAGATTCACTTCAAGATTTTGGGTTAGCTTGCAAAAAGCTATGGGCGCGGATTTGCGATTTAGTTTGGCATACCATCCCCAAACAGACGGACAATCGAGAGGACTATTCAAACTCTTGAAGATTTATTAAGACTCTGTGTCCTAGACTTCAAGGCGGTTGGGATAAGTATTTACCATTGGTGGAATTCTCCTACAACAACAGATTATCCGGCAAGTATAGGTGTGGCTCCATTTGAAGCATTATATGGACGAAAATGTCGATTCTCCAATATGTTGGGATGAGGTGGGTGAAGCAACATTGTTGGGACCCGAGAGTTAAGACGTATGACTACCGAAAAGATCCAAATGATTCGACAACGATACAAAGCGGCACAAGATCGACAAAAGAGTTATGCGGATCTTCATCGAAAGGACGTGGAATTTAGTGTGGGGATCATGTATTGTTGCGAGAGTTGCTCCATGGAAGGAGTTACAAGATTTGGGAAGAGAGGAAAGCTCAATCCACGATTTATTGGTCCATTTCAAATTCTTGTAGGAAGTAGGAAATGTAGCCTATAGACTTGCGTTACCTCCAAGTATGTCTCGTGTTCATAATGTGTTTCACATATCCGTACTTAAGTAAATATGTGAAAGACCCAACCACGTTATAGAGTTAGAACCGGACGAGATAGCCAAGACTTAACGTATGAGGAGGTACTGTCAAGATTTTGGATAGGAAGGAGCATGTCCTACGCCAAGAAAAGGTCATACCACAAGTTAAAGTTTTGTGGAGGAATCATCATGCTATAGAGGAAATGACACAGGAATTGGAAACGGAAATGAAAGCGAGGTATCCTCACCTTTTGAAACACTAGTACGTCGTCGTCAATTTAGGGACGAAATTTCATAAGGAGGGAGGTTGTAAGACCCCAACTTATTATTAATGAAATCTAATTTTTCTATTTATTATTTTGAAATAGTAAGGGTTGATTTGATTAATGTGGATAGTTATGGGTAAAATCATGCAAATATTTCAAAATAAGTTAAAGTGGTTATAAAATATTCATTGTTGTTGGGGAATATTCGTTTGGTCGTGGAATATTCGTGATTGTCGGGGAATATTAAATGCTACGACAGTGACCATGTGTGGGCCCCATAACTGAAAAAGCGATTGGATGAAGAAAGCGACAAATATAAGTTGGTTAAAATAGCGGCGTAGTTATTGTTGAATTATCTTGTTAAAATACTTATTGGTTAAAACACAAAGGCACGGTATTGCACCAATTATTGATCCTTACGTAAGAAGGCACTACTCAATAATGGTTACGATAATTCTTATTCGAAGATTTTATTGAGTTAATAATTGTTTGCGTTGATATTTTATATTGTTGTTGTTTCAATAATTGTCATTACACGGTATTTTTCAAGATCGAAGCAATAATTCATATTATCCGAATAATATTATTAGATAACATTATTGGCAATGTCTAGAAAGTTCGCTCTAAGGAGAGGTTTGGTCACCTAATCAAGGCTTGCCAAAGAAGAAGAAATTCTTATTGGAAAGCCCTCTTCCTGAACCCGCTTTTTTGTTATCAATATTGTGATTCTGTAATATTATTTGTGAATAATTAATTATTGGTTCATATGATGAGGAAAATATTGATTTTATGTGGATATAGATGGAGAAAAATTTTAATGTGACAATTGTTGAAAATTGAAATTTTATCTTTTTCTGATAAGATAATGTATTATTATATTTTAATAATATAATAATGGTGATATTTTTACAACGAATGTGGGATATATGAGTATACGAGGAGGAAGAGTATTTTTGTTGCAATAAATGTTTAAAACATGTTAAACATGTCGGTGGACCCCATTTATTGACTGAAATTTGATTATAGCCTGTAAAATCGCCCGTTTGTGGATTTCGGTCAATTTCTATTTGGAATTTGGAAAAACTTTCTTCTGCAAAGTTGTAGAGAATTGAAATTCCTATAAAAACTCAAGAGATTCGAATTTTCTGATGAAAGGGCTATTTATTATGAATTATTGAAGTTCCGAAGCTCCGAAATAATTGATTTTTGGAAGTTTAAAATATTTAAAATTAGAAAAACGTTTTTTCTTACTTTTTCTAGAAGGTGGCATGTGTTTGATGGCTGAAATCAGATTCTAGGCATGTGTAAGAAATTTATATAATTATATTATTAATTTATTAAATTTTTCGCTTTGGTGTTCTAAAGAATTTCTATAAATAGGGTCTTGGGTTAGAATTGAAAATCACACCGTAAACCCAAGTTTTCTCTCTATATTATCGGCGTATTCTTGTGAGTATTTTGAGTATACTTTGAGTATTGCTAGGCGGTGCAAGTTCCTTCAAAGACTATACCCATTATTCCAAATTTAGAAATCTTAATCTTTCGAGGTAAGGGATGTTATTTTCTTCTCAAATGATATTATTTCTTCAATATCATTATCTTTGAAATATTAGTTGGAACTTTTTAACAAATTTGGAACTTTTTCATGTCGGGGTTACTTATTCACGAGTTCTTATTCACGAGTTCTTATTCATGAGTTCTTATTCACGATTCTTATTCAAAAGTCTTATTATGAAAGCGTGAAGATGTTTTTTGGGAAATTTCTATCTTTTGGTGTGAGATTCTTATTCACGTATCACGACACTATTCACGATATCTGGCACTATTCAATCGAAAAATAAAATTTCTTCTTTTTGTCCAAAACATCTATTCGGATACTAGCTTTGATTGTATCCATGTTTTGATCATTCTTGAATTTTACACCACTATGATTATTTTTGAGGTATTTTTGAACATGGATAAAACAAAGTACTGAATCCTTAATCCTTAATCCTTGTCATTTTGTTTCCTTTGGATTCGTTTCTTTAAAAATATTTTTCATCATCCTCGGTCTTAAATGATGATATTATTGAATATCTTTGGCCCGTAGTGCAAAAGATGAATGATTTTCAAGAATATCTTTGGTAGTAGTGCAAAGATGAGCAGTGTTTAAATGAAACATGATTAAGTGATGAATATCTTTGGGCTGTAGTGCAAAGATGAATATTTGGTTCGGATGTATATTGATTGATGTTACGAGGATAAAAGATAAGCGATGAACTTTTAAATTCATACATAGAAGATAGTAGTTTGCATTCTCTACTTAACTCTTCTAATGAATTATTATTTCATTGCGAATATTGATTTAAAATTTGTTGTCTATTGTATTCTATTAGATTTTCCTCGTTGAAGACTAACGGTAATTTGTTGTATATTATCTTAGTCATAATATTCTTTCTTGAGCTAGTTGAGCTCATCCTTTTCCTTTTGTTCCATTTTTTCTCGGGAGGCGAGAATATAAGCGATGCAGTGGGGTATGGAATGAAGGTTCTAGAGAGAGTTGTTTAGTAGTCCTCACCATTTTTGTAAAATAATGTATCAATAAATGTGATGAGGATTTATTTGAGTATAGATATTGTCTAGAAGATAATATTTGTATTTAAACTCACAGTTTTACTGTTGTAATAATAAAGTTGTAGTTGTTTCTATACCATGTATTGACAACTCAGAATGGATGATGTATACCTATTTTGGGGGCGTCACAACGTATACCTAATTTTGGGGGCGTCACACCCACCCACCACATTTGAAATAAATTCAGCATTTTTTTCACCAACCACAAGTGGGGCCCACTCAATTCTAGAATTTTCCACCAAAATCATTTATAAACCTAATTTCAATCAGATCGAGTCACTCTCTTAAAATTCATAACAAATCATACGTTCATTTTTAACGGTTCAAAATTTGTGGACATATACTCAATTTATATATGTATAACATATCCAAAAATTACAACGATCCAACGGTCGGATTAAAAATTATAACTCACACAATATATCTCAAAAACTTTGGTTTAATTTTTAATACCTTCATTCCAAACAAAAATACTTGATAAAACACCTCAACATTAACTCCTTCATTTTAACCACAATAAATATATCCAACATTTATATCCACATAAAATAAATATTTTCTTATCATATAAATCAATAATTAATTATTCACAAATAATATTACAGAATCACATTTATGACAACCAGGCTGTTCCCAGGAAAGAGGGGGCTTTCCAATAAGAATTTCTCCTTATTGGCGGCGCAATTAGGTGACCAAACCTCTCCTCGATGAAATTTCTAGACATTGCCAATAATGCTATCTAATAATATTATTCAAATAATATGAATTATTGATCCGATAATGGGAAATCTAGATGCAAAGTGACAATTATTGAAACAAGAATAATATAAAATATCAACGCAAACAATTATTGAATCAATAAAATAAAATATTGAGCGGTAGAATCATGTAACAATTATTGAGTAGTGCATTCTTACGTAAGGATCAATAATTCATCAATATTGTGCATCCACGCCAGTATTCTTTGTATTTTAACCAACCGGGTATTCCAACGGTGTTAACGGTGAATAACTACGTAGTTATTTATAAAAACTCAAACTTGTCGTTTTCTTCATTAAAGCGGTTATTACATTATGGGACCCACAAATGATCTGGCTGGTCGTACAAATATTCTCCGACAACAAGAATATTCCACGACCAAACGAATATTCCCCGACAACAATGATTATTTTATAACCACTTGCATATTTTGTAAAATTTGCACATTTCACCCATAACCAAAGAATTATATCAAATTAATACCTTATTATTCACAAATAAAATTAGAGGAAATTCGATTTTATTTATAATAAGTTGGGGTCTTACATTAACCAATCAATATGTTAAAATAAATTTAGATAGTTTCAAACATTAAAAGTATTAAAATTTTAGAGGAACCAAACAAATTTAAACAGCCTAAATCACAGACTAATTTTATGCCCAATAATTCAACAACAAAAATATAAATTTACTTTGTCTCGGTACTCTCTGACGAATTGCTCGGACTTCTTGATGACGAAATTATCCCCCTTAGAGATGATGTTTCCTTCTAATTGCCCAATCTTCATTGTTTTTCCTTTTCTTCAAAACTACTTTTGAGATGGAAATCTAAGAAATACAATAAACAATGTTCACCAAAAGCTGCAAGTTTCTAAGCGTTCTCATTCCAAAACAATGCATGTTTTAAAAAGTAAATTGTGAGAAAATAATTTGGTATAATCCATTTGACATGTATTAATAAAACCATATTTATTTACAGCCAAGGAACAATTGACATAGATAAAATAATCTAGCAAAAATAAAATAAACTACACTGACATAGATAAAAAATTGAAGTCTACGAAAAGAACCTATAATATAAACCTTCACAAAAATAACAGAATCAAGTGACTCCTGCATATATCCAGCCACAATTGAATATTATAAGAAAAGGGGGTCCAAATGCGTATTATAAGATTATTTGATCCTTCAATATCACATATATACTACATTATAAATAGCTCCATATTTATATATGGGTCATATATATATATATATAAGTGAAAGAAGTGGAAGAAGGAGAGGGGGAAGTGGAAGAGGGGTGGAGGAAGAAACTGAAGTGAGGAGGAGAAAAAGAAGAGGAAGAGACAAAAATTAATATAAGATTGATTTAAAATTGATTGAGTTGAAGGATTTCAATAGATTAAAAGATTAATTAATTGATTTGAAATAATATATATATATATATATATATATATATATATATATATATATATATATATATATATATATATATAAGTGGAAGAAGGAGAGGGAAGTGGAAGTGGAAGTGGAAGAGGGGTGGAAGAAGAAACTGAAGTGAAGAGGAAGAGAAGAAGAGGAAGAACCAAAAATTAATATAAGATTGATTTGAAATTGATTGAGTTGGAGGATTTCAATTGATTGAAAAATTAATTAATTGATTTGAAATTGATTTGATTGATTGATTTCAAATTGATTTGAAAAGATAGTCTTTCTTTGTATTTATATATAAGTATTGATAACCAATAGGACCCATTTTATCTATTTTATTCAATTAAATTTTTCTAAATTCATTTAATAAACTTAAAATTTTAATACTAATACTAACAATTATAACTGTTAAAAGGTACACCTCCAAGAATTTTTACTATTTATCGAGGTAAGAATTCTTGGAAGGGCATTTTGGTAGAAATTAACATAAAAATTATATTAGTAATTTCAAAATACAACGAAATTTATGTTAATTTAAAATACAATAAATTAATTAAAAAAATTAAAACAAGCCTCTAAATTATTTAGCCAAAAAAAAAGCCTTTAATTGTAAAATGAAGTTATAATTACTTTCATTATTAATTATAAGGCCGTAAAAAATTCTCATCATAATAGGGTCCTATTTTTATACCTATAATATATTATAGAATTAAAATAGGGTATGAGAATATTCTCCTCTAACCAACCCCCGACCCGATTATATAAACGTAATACTATTTAAAAATATAAAATGTGTTTCAAAAAATATCCATTTGGGTGTTGAAAATTAAAAAGGTCATTATGTTCTGTAAATAAAAAAATTCAATATTTTGTGTTAAAATGATGTTCTAATGATCAGAGTTGTGGGATAAAAATATTATTATTTAAAAAAAAAAAAAAACAAGTCAACAACTAAGAATCGGGTCGGGGTCGGGTCCGTGATATGATGATTGATGAGAGACATAATAGTGAGGAGACGGATTGTGAAAAAAAAATTGGATTCTTTACATAAGTATACAACAAATAAAAAATAATTACAAGAATAGTGCATGAACCAAATAATTATATTAACAGTGAAAAATTGTATAATAATATTAACAATAGTGCAATACATCTAACAAAAAAAGAAAACCCTTAATTCAAGGAGAAATTCAAGGAGAAAATTACTCCACTTAGTTTGGCAGTTACCAACTAACCCAAATATTCAAAAATCATGACGCCAACAAACAAATCCGAAGATCATTTCATCCTAATTTCTCTGCCAAATAGAGATGCTATCTGTATATCTTCCCTTTCAATGGCGGAGACGAAAAAAGCAGTCAGAGTAAGGAGGACATTGAGGACACTGAATATAATATAAAAGATGGTGGCCAAAGAAATGAATATGGCGATATACACATTGCTGAGGAAGATTCTGAATTGCAACATGACATTTTCTTCGTCCTCAACCGATTCGTCATTATCATTTTCTCTCTCTTCCTCCTCCTCTTGAACCTTCTCTGCTTCGACCTCATTTCTCTACTACAACCATGTCCACGTTCATACCAAGGTAACCAATAAAAAATAGAAAACCATTGCATAGGAAAGAGAGAGATAAGAGAGTGATGTGTAATGAAATATTGATAACCAAACCTTCGTACCAAGGTAACCAAACATTTATACCAATGTAACCAAATCTACCTCCACACCTGCAGTATGAATTTGTTACTTTGATCTAAAAGTTTGGCAACCAATTTCATGAAGGTAAATAAAAAATAGAACACTGCATAGAAAAGAGAGAGATAAGAGAGTGATGTGTAATGTAATATTGATAACCAAACCATCGTACAAGGTAACCAAACATGTACCAAGGTAATCAAATCTACCTCAACACCTGGAGCATGAATTTGTTACCTTGGTCTAAAAGTTTGGTAACCAATTTCATGAAGGTTTGGCTACTAATTGCATTACATTCAAAAAAAAATTGGTAACTTAACAAAATTGAATTGGTTACCTTAAAATGCGAATGTTTGGCTACCAATTGCATTATGAAAAAACTACACCCAAACACCCCTTATAATTCCATGTTAAACTCATATTCTACTTAAAAAAGCCCATAACCTCCGGCGACCTCGCGAGAAACTATGTGTTTGAGTCGGTAAATCACATATGAAAGGGAGAAGCTTCAAACTTACAACTAACCAAAAAGCAGATACACGTTCAAGTAGTGAGCGAAATATCTAAGTTTAACAAAATGATGTAAAATGGCGGAAAGCTACAAAGAATAACGTGGTCATCCTAATTTCATATTTCAAGGAGTCTTGGAATTGAGGGATAAGATTTTGTGTAAAGGAAGCAGGATCTTCACATCTGATCTATGCGACCACTTTCTATCAAGGAAAAGGAGAAACACAAATGCAAACGCTTCTTATTTTCTACACTTCCAGATCTCACAATTTTCTCTAACTAAATACACCTACACTGAAGCTTACATAGTTTCATGGAGATTAGAGAGGATAGTGAAAGTAAAGAAGAATAAGAAAAAGAAAAAAAGTAACAACATTGATTGTTGAGAAGAAAAGGGATTAGATGAGAGTAGAAATTGAAACCCATCAAACATATTTTGGTGATCTCTCTATGTAAATCATGACTCTGAACCCTTGGTTTGAGACAAATGTATTATTTTTGTAAATAAATATAGAAAACGTAATACTTTTATAATTATTTTATGAGTGCACTATTATTGTAATTATTTTTAAAAATATAATAGAAAATATAATTGTTCCAAAAAAATTAGCTGCCTCGTTATTGGGCCTAGGCGTATTTATGTTTGAAGTAGGCCTAGGCCTATTGATCATGTACAGAATCTCGTGCCCAAAAATGAAATGACCACCGTACGTTATTAGTCATTTTAGCCTCTAGGAAGCCGGCCAAACAGTTCTCTAGAACCAAAACATCATCATCTTTCCGGACACAGACACAGACTCTGCCCTAGTCGGTCATCCCCATTCCCTCCTCGATCAAAGCCTAATTTAATACTGCACACGCACATCAATACATCTCTCTATTTGGTCGGTAATGGCGGCGACGACGATAGAAGGTCAAGATAGGGTTTTGGCGGCTGCTCAGCAAATCGTGAAGAGCCTTAACACCTCAAAAGCATCAACTGATGACATGATATTGATCTTCTCAAGCTTCGATAATCGTTTATCAAATATTACTAATTTAATCTCCGATCCCGATACTGGCGGCCATTGTAAAGTGGATGCTCGATTTGAAGCCGCGGAGAAGGTAATTCTCTCCAACGGCGACTCCGGGCGCAAGGGCGAGTCTGATCAGAAGCGCTGGGAAGACAATTCCACCGAATATCTCGATGCTGTCGATGAAATTATTCAATTAACCGAAGATTTAGCGATCCAATCATCGGAAAACGATGTCGAGATAATTGATCGTGCTGAAAGCGCGCTCCAATTGGCTATGTCAAGGCTGGAGGATGAGTTTCGCCACATTTTGATCCGGAGTACTATAACCCTCAACTCCGAGGAACTCCATGGATCGATCCGTAGGGTTTCCCTCTCATTCGCCTCTAATGATGGTGAAATTGGAGATTTTGAGAGCTTTGGGGATGATGACCAGGCTAGTAATTTTGGCCATGAGCGAGGGGTCAGTTTGGGGGATGATTTATTTGTTGATTTGATTGAACCTGAGGTGGTGGTAGAACTAAGGGAGATTGCAGATCGAATGATTAGGTCTGGGTATGAGAAAGAATGTTGCCAAGTCTATAGTAGTGTTCGCCGGGATGTTTTAGATGAGTATATGTCTGTCCTTGGTGTTGAGAGGCTGAGTATTGAGGAGGTACAGAGGATTGAGTGGAACACATTGGATGAGAAGATGAAAAAGTGGGTCCAAGCAATTAAGATTGTGGTTAGGGTTCTTTTATCTGGTGAGAAACGGCTTTGTGAACAGATATTTAGTGAGTCTGAACTTATTAAAGAGGTTTGCTTTGTTGAGACAGCTAAAGGGCGCGTGATGCAGTTGTTGAATTTTGGTGAGGCTGTTGTTATTGCGAGGAGGACCTCAGAGAAGCTGTTTCGTATACTTGATATGTATGATGCTCTGGCAGAAGTTGCACCAGAATTGAAAGTGTTGTTTGGTGATGAATCTGGGGAGTTAGTATGCAGTGAGGTGAAGGGAGTATTGACTGGACTTGGGGAGGCTGCAATTGGGACATTTGTGGAATTTGAAAATGCTGTTCATGGGGAAACATCTAGGAAACCAATACAAGGCGGAGAGATTCACCCAATGTGTCGTTATGTGATGAATTATGTGAAATTACTTGTGGATTACAGTGATTTGCTGAACGTGCTTCTAGGAAATAATGAGGGTGAATCAGGTCATTCACAAAATGATGATGACGACAAAGAAAGCATGTCCCCGATAGCACAACGTTTGCTGTCTTTGATTACCACTCTGGAATCAAACCTAGAGGAGAAGTCGAAACTCTATGAAGATAATGCAATGCAGTATATATTCCTCATGAACAATATCCTTTATATAGTGCAGAAAGTAAAAGGCTCAGAAATTAGAACTGTTTTAGGAGATCAGTGGATTCGGAAGCGCCGTGGTCAGATTCGCCAGTATGCCACAAGCTATCTGAGAGCTGCATGGAGCAAGGTCTTGTCTTGTTTGAAAGATGAAGGGATTGGTGGTAGCACAAGTAATGCCTCCAAGTTGGCTCTTAAGGAAAGGTTTAAGAATTTCAATGCATGCTTTGAGGATATTTATAGGATCCAATCAGCCTGGAAGGTCCCGGATGCTCAACTTCGTGAAGAGCTTCGAATATCGATATCAGAAAAAGTTCTTCCAGCATACCGCTCCTTTATGGGAAGGTTTGGAAGTCAACTAGAGAGTGGCAGGCATGCTGGGAAATATATAAAGTACACTCCAGAGGATTTAGAGAATTACTTGTTGGATCTATTTGAAGGTACACCCGCCATTCTGAATCACATGAGAAGAAAAGGTACGTAGGCTGTGGGGCTCTTAACAGGTATGCCTATGCTTTCATCAAGGACTAGATGGAAATGCTCACCTCGTAAATCCAGCATGGTGATTTTCTGCTTATTTGTTGGTTTTAATCACAGTTTTTTGTGGAAGGTAGCCATACCCCTCTATTTACTATAATAATATTGTACATGTATCATATATCTTATGTGAGAAACTTATCATGGTTCGTATAGTTATTGTCATGAATTGCATGAGATATTAGCTGACATTGTGGCCATTATTTTATCTCATTTGAGGGGCTGCTTGCTTTTCAAATTGTTTGGTTGGAATCTCTTACAATTACCTCCCAATATTGTGGTTGCATTTCTTAATTGTTAAGAGAGAGAGAGAGAGAGAGAGATCAAGAGAGAGAGAGAGAGAGAGGAGTAAATTTTGTATTGTAAGCACCATTTTCCAAAGAAATTTTACACCTTTGACATTTTCTGTTCCTCCTCACTCTTCTATAGAATTTTTTTTTAGTGATTCTGGTTCTTAGGTGATAGCCTTCTACATGAATAATGTGCATCTAGTATGGCTAATGTATTGTTGAGAAAATCTGACATTTTTATTGTGATCCTTTGATATTATTACTATGTGATGTAGAATACAAAACATATGAATAACTTTGTCTTTGAATGGGATTACCTTAATAGTAGAGATAAAGGAAAGGTGTTTTCCCACCACTTTATTTGCCTTGGTATTGAAGTCTTTTTGATGGAGAATCTTCTCCAAACAGGGAACACCCTGTTTGCGTGTGTTTGCTATTACTTTCAAGCTGAGACCAGCTTCTGATTTGCTTAAAACCAGTCCCTCAATGCCTTGATATTGGAGAAGTTTTCTTTTAGACTTGATTTTGGAAGAATTGATAGCTTGTTGACATTATACCTGCTTAAGATATTGTGAAATGTGATTCCTGAAAGAAGGGATTATTCTAGTGGATTAGTAGTTGGGTTAACTGAAGATTTAAGAAGCAAAAAATATCCTTCTTGATTTTAAATCAAAATTGTTGGTACTTGAGAATAAGGTGAGATGAAGTAATGGAAATAATAAGGTGAGATGAGTTAACTTATAAACATGCACTCTTATTGTTTGATTGACCCCAAAAGCATTGCAGTCGGATGAAGGATAGAAAAAAGCAGGTAGTCTTTCGGGCACTTGGGGAGTCAAATAAATGGCTCTGCTGCTTTAACACAGAATATGGAGTAGATAAATGTATAGTATGTTGGTTGTATTGGATCAGAATATGGTTTCCATAAATGTATAGAATGTGTAGTATTATCATTCTTCTTATTACAGAATGTTTGTGCTTCTTGTCGGTAAACACTTAATGAGAGGAATCCAAGAATAAATTTTCCTCAATGTGTGAATTGGGGAAGCGATATGTACTTTTAAAAAATTAAATATAATTATCTTAAAAAAAGATATAATGTTGCAACTGAAATAGAATGTAGTGACCGGATAGCACAAAAAGTTTCTTTGGAACTTCAGAGATGACGGTTTATAATTATGCTCAGTTTCTTGAGAAGTTAAAGAGGATCCAGTTTTACTGCATATATCTTAACTAGAAGTTTATTTGGCTACCATTTTCATGAGGACTTGAAATATGATTCATAAATTGTTGGGATTGTTTTCTGTTTATGCAAAACTGACTGCAGTATGATCTGCATAGCTTGTGTTCAGTAAGTAAAAGTAGTAAAATGAAGCAAACGATTGAAACCAATTAAGATTCGCCGATTAAAAATTCGATTCGAAATTTCATTTCGAAATATAAATGAGTCAAATATGATCAAATTTTAAAATTCGATAAATTACTCGAACCTGCTTAAATTGTAAATTTTTATTGATACTTGGATCATATTCGTTCGAAAAGTTTAAATTGTTCAGGCTCGATTTGGAATCGTGGTCGACTCGGTAGTTAAATGAGCATGAATCAAACTTTATTTTATACTCATAAATTTTGTAAACTAAATCTGACCAACTTAATACTCGATTCGTTTACACCCTTATCTGTAAGTATGTACTCCCTCAGTTCCATAATAACTGTCTTTTTAGAAGAAAAAATTTGTTTCAATTTATTTGTCGTTTACAATTTTTTAGGAGAATAAATTATTTATTTTCCTATATTACCCCTAACTTCTCAATTTTCTGACTCTCTAGCTAATAATAGTTTTCAACTTTTTATAAAGGGATAGTGATATAATTTCATACAAATTTTAATTTTTAAATGATAGTATTAAACGATTTTTAATTCACGTGTATGAAGCTAAAAAGAAAATTATTATGAAATGGGGGGACTTGGGAGTACTAACTAGTAGCTCAAGTAGGGTGCCATTTGTCGAGTTAAATAGCATTTCTTGGAGTTTAGAAAGTATGCATTTCATCTAGGCTACTATAGAAATTATATATGTAGCCTGAAATTGTGTTAATTTAGGTTATTCCAATACACAAATTAAATATATATATATATATATATAAGGGTCTTAATTATTATATCTCTCTAAAAAATTATTAATCCACGTACAATTAAAAAATCGATATAAACATTTGCAATATATATCATTTCTAAAAAAAAATTAGAACCTTGTGGAACTTACCTCTTATGTAATGAGGAAATCCTGGAAAACTTAGTTTTGCTATTAGCAAAATAGACTAAAATTTTGAGCAGCAATATAAATGGAGAGACTTCACCACTAAATGTTATCACCTTGACCCTTGATCTAACCATCGACGATTGTGTAATATTATTTTTGTAATTTATTTAATTAAATTTGTTGCCCAAATGAATTACATTTCGTTCAAATGAAGCATCTTTTATTATTCATGTCTCAATAATTTTGTTATTTAGAACAAGCTGACCATTCGCTCCAAACTTACTCTTACCAAGTACTTAAACCTAATCTTAATTACTATTCTCTCTTATTCAGATTAAATGTCATTTTAGAGTTAAGCACACTTATTAAGAAATAACACAAAATATCTTTTGTGTCCTTAATTAATTATTTCTCTCTCCACAATTGCATTTACTAAGCATATTAAATAGAGGGGTAAATTAGGAAAAAATAGTACAATATTACATAGAGATTCCAAAACGACACTTAAACTCCCTAAAACGTCATTTAATCTGAATAGGAGGGAGTATAATTGTACTCTTCTAGTAAAATTATGAACAAAAGTTAAAGCTGCTACCAAAATTATGTTGATGTTATTAGAGATCTTTCAGTAAAAAAATCTTTACTTAAAAACATAATTTATTTGGTAAATTATTATTCTTTTTAATTTGATGTAATAATTTTCACATACATAAAGAATATAGTAACATTTATTTAAGTTATTAATTTTTGGAATGCATACATAAAGAAATAAAAATAATTATTCATTTTATTTTTCTCACATCTCAACCTAACTACATCAACACTCGGTTAAAAGAAAGGATTAATTAAAACAAACTCCTCCGATCATACAAGAAAAAACAAAAGGTTAAATTAGGACTACTAGCAATCCTTCCTTCCCATCAGCTGGCGCTGGATATAGAAGAACAAGTCATGCAACCAACCTCTTAGTCTTAGACCCTGCTGCTAGCTGGCAGGGGCAAAATTCCATCAAAAAAGTCCCCAAAATAATTGCGAGGCTCGTGTACTAGCTTTGAGATAATATCTCTCAGCGTGATTACGCCATCTAGATTTCCCGCATCATCCACAACATAAATCCGATGGATCTTCACGGAATCAAGCTTCATAATGACTTGTTTAAGCGTGTCATCTCTTCTGCATGTAACCATTCCATTCAACAATGGTGATGACTGATGCTGCTCTTCAAGATAGCTTCTAACTGCTGTGAGGAAGTTCTTGGCTGTAATAGATCTGTGGTAACATAAGAATTAAACCCACATAAGCTACTATAAATTTAGGATCATAAACACAGTTCTAGGTTTAGTAACAAACCTGAGATTCTTATAGATAGCAGGTGCAAGTAGGAGGAATTGAATATCTCTGATGCTTATATTACCAACTGCCTTTGTTCCACCACTCTCGACCACTGGTACCCCACCAACACCCTTCTGCCTCATAAGTTTAAATGCCTGCAGCACTGGTTCATCCTCACACACCTTAGAAACAAAAGGGAATGATAAAAAAAATAATACAAAATTAGTCTTAATGGGAACAAAATATTGTAGCCATTCAAGAAAAGCCCCAAGTATAGTTTGCAGCAATGTAATACCAGACCGCCATCAAATTACAGAATCAAGAAATTAGTTTACAGCAAATTACAGAATCATATTTATATACCAAGAGAAGTGGATTAATTTAGTACAATGATACGTGATGCCTTGTGTCCATGGCCTCCATGTTCAAATCAAGTTGAGCCCACAAGTTCTTAGGAACCAACTATTTGAAGTAATCAACACAATTTTATTTCTAACATCTAGTTCTGTGTCCATTACATCATAATCGATAAACTCTCTTTTCACCCTTGAAACATATTTCAGAAATCCTTTCATCCTTGCAAGGAGTTAAACCTGATATTAACCAATTCACAGTATGGAGATTTCCCATTATGTGTGTATTGCAACGGACATCAACTAAGCACCCGGATAAACCAAACTAGGAGTACATTAATAATTGGTAATATAATCACTACTGATCCCTCAGCAACAGTAGACTAATGAAGAACCAAAGGTTTTTCAAGTGCTCAATGTAAAGCGTGAAGGCATGAACCAATAAGCTGTATTTTGACATGTGGGAAAAGTCATATCTAAACATGAAACTACGTGGTGTCTCCATTAATAATGAGACGGTGGAAGAAATCCTGGAAGGTAAAAAAATAAGAAAAGTATAAACCAAATCAAAAGGTATACTACCTGACCTCCCCACCTCACCCCATTTTTTGTAAGAAATAAAATAGTAAAAATGTAATTGTTAGTTCTAGATTGGATCACATAAACTACAAAACAGTTGAAATACCTTTACGATACGACTGGGCTTCACTAGAGGAAGACCGAGATCAGATAGTTTCTTAGTACCCCAACTTTCAAACCATTGAAGACCAGCACATTCCTCTAACATGTGAATGACAGCAGATTGGGTAATGATGTTTATAATATTTCCTTCCCCAAGATCAACCACAGGAACACTCTTCATTCTGTATTTGGAAAGCAGCAGAAGCATCGTCAAAAAGGAGTTTGATGACTGCAAAGCGAGAAATGGAGCCCAACGAAATGACCCTGAGATGTCTTGAACCTGCTCAGTCAAGATTTAGTAAAGTAGGATCTTAGATTGAGGAAATGGAAAAAATAGTATCGAAATAGAAGCTTAAAGTTACCTTTGCATTCTTATAAAATTCAGAGGAAGTCAGAGCCTCAAAAAAGTCTCCAGAGATTGAGGCTTCAGCAAAAGGGTTTGCGCTTCTATATCTTGGAGAAGACATTCCATTAGCTGCTCTTGCAACAGCAGGGCCCATGGATTCCTCAGATCCATTGGCAATTAATTCTGAGCCCATAGATCCATCCTTCTTTTCTGACTGCAAAAAGCAAAATGTAAATCATGTGTATTTTGCTTTCCCTTTTGATGAAAGGGAAGACAGCAGATTTCTATTGCAACTGATAATTTTTCATCATAGTGTCATAATGACAAGGTTTAATTTAAACATTTAACTCTTGCTTCCCGCAATACCTAAATGCATCCACTAAGCAATGACCATAAAACAAAGTTCTTGAAAATTATTCAAATCTGGATATTTCCTTTCCCCCTAGTATCTCCCAAATAAATTATATCCCAGAACCTTTCCCACCAGCAAATTGTTAAAGGTTGTTACCCTCTCCATTAGTCATTACTGAAAAAAAGGAAAAGAAATTGCATGCGAGACATAGAGAACTTTTATCATAAAGTACAAGTTCAAACCCTCTTATGTCGATACGGAAGGAAAATATATTCTTGAATTTGAACATAGCTATCACCTTCCCTTACTTCCTCATTTATCCCTTGGTTTGATAAGCAATTTTTCGGCAGTCTGCTCCACAAAAAGATGTGCTTTTCTTAAAAAAACTGTAAAAAGTTACATGTACAATGGAAATCTTTTGCCAAGACAAGGCAAGCTTTATATAGTATTTCACAAAACCTAACTCGGAATTGTGATAAAGTATCTTCCCCTTTTTTTCTCCATTAAAACTATCTAATTAATTCAATTTTCAGTTACAAGTCTTGGTGTGCAAACCTGATGCAGAATCCATACAACAATGCCTGCAAACTCTATAATGCCAATGTATCTGTCGATCCAAGTAGCATCCTCTGGTGCATCAACATCCACAACAGGAACACTAAGAAGTTTATTTTGTGCCAATAACTTGACAGCTTCAGCCACGCTTGTGTTGGAATTGATCTCAATTACTGGGGATAATGTGCGTAGACTATTTTAGGATAATTAGGAAAGACGACAACAAAGAAATATCATGGAAGTCTTAGCAATCATATGCTGAATCTGACAGTGGTATGTAAGGCAATGCAAACTGTACAGCTAGTCAAATACTAACATAATTGAGCAAGGACATAACACCACCTACTGAAGGCATTTTGGTCTACAAAATACAGTTCTCTTCAATTCTCATTTAAATGGATGACTCCAACCCTATCTACTCCCTACTTGCCAACAAAATAAGGGAAAAAATTACGGAAAGAAATGCAATTCTTCATATGAGAAGTTTTCAACATTTGGAACCCGACCCTTTATTTCTTTACCCACCCAAACAAAGATAATGGAAGACAATATACTTCATTGAGTCTGACTTCATCTTTATGCTTGAAAACCAACAACTTAATACCGGGCGGGGGTGGGGTGGGGTGGGTGGGGCAAGGGGTGGGGGGGGTCAATTTTCTTCCTCTTCTTTATCAAAATTCCCACCTCAAGAAAACAGATTAAGGTTTATTAAAATCACAATCCTTCCCATTAAAAATGATATATTTTTATATTTTAATTTTTTTACAAGATTGCAGTGAAAATTAATTTATTTCATTTCAAATGTGATCAACTGGAATAGATTATCATATTCAACCATACTAATATTACAATATACAAAAAGAGGCGGTGGGATTCATCCAAATGAACATCACATATCCCTCCCTGACACCCCACTAGAATTTTCAATAGATCATCCTTAATGCATTCTCATTACTTAATAAACTTAACACAATCTATAAAAGGGCGGTTTAGAACCTTTCCTTTTTTTCTTTTTTGTTTACTTGATAAGTAGAACCCTTCCAATTCTCCGTATAAAGTCATGCAAGCAATATATCAAGAATCACATTAGAAAAAAATTAATAAGAACAAATTGTTACATGCTGCAACAACTAGACATGAATAAAATACAGACCAAAAAAGGTAGTTGTAAAAATAGTGGGATATGAAATAATAGCATTACCTTGAGAAGAAGGAGCAGGGGGGAATGAAGAAACAGCGATGCTCTCAAAGCAAGCATTTAACTTTTCAGTAGGACTGAGTTGGGGTTCTTGTATATCCCACAAATCCTCCACTTGCATCCCCAATTTTGCTTCTGGGCTTGACATCCCACTCTTTGGACTAATCTCACTCTCTTCCATTATATCTTTCTCTTTCTGCTACTCCCACTCCAAAATTATCCTATACTTACCTCTTTCTTTCAAAGATGATTGGAGCCTACTACTCGTATAATATAATATACTCCTGCAAATCCTCTGCACTGCTACTAGAGGAAAGGGATATTTAAGCTATTAATCAATACCCTCATGCTCTATGATGATTATTGGACGGCTGAGATTTGAGGGACTGTATCTCATGGTCAAATTTTGACGCATTATTTTCTCTCCCTGCGTATCCATTGCCAAACCATTAGTTTAACTAGTTTTCAGCCAGCGGGCGGCTGTACTTATCCGTATTTCAGTCATGGCCATTAGTATTCAGCTCTAACATGTGCAGGGGCGTTGTTTACGCTGATGCTGACTAGGCATGCTCATCTGATTAGAAGTACACTTGGCTTACAAGAAAGGACAAAATCGATTAAAATTGCACGTGGCACACTGCGTGGAGACGGCAGCTGAAAATAATCCGAAAAATACGATGAGCCCTTTTTCCCAAAACATTTTTCGGAACAGAAGTAAATAACATGACTAATATTAAGGGTTTTAAAATTTTAATTTTTAATTTTAAATAGTATGATATTAGATACTTAGCAACCGTCCCATGTCTCTGACACTATAGACGATTGGATTTATCTCAAATTTTAAATGACCCAGATAATTTATTAGAATAAACAAAAAATTCAAAATCATTTGTATTTTGTTATATAGATTTAATATTAATAATTTATTACATGAGATTTATCTAATTAATATTGTGATGATATATTATTTAAAAAAAATTGAGATAAAAAATTAAAGATTCTTTGCATCATCTAAATAGCATAAATAGAGTAATAATATGATAAAATGCACCAGAGGTTATCCAGAAATTTAGTTCTGGCAATTATATTAAGTGTTAAGATTTCCAAATTTATTGTCTTAAAAATATTTTAAATTATGTGTCATCGTTATTATTTTTCTAGTGTCATCGTTATAATAATTGAATAATTTTTTGTAATTGGTTGCGTCATAAATATTTTTTAATTTATTTAATGTCACATTAATTGAGACACATTTGAAATAAAAAATATAAGTTGTTAATATTACCACCCTTGCATTAAAAATGATTCTCACTATTTGTATAATAGTTTTGTATCCCTTTATTATATTTGTGTTAATCAGTAGTATCAAATATTTGAATTTATATTATCACCTGAAGATATCGAAAGATATGGAAAAAATTTATTTATATTAATATTTAATAAAATAAGTTACTACCAATAGTACTTTCAGTCATAATTTTTGGAAGAGTCCGTGGTGGGTTAAGATGATACTATTGTGCCAGTCGATTTGAATTCGAGATTTATTTTGCCTTTGAAATAGATCAATAATGCTACATTTTGATTGAATGAATATTACAAAAACAAAAACAAAAAGACTGTTTGAATGTTACATTTGAATGAATAACCCATTATTATTCTTATCAAATTTGTGAATATTAAATATTTTATTCTAACGAGAAAGCAATCGTAACATTATTTAAATGACATGATTCTGTTTTTAATAGATAATCAACAAGAACTGAATTAGCCAAGGAAGCTTTGTTAGAAAATGAATAATAAATTAAGTTTAGAATTCTATAAATTAACTAGGGAAAAATCAAAGAAGACTTTTTATGGAAAGAAAACTTTTAAAATATTTTCAAAATTAAATTAATATAAATTATTTATTTATAGTTATAATAATAGTAAAATTTTCAAATTACTTAAAAATACTATTAACTAAAAATAGTAAATTAATCATATTAATTTTACACTTTAATAAAAAAGTCTGAAATTAACTTAATCAGAATTACATCCGAAATTAACTCCATCAGAATTACTTATTTTTTATTTATGAAATATTTATATTTAATTGAAATAGATATAGCCAATAAAAGGAAGAAAGAGTAAAAGAAATGCGAGAAAAAAAAAAAGGATTTCAGTACAGTGGAAGACATGGTCTGATCCCACAGATATAGCGAAGCGACGACGGTGCTGTTTTTAAATCTACGGAGTCGGATTTATTTGCGCCAAACAAATGGAAGACTCTTCTCCTCCACCGTCTGTTTACCTTGCCGCCGGCCCGCCGGCGCATCCAAATTCCTTGCTAACCTTCCCAATCGCGGCCTCCTGTCGTCCACTATCCCCTCTGCTAATCTGGTGATCTTTTCATCTACTCGCTCTTCCAGTATACAATTACACCCTAAACCCTAATTTCCATCCTTTTTAAATTTATGTAGGTTATTCCTGCATTTTATATAAACTCAAATATTGCGAATTTTTGAGGTTAAGTTTGTACTTATTTTCGTCTACTAGTTTGTTTTTGAAAGCAAAAAATAGTAGATTTTTTTTGCAATCAGAACACTTGATATAATTTTAACTCCTTACTGGTACTAAAGAAAATTTACATGTGTTTAGTTTTTCCGTGTAGTTGGATGATCTTATGTGCATTTTTTGTGAATTAATATTGGCAGGCTTCAGTGTAACACACCAGTCCCACATAGCATCAAAAGATATGGGAAACATTGAGTCATGACCTTTTGGGTGAGTCCGTAGTGGGTGAAAATGAATCAAGAAGATATTATTAGGCTAATAGTTTAAGACCTTCGTAGGATGGATTTGATTTGATTCGGACATGGATTTGACCGGAGATTAGTTGTAGACTTGAGATTTGACCTGGGTCGTGTTATATGGCGACTCTTGAAAGTTCGGATCGGACCATCTGATGGAGTTGCCAGAGGTGGAGGCACGAAGATTGATGATATTATCAGAGAGAGGTCTGGAGGTGGGGATACAAAGTTAGCAGCTAAAGAGACAAAAATCCATGTGTGATCTGACAAGAATGTCAAAAAATTTATTGGGAGAGTTTATAACATCCAGTCCCACATCGAAAGATATAAGAAAATTTTATTTGTATATAAGGAATTAAGTTATTAACAATAGTATTTTCAATCATGACCTTTTGGGTGAGTGTGGTGAGTTATTAACAATAGTAACTTCAGTCATGATTGGGTGAGCCTGTGATGAGCTAAGATGACATAAGAAGATATTATTGAGTTACTAGTTTAAGGCATTGTTTGGATGAATTTGACTCAAGATTTGTTCCAGACTTGAGATTTGACTCGGGTCGTTTCATTCAGCCTTTAAGGATTTTAGTATTTGTTGCTATCACTTGTGTAGTAGTCCCCAAATCTTTTCGGGAATGAGTGTTATGTAATTATTTCATGTAGCTGTAAACTTTATGCAATAACGTGGGTAGAACAATTAGGACTTAGTTAAACACACAAACGCACATTGATGTATTACTCTTGCCCAAATTTCCCACATGGATCATATCATTGTGTGAGATGATGGAGGATAATTATATTGCAAAATAGAGCAATTGAGCAAGATGGATGTAATAAAGTGATGCCTTTGGTTGTGCGTGTGTAAAAGGAATAGAATTGAGTCAAACATAAGATCCACATAAGAGGCAAATTCGTACAAATTTTGTGGCTCTAACATATTGTTAAATTTGTTGTACACACGTGTCGTCAATCATATTCTTTAAAATAGAATAGGACACAATATTATATATTTGATTAGTTTTATAATTGAAAGATATAAGATAAGATATGTGACGAATCCAATGTGCTGGATATCTGAGGGGTAAAATGTACAATGGTTAGTTGTGATTGTAATTAAATTAAGAGTTGATTGAGTGGCAATTAGTGGAAAAGATCCATGAATGGGGCAAGTTAAGAGTACTTTAAATTTTCAAGACTCTTCCTCCTCATTTTGAGCTCATATTTGTGTTAACCTGAATTTGTACAAGTCCTTATGGAATTACCTCTAAGTTTAGCCTGCTCTACAGTCATGAATGTTTTATAAAAGGGTTTACCAGTTTAGAGGATTTGATTTCTGAATGCTAAACTTGCATAAGTTCTGTAACGCCCCCGAATCCGGACGTTGGCCGCCTGAACAAGGGTTAACGTTAGCTCAACTTCTTTCGTAACTTAACCAATGATTCAATAATCATGAATTAGTCTATTACAGACTATAAAATTATAAATTTCCTCAACTTCATCCCTAAATCTTAAGTTGATTTCGATCTCATTCTTTCTACAAGCATCAACTTGTAACTTATATCCGTATACATGGATAACACCATATATACCAGTTAATTTTTTTAACCTTAAGATTTAGACATTCTATACTTCTATATATCCAAGGTTCACAGTATTAATAATAAAAATTATTCTTGGCAACAGAGGGGCGCATTTCGGTAATTTTGGCATCTTACCGACACTCATTAGTGTAACCTCAGCACTTACAGAACTCCCAATATCATTTAATACCCTCACTTAGATACATATCATTAAAGAGATATTTTTTCATATCAATATTTCCTATTTATTTGACATTCACAATATTAATAACACACTTGTACTTAGAACAGAGAAACTTTGCAATGAATTTGGTTTGTTCATCGGTGCTAAATCTATGTTCTTACAGTACTCACAATGTTGTTCAATATCTTCATTTAGATATATAGTTCTTTATCAACATTGTATTAATGTTTTACTATCTATCTAAAGTTCAGAGTATTCTGCATAACATGATATCAATACCCTCACTCAGATTAATGATCTTTAACAATTCTAAGTTATATCAAATTAAAGTCAACACCATTCTGATGATAATAACATGATATTCTTAATATAATCTTCGATTACATGGTTTGTTTGTTCGTATTATAGAAGTCATTGTGACTCGATACAAATACAAGTAAATAAAACTAAAACATGAAATTTAATCTACGCTTCTTCTTTACGTTCATGATCTCATTCTTTTTTAACTGCAAATAAAGTTTAATTCGCAAGAATAAGCACTACGACTCAACAAATCTATCTAATAATATATAGACAGTTTATGCTTTCATATAAACTTTAGCATGCTTGACTTGACATAACTTTCAGTTAACGGTCATGTTAATTCATGCTTAATGATAGAAAATAATCATATATGGCATAACATATTATTAAACACTTAACATTTAATCATACATATACTATCACATATGAACAAGCTTAGCAATAGTTGCACATAGGTTTAGGATAGAAAACTTGCCTTTTCGCCTTACCGTTTACGCTAATTTTGCGTCTCTCGATCGACCTCTTGAAGTGCTAGCTTTTTGATACTTAAGAACGCAAGACTTTAACTTTCCTTCCTTCTCTCAATTACCAATATAACTCTCTCTTATGATTATTCTAGCCTCTTTTGCTCTTGAATTACTTGTGAATATGTGAGGATTTATTAAGAATGAGGGTTCTATTTATAGGAAACCAAGACTTGGGGTATTTAAGACCTTAAGCTACCCCACCATGGCTAGTCACCATAGTGTGTAACATGCTTCATCATCACACTTGGCGAGTCACCAAGCCACCCATGTGTCACAACACACCACACAATTTTGGACAACACATTTTAGGAAGCAAATTTTTATTTGTCAACTAATTAATCAAAGAAAAACCTATACATACATATGCTATATGCATATAAGCTTTCCTAAATGGCCATAATGGCCTCAATTTCTCTACAACCTAACCAAATTCCACCTAGTTTGGTTAATCCAACTTAGTTTACTTTCTAGTTAGTCTTCTACTTAGGTTTCCTAACTAATCCGGTTAGTCAAAAATGTTGACTTTCCCAAAATTGACTTTACGTTTTATGAATAGTGTTTTCGAGTCTTTTTTGGAAAATTTTTATTTTCTTGTTCTAGCCTCGTAAATATTCGGGATATTACAAGTTCCTACTTGGGGTTTCTTGGTAAATAGCAATTTCTCTCGTCCACCTTTCCCAACTGCTAGTGGCTGTTCTACCTTTTGGCAGGAATAACTCAATAAGAGGTAGTTAATGAATTGTCAAGATAGTCTATGTCAAAATATGTATTGCTCCTCCCTCCTTCCTTCTGAAGGATATCAAAATCTTATTTATGCGGGTAGTTAAGTATTATCTATGAGGCCTTATAAGCATTTAATCATTAAACCTTCTTTTATGCCAGTTGACACCAGTACTCTGGCTCACATTGTGCATCTTCTGTAAACTGATTTAACCCTGAAGATGCATATGAATGTTTATTTATGGCTGAAATGTGTATACAAATTCTGTGTCAGAAAGTTATTATAGAAAACATGTTCTGTTCAGTCTTAAGTCGCCTTATCTTGTATTACAGGTTAAATAGTTTATATATGTGTGTGTGTGTACACACACACTGGTTGATGAACCCTGGAATTTACATCTTTTGCTATTGCTTCTCACGCCTCAAACTTCCCATTATCGGGTTAGGTACCTAGGTTTCAACATGTCAATATTTTATTGGTGGAAAGTTTTTTCATCAGTCCTCTCTATTAATTTCTTTTTGTTTGGGTGTGGGGTCTTTACTGGTTACCAGACGAGGATATGGAATCAGCTGATGGTGCATTGGGTCAAATTGATTGGTAGTGCTATATGTCATATGAACATAACATCCCTCCTTGGGGTGGGTGAAAACCTAGTCACTTCAATTTGGGCAAACGTTGAAACAGTGATCATGTCATACTTCCTTTACTGATAGTTTTAAATTTCTACCCAAGCATTTTAGTTCAAGTTGGTTGAGAGACTTGTTGATCTGCATGGTTATCCATTGAGGTCTTGGTTTTCATTCTTTCTGCAATATTTTGAAGTAGATGTTTTATCTGAACGAGAATAATATTTGTAGTAGATAAATTTAAGTGGACAAATATGTTCTTTGAAGATTTAGATATGCAGACTCTTGATTCTATTTGTTTTTCTAGTTGAGGGGACAATTAGCTTTAAGTGGTCTTTACCATCTGTGTGTTTATTCAAAGTAAGACTGCATTAGTCTATTTGAGGTAATAATAAGAAAACAGAAACATTTGAAAACTTGTAGCAAAAAATTAGTTAATAAAGGTTTAATTAAACTGATTTTCTTTAAGTTTGATGATGACATTATTATTTATGTGGCTGTTGAAAATATATATTGCAAAATGTAATGTGGTGGAAATACTTTTCAGTTTTCACCAGTAAAAAGTGGAGAGGAAATATAAAAGAAGAGGAAGTACTAGTCTTGATTGTGCATGAATTACTGGTCTAGAATGTGCGAGCATTAAGATTTATATGCAACTTTACTTGCTTGAGGACAGATACATGGTTAATTGTATCAGTTGCACTTCTAGAAAATTGTGCAAAAACACTGAAGGAGGGGTACAAATGTAGCCTCTGATACTGATAGTATAAAACTATCATCTCATCTAAAAGGTTTAGTTGTGGAACAGTTGGTAGTAAACAGAAATTGTATTAATTGTATGAATGCATACTCTTGTATTCAGTAGTAACAGCATGTACATTTCTCAGAATGAGATATAGCTCTTGGGATATTATGCATTACAAGCCTAAAAAAATTAGTTGATGTGTTGATTGAATGCACTTGTTTTCATTTATAAGTTTATGTACAATTTTTTTGGCAGGGTGGTATGCGAGTTTATATATGCGATCACGACACATCTCCGCCAGGTCTTTTTTACATTTTGCCATTTACTGATTTCAGATTTTGAAAATTCTTATAAAATATTACTTTCACGTGCTGGATTATTTTTTTGTGGATACTAATCTACATTTGATATTTATACTTTATTCATTAAGTTTCACGAACAAAATTTAAGTTACGGAAGATAATGTTAGCTCTAATTTTTTGGATATTGGAAATGATACTTAGTTGTATACTTTTGTGTATATTTTTTTGATAATGGATACCTAAGTACTGCTCCATAAGATCCAAAATACTAGATTAAGTTTGACTTTTCAAAGTCAAGATATTTTCAAATTCAAAAATTAATGTGATTTATTTTATTTTTGAAAGCAATACATCTTGTAAGTAGTAGTATTTGTTTATGTAGATTACGATTTTTAATTTTTATAATTATCTTGTCTAAATTAAAAGAATTTATATCGTATTTGGATTTTAAAATATCTCGAAAGACGACATTGTTTCTATATATTGGAATGGAGGGAGTATAATATATAGAACTTTAATATATGGTAATTTATAGCAAAGAAAGTTTTACAATATGTGACATCTTTTGGTTAGTACTTTGTACATGCATTTGCATACGGTCAAACACATGTTGGAGAGGGGTTGTCTCTGGTGTATGAATCAAATCTGCTAGTACTCTTATTCTTTTATCAAAATTAATTTCTGTCAATTCATCAAGCCAATGAAAACTGATTTAATCAATTGAACTAGCAGATTTTATAATTTTAGTAGGTTTGATCATCATTAAGTTTTTACGTTGAAGGGTTACAGACTAGGACAGAAAATTTAATGTCTTGTAAATAGACATGTATTTCTTTGTCCTGTTGACTACTATCTTTTTTGTGTCCTGGAACTTGCAGTCTTGTTGCGTAAGGGTACTTTCATAAATATCGTCATGATCAGTAAGACTGGAAGGGCTATGCTGCTTCCTAGTTAGTTCACCCTTTCACATCTGCCTAGCCTTGGTTTATCAGCTTTGAATGAGTCAAGATGTTTGTTTTTTTATTTGTTGATTGTATTTAGTGGAAGCTGCGGACAATTGGACAATTTGGGAATAGAACCATCCAATAGTCACCTTCAACATGAATATGATTGTAGGCCTTATGGCGAATGTCCTAGTTGTCACCTTGGTCTGTTTATTTATAATTTCAATATTATTTGAAGAGATATAATTTTTGAGCTTATGGTTCTCTTTGTTTGGAACTTTTAATGAACCCTGGGTGTGCCTTTGGTCCGTTTAGGATTTGTTGTTAATAAGATTTGGGTTTAGACATAATGGCATGCATAGGGATGTTGTGATTTGAAATTTTTTGTGGCGATTATGTGGGGATATGGACCAAAGGTATTCCAGATTGTTAGGAGGAACTGCTTCCTTTGCATTATAGAAGGATAAGGTCTTGTAAGATATCTTGTTCTGGGCAAATGCTATCAGAACCTTTTGGGGACTTGTTGTTTTGTGTTTGCATAGAGATTGGAGACCTATACTCTCTTAAAGTGTTTTGTTTTGTTCCACCTTGGGTGGACTCCTAGTCCTTCCTCTTGTAGACACAAAATGAAAAAATGGTTCTGAATGAAACTTTGATTCATGGAAATTGCTTTTAGTACTACTATGTATTATTGGTTGACCTTTTACTATGATGTATGTATTTGCTTTTAATGATAATTGTTCGAACGAGGTTTTGACTACATTTTTGCATAAATATTGGTTTACCATTACTTTGCACGCATCAGGGGATTTGATTGTTTTTTATTTACATGTACAGAGGACCAGCTGATAAAGACAAATCAATTGAATATACTTATCAGGTCTCTTGTGCTTAAGAAACAGAAGGGAGAATCGAGTTCAAAGGATGCAAAGGGTATTTCTATGAATGAGAGTTCTAGAAAGAGGTACCTTTCCATTTTTTCTTGGATAGCAATGTTTGGCTCCTTGCCTTATTTGTCTTGATGTGTATGCACAGGTTTGTAATTGCTTATGGAAACTTTTATCAACCAGTACTTGGTTTTGTCATCTGTGAATTTATAATATAAAGCCTCGTGCTCCCATGATGTTTGTCTTTATATTAATTCGTTTTTTCTTTCAGGGCGGCAGAAAGAGCTGTGGATGGCAGAGCTTCCACTAAGAGGGCCATGTCTATTACTCAAAACAGTTCTCAACAAGGTGAGCTACTTAGTTGTTAAATTGTTTGGACTTTGCATACTGACATAGGATGTGCGGACAGATAATTCTAGAGTTGTATACTGACTAGTGAGGTTGCTGGTCATGGGATGGCAATTTAATGCTTTTAGAAGTAATTAGTAATTAATATTGATTGTATAGAGATGGCATTCTATTGGAGCATGTCCTCGTGAGTTTTATCTGCATTTTTCCCATTATATGTTAAATACATTTGCAGTCTATTCTTTCAATCCTTTTCTAAATACTAACAATGCATAGTCTATGCTCTGTATTTAAAACAATTATTAATTGTTTTTATTATCTCTCCAGTATGTCATGGGTTTTTATCTTTGTATGCAGAGGGAACTAAATTGCATGCACCTTACAAGAATTTTCAGAGTTTGACGGTAGAGAGACTCCGTGCACTTTTGAAGGAGAAAGGTCTTTCGCTAAGAGGGAAAAAGGCAAGTATCATTATGCAGAAATGTATCCTGATTGTAACAGGCTGTGACTCCTGATCAGACACATGTCCAGCACTTACCTATGTGCCATAATTTAGTATAAATTGTTGCATTTTGGATGTGTCTGCCATCTCTTGGACACGCTAATACTGTGACAGAAATTGATGAATTTTGATATATGATTTCCTTAGCAAGCCACGAGTAAAGACTCAGGAGAGTATAGCTGTATCAAGAAACAAGCTAAAAATGGTTTCAATAGTCCCGACTCCCATAATTACTTGTCCTTGTTTCCTTTTATGGTTTTCCTATAAATACATCACCTTAGTTTACTTACATGAATATTACGAATTTGTCCTTTGTTTTGAACATTATTAGCTTAACAACATATTCACCAGTTTTCAGATTTTCCTTAAGTGTGTCGAATTTAAAGTGACAAGTAATTTGTGACTAAGGGAATAATAAAATAAGAGGATAAAACTTTTCAGTTAACATGGGGAAGAGATGTACTTAATCTCACTATGTTTATACAAATGTTACTAACTCAGTTGTTAATTGGATGTATATTTTTTTTGGGTGCGTTCGTCGTGGATATTTATTATGTACTTATATATTTTGCTTATATTTATTATATTTACCTATTTTACAGATAATTGATTCTGCAGTCCTTAATATCGGTGCCCTAAACAACCAAAAAAGAAAGACTTTCATTTGAGGAGGGAGTACTTACATAGCTATAAGACGTACATGTACACATATATTCCAATATCTTGGTTTCTGTAGTATCATGATTTGTAGGTTACAGATTTTAGGGTGCAACAATATTTTGTATTAGATTTATTTGTATATGTTAACATTATATTAATACATTTCGTTTAATTTATATAGTATTTTAAAGTGGTTGCAACATGAGGACTTCCGGTTTATTTGTTATATGGACACATTATATTTAGAAGTATGTGTCTTCTCTTTTTAGAGTTTGTCGTATCAAATTCTTGTCACAAAGCAGCATCCATCTATCTTCATAGCTTAGGAGTGTCCTGTTTGTGGCCATGTTAGGACTGTGAGGTAGTGGTTCCCAGATTGTGTATTTTGTAACCCCCCCCCCCCCCCTTTCTTCTTTTCATTCATTTTATACATATCTGGTGACTAGTATTGAACTGCATGGGCAGGATGAACTGATTGAACGTCTGAGAAGCGTAAATGGCTAAAGCTTAATTCAGGAGGTACGAAAAAAGTTACTCAGATTGAGTATTAAGTGTGAAAGTTGTCCATTACTAATTTATTTTTTTCTGCATCTCTGTTGTCTGATATTGAACCGCTTGGGCAGGATGAACTGGTAGCAGGTCTTGGTAGCAAATCCTACACATAGCTCAAGAGGTTAGAAGAAAGCTAATCTGCTCTCTTGATTTGTACAATATCCAACATCAGACAGTAGGTTATTTGTTCTTTTGATGCAAGTTATTAATAGTGTGTGTTGGATTAGTCGAAAGTAAGTGAGTTTGTTTTATACTGAATGCTAATTTGCCCCAAGCTTATTATAAACTATATAGAGAAGGCTTGTGTGGTAAGTGTGTTAACATGTATAGAAACTTGTATGGTCAACAAAATCACTGCTTTCTTCTAATCTCACGGATGGCTTATTTCTCAATTCTTGCACTTGGGCTTGAAATTGATTAATTTTCCAGTCCCCCAAAATGGTGTGACATCATATATAATAGCAGACCCAAAAACGAGCTGAGCTGAGGTGAGCTATCAATCAGATCTAATAATGATATTCAATAATAGAGTATATGTAATAGAGTACCATCTTTATTTGATGGTTTTGGGATATTTCTTGCAATCATTGATTGCATTGGCGGAATCAGAACATAATTCAAAGGGGGCAAAATACATCAATAAAAAAAATTATTTATTGACGCTTGAAGAGTTTCTTTCGGTTGTACAAGTGAGAGCAGGCAACTGTATCCTGCGAGTCTGCATAGTTTGAAAACGTCTCAAAATTTGTTCGTTTTTAATTGTTGAAAAAATATCCTTCTCAATATAAATTACTAGACTGTCATTCATCCACTCGTCTCCCATTTTGTTGCGCAAGTCAGTCTTGACAATTTTCATCGCAGAGAATACTTTTTCAAATAAAATTAAAGCTAACTCGATCAATCGATATACCAATGTAAAAGTCATGTCTTTTTGTTTCAATCAACTTCTTAGCAAGACTTTTCAAACCCAAATTTTCGATCTCAAATGATTGACTATCGCATCGCATATCATAAATGTAATTTTCAAGTTGATTCCCAAGTATCATGCGATCAGTCAATGAGAAGTCTTCTAGATAAAGCTCAACAAGACGGAGTAATTTATTTTTGTCAAATTGAGAGAACGAATCCCTTGGATCAAGGCATGATATGCATAAAAGTAATTTTGTGCTTGCTTCTGAAAAACGATTGTTCATCTCTTGAACAATTGAATCAACAACCTACATTGTAATAATGAAAAATTAAAAAAAAAAGATAAATTTTTAGATAGAAATAATGAAAAAAGATTTATAGAGATTATACCTGACAAAAAATCTCAACACGATAATGATAAAAATTAGTAATAATTTGTCCATTGCGCCTGCTACGACCGCGAGATCTCATGGTTGACATGAACCTCTAGTCAAATACTCTCTTCGAACTTGATCTCTAATCACAATAGCAAAGTCTTCAATTGATTTACGTAACCCCGGATCACTAACAATATCATTCGGATTGAACTCCACACGTGAATTATTAAAATCACCACTTGCTTTGGAACTTGGTATTTGATTATTAGAAGAATCAACAGTTCTTTGTCGTTTAATTAAGTATTTATCCATAATCTAGTATAAATAAAAACATCAATAATTTCATTAATTTAAACAATTAAAATTAATTAAATTAACAGAAAATCAATTAAAATCAATTATTCCTAAATCCTAAATTAACAGAAAATCAATTATTCCTAAATTAACATAAAATCAATTAAATTAACGAAAAATCAATTAAATTTAAGTATTCCTAAATTAACATAAAATCAATTTTTATTCTTTTACTTACCAAAGTCCAAACAGATCAGCTCAGCAGTAGACCGCGACACAGCGTGGAGGCAGCCAGCAGGAGACGTGAAGCAGTGTGGAGGCAATCGGCGGGCGACGGTAGCACTGCCAGGCGGCCAGGCGCAATGGATCTGTGGACTGTGGAGACGAGGGTTAAGAATAGATGAAGAGAGGCATTTGGGTCTGTGTAACTGTGTAAGGCACTAAGGCAGTAAGGGTTAAGAAGCGGTCAGATCTAATAAAAACAAAAAAAAAATAATAATTTTTTTAATGAAACGACGTCGTTTCATGCTAGTTTAAAAAAAAAAATTGAAGAAGAGAGTACTCTATTCTACCTCGCGTCTCGCTCTCGTCGGTCACTGTCGTCTGTCAGTTGCTCAGCCGCCGGCGACTGCCCTCCCGGCCCCTGGCCTACTCCTCGCCTGCCGCCACCTTACCGGGCACTGATTGATTGGTTGCTGGCACTATTAACTATTAGTTATTGCTATTTCTACTAAAGTGCTTGCAGCATACTCCATGCTTTATATATTCCCAACTATTAGCTATTGCTATTTCTACTAAAGTGCTTGTCCAGTTATACCCAACTTATCAGCGTTAAATGCTTTCTAGGTCGAATTATAAACAGGTCGCTGAATATTTTTTCTTACACTTTACTAACAAAAAGTTATACTATTCCGTTAAGTATGTTGATTTTGAACGGAATTTGCCACATAAGCTGCTGACGTGTAAATTTTTTTTGATGCGGCACAGATCAGTCCCATGTGGCTTTCATGATGTGGAAATGAAAATGGAGGAAAATTTACAAATGTAATAATATAAATGTACATAAAACGCAGCTTTTTTTAATAAAAATAAAAAAAGAGCAGTTTTTTTATAATAAAAAAAATGCAGTTTTTTTTAATAAAAAAAAATAAATTATTTTTATTAAAAAAAAAAACAAACAACGCAGTTTGGTTTTTAAAAAATAAAATGCAGCTTTTTCAGTAAAAAAAAACACAGTTTTTTTAATAAAAAAAATTAAAACAAATAAAAAAACTGCGTTATATATATGTTTTTATTAAAAAAACTGCGTTTTTTATTTTTATTAAAAAACTGCTTTTTTTATTATTTTTATTAAAAAAATTATGTTTTATTTTTATTTTTAATAAAAAAAAAAACCACAGATTTTTTTAATTAAAAAAATACACAGTTTTTTTTAATAAAAAATAATAAAACTGTGTTTTTTTTATTTTTATTAAAAAACTGATATTCTTTTATTACTAAAAATAATTATTTTTGTTAAAAAAACTGCTTTTTTTTTTTTATTAAAAAAACTGTGCTTTTTTATTCTTATTAAAAAAAACTGCGCTTTTATTTTTATTAAACATAATTATTTTTATTAGAAGAAATGCGTTATATGTTTTTTGATTAAAAAACTTTGCTTTTTTTATTTTTATTAAAAAAAATTGTGTTTTTTTAATTTTATTAAAAATAATTATTTTTATTAAAAAAAACTGCGTTTTATTTTTTAAAAATCAAACTGCGTTGTTGTGACGGAGAAGGAGAGAGAGCGTTGTTTAGTTTTGTTTTTAATAAAAATAAAATTTTTATTATTATTATTATTATATAAAAATTGCGTTTTATGTACGTTTATATTATTACATTTATAAATTTTTCTCCATTTCTACATCATGAAAGTTACATGGGATTGATATATGCTTACATCGAAAATTTTTACACGCCGTCAGCTAACGGCGAAATTTTCGTCTAAAAGTCAACATACTTAACAAAATAGAAAACTTTTTGTTAGTAAATTAAAGTTCAATGAGTTGATTGTAAGAAAAAAAAATTCAATAACCTATTTATAAATTGACCTATAATACATTGAACTAAAAAATATTTAACCCATTATTCTTATCAGGTTGCCAATGTGAACTGCAATACGAACATCCGAATAGTGTTCGGCCGCTTTTGGGAATAAAAACGTGCTCTTAAATTTCAACACATTTCTCATATTTGCATGCATTTGGTCCTAACACAGGTGTGCATGTCGATAGATAGATAGCTACGTCATCTATTGACTTAATGCAGAGGCATCAAAATTCAAATCTTATATATATATATATATATATATATATACTCCCAAAGTCCCAGATAAAAATTTTGGTAATTTTTTTACGTATATTAAAAAGAGGAATAAAATAATAAAATTATTCATAATAATATCATTAAATATGGAGAGAGAATTAAAATGAGAAAAGTATGAGATATTTAATGATACGGGCATAATAGAAAAAAATGTGTAAAAAATTGATTATTAAAAGAAAGATGACATTTAACATGGGACAACCCAAAATAGTACTCCGTCCATTCCTTAATATAAGTCATTTTAGAGAAATATTTGTGTTCCTTAATATAAGTCGTTTGAGAATTTCAAGTAAGCATTAATTGCTTAATTTTCAATATTACCCCAAATATTAAATGTAACTTTGGTTCTCTCACTATTTTTTGTCCAATAAATAACAATCTCTTATTCCAATACAAGGGTAATATAGACAATTGATATTATAATTAATGATATACAATCATTACCTTAATACTTTGCACAACCCTAAAACGATCTATATTAAGGAATGGAGTGAGTAATAAGGACTTTTATCCTGAGACAGATGGAGTATATAATATAACTCAACTTTCTCCAGCAAAATGGAGGGAGCGAACTAACAACGAACCAGCTATAGCGACGATTTTTTTCATCGCTATAGCATAAAAAATCGGTTTTCTATGCTATAGTGACAGTATATATGCTATAACACACACACACACACATATATATATAGGGTCAGGATCAGTATCAGGTCCGGACTCTCGGACGGGAGTAAAATTCGGACCCTTTTTTTTTTGCTTTTGTTTTAAAATAACTAAAAAAAAAGTTTACTATTTTATGAAATTGAAATTTTTTTATAATACATTATTTTGGGTGTAATTTGGATACATATAACAAAATATGTATATATATATATATATATATATATATATATATATATATATATATATATCTGATAAAACCTCTATATAAGAATAGTCTTGGGACCAAGTTAATTGTATTCTAATTGAGAGGTTATAACTAAATAAAGGTATTGGTACAAAATATTTTTCGAACATCCAAAAGTATCCACTTTAACAAAAATAACGGTAAGAATTCCCTAAAAATTATTATTCGAAAAATATTTATATAAAGTTGTGCACATAGTATTTACATGAATATTCAATGGAAAAAAATGAAAGAAAACATAAATTTTTTAGACTTTCAAACTAGAATGTGTATGTTTCAATGTTTTCAACTCTACATAAATGCAAAGTCTTTTATAGGTAAATGTAGTCTTTTAAAATTACTATTGTCAGTTATATGAATATAACATTGATATAAATATAAGTGACAATAATAATTTCAAAAGACTATATATGAAATTATTACTATATAGAGGTATATTTTTTTAATACGAGACTTAAAAAGTATATAACATGTGACGCCCCCAAAATTAGGTATACGTCACCCATCTTGGGTCGCCACTTACATGGTACATAAATTCAAATACAACTTACTAATATAACTGTCGTGTACAATACGACATAAAGCGTGAGTTTGAATACAAATATTGTCTACTAGATATTATACAAACTCAAAAGGAGTCCTCATTACAACTATTATCACACTATTTCACGAATAGTGAGGACTACTAATGCTATCCTCGGACCATTACTCCGTTCCCGACTCGTCTCAAATTATGTTCTCATTTCAGAAGAAACGGTGAAAGAAAAGGGTGAGCTCAACTAGCCCAGTAAGAAATATTATGACTAAGATAATGCAGAATGAATTATCATTAGCCTTCAACAGTGTTAAACTGATAAAATACAATAGACAACAAGTTTAACTGCAGCGGAATAAGCAATCCATTAATGTAGTCAAGTAGAGAATAAAGTCTACTATCTTTTAGGTTTTAAAGGTTTTCATCAATTTTTATCATTTGAGACTCGACTTAAAAAATAAACCACCACATCTAATCATCCCCGCACCACTGGCCAAGGATTTTCATCAAGTTATCAATGGTCATGACTATACCGAATCACCCCCGGTCATAATCATACCAAAAACTATCCATCTTTGCATTACAGAGCCACTAAGGACTTTTGTCACATCATTTATATCAAGTCATGATTATACCGAATGATCCCCAGTCATAATCATACTAAGTTCATCTCTATGCACGTAAGCCAAAGATAACATAATATAACATGAGGATGATGACAATGACATAGTAATTCAATAAAACAAGTTCAAGAATTATTTAATCCATGAATTATTAACGTCCAAATTGTCAACACGATCATTGTTTACGTAGAGTAAAATTCAAGAATGATCGAAGAATATTTCCATGAAAAGATCTTTGGATGAAACGCAAATATCAAGGATATTCTACTAATTTCATGGAGTATAGAAGTCAAAGTTTTAACCAATTGGGTATAATAAAGAATGGAATAACAAAAGAAATCACCATGCATGCGCTAAGATTACGATGACAGACAAAGTTATTCCAACGTAATAATAATAACGGAACAAAGTCGGTGAAATTCACAATTCAACGGGATGTTCCAAAGTAATAATAAAGAGCGAACCAGATCCAGGTGTAAAACACACGATAGGATATTCTAATGAGAATGATAAAGCGGAACCAGTCCGGTGTAAAAACACATGCATGGATGTTCCAATGTAATAATAAAGGCGGAACCAGTCGGTGTAAAAACATGCAGAGGATGTTCCAACAGAATAATAAAGAGCGGAACCAGTCCTGTAAAAACACGCATGTGATGTTCCAATGAGAATAGTAGAAGAATGTCACCAAGTATAGGTAACCAGCGTATACAAAGTTATTCCAATGTAATAATAAGCAATGGAATAACATAAGGATTTCACCAAGTATAGGGTATCTGGCGTATCACGAAGTTATGTATAGGGTATGCCACTCTTACAAAGTTATTCCAATGTAATAATAATGAATGGAATAATGAAGTTCTCTTCAAGAAGAAAGAATAACACCACTTCACCGTAAAAAGAACCTGAATATAGAAGTAGTGAAGTATAGAATACTCTTCTTCTTTCTATAACTTTCTCTATATAGCTTCTCTCTATAATTTCTCTACAGAGTTTCAATGAATTAAGTAAGAAAATAATGAAGGAATGAGCTTCTATTTATAGAAAAATGGAATGCATAAGAATTAATCCATGAACGGTCCAGATTGATTTACTTTAATCTGACGGTCCATATTTAAAGAAAAATCTTTTAAATAAAATATAATATATTCTATTTATATAAAAACATTTTACTATGCAAACACTATGCAATACTATGCAAAATACTATGCAACACTATGCATAATAAAATATAATATATTCTATTTATGAATAACTTTAATAAAGTATTCTATTTTATATAAAGATGTTTCGTTTTATTACGTTAATAATACTGAATAAAATAAAACGTCATTATCGCTATAATAATTCATATTATTAATAAACAATAATGGAATCAAAATGAGTGACTTCTCACATAAGCATCGATAATCAATACTGGTAATGAACCACACGCGTGACATCGTATTTTTACTACCGAGTAGTTCAACAAGAACCACCAGTAAAACTTCCGCCAGTTATTTCAATAAAATATTTTTGTCGTTTTCTCAATCCGGATAATAATTACATTATGGGGTCCACCAATGATTGGTAGTTGTCTGAATATTCCTCGCTAAACCTAATATTCCCCACCAATCGAATATAATATAAACCACTTGCATACTTTGCAAAATTTATAAATACTACCCACAACTATAATATTATCTCAAATTCACACCATAATATAAAAAAAATTATTTGAAAAAATTTAAATCTTTATTGATAAAATAACGGGGTCTCACATAACATATTACAATTTAAAGGTTATTCTTATTTAAAATTGGCCCAAATTGGGACCAAATTTTTTATAATATAATAGAAATTATTCTTATATAGAGAATTCCTATAGAGAGGTTAATTTTATTATATATATATATATATATATATATATATATATATTCACACTAATGAGACAATAGAATAGTTATTTGTGACTTGTATATATATTAATTTAATACTCCATTATATTAAATGAAAAACACAAGTTTAGGGTAATACTTTTCACATGCCTAAGATAATGGGAAAAAAAAATAATCTGAAGTAGAATTTTTATAAATTAATATTCGATAAATTAATAATATCTCTAAAATAATTTTTTTCTCAGTCCCGATTTGGGCTAATGAAATAAATTAATAATTTTTATAAAATAATAAAAGACTAAAAGACAATTTGCATCCCAAACTTTACATACATGTTGACGTTTGCACCCAAAACTGAAAAATGTGTTTAAGTACATCCCAAACTTCAGTTATAGTCAATAAAATACACATGACTTTATTCATTTAGCAAGGTCAAAAAATGATCATTAAGCTCGTAATATTTATTAGAGAGGTATTTGACATAAATATAATCTACTAAAAATCTCTATAATAAACATTACGAGCTTTTGGCCATTTTTAATTTGCTAAATGAAATAAAGTGTGTCTTTTGTTGATTATAATCAAGTTTGAGATGTATTTTAAACACGTTTTTTCAATTTGAAAAAACGTCAACATGTATATAAAGTTTAAAAAGTAAATTATCTTTTAATCATAATAAAATAATAATTTTAAAAAGACACTTATATAAATATATGGTCCCATCAAAATTAAAATTAAAAATTTTTTTAAATTACAAATATATCTAGGGTAATCTTGTAAAATGTGATTCTATTCTCGTTTGTTTTGTCTTGAAATTCAAATATAATTAAATTTCATCCTTAATATATGGTACCATCAAAATAATATTTTGTCTTGAAATTCAAATCTAATTGAATATAATTTTTTTTTGAAGTAAAATGTGAATGTAATTATTTGAAAAGTGGATATAATGAACATTATTTAATTATTAAAATAATTAATATCACTTACAATGAATTATATTATTACATTAATTTAATAAGTATGATACATTGCATCAAAAAAAAGTATGATATAAGCATCAATAAAATATAATAATTTTAATGTAATTAAATTTATGTTCACCGAATAGAAAAATACTCTTTAAATTAATAAATTATTAATTTATCGATTAAATAATAACTCTCTAAATTAATAAAAAAAAAAGCAGTCCCAACAGTATTAATTTATAGAGGTTCTACTGTACTACTACTATTAGGAATCTTTATTACCTTTTTTGTAACGCACGTATTCTAAGGCTATAAAAAAAATAATTCGGGCTCGATTCGTACTCGCTTGACTAAAATTTCTATTCGAACTCAACTCGAAATATAAATGATTCAAATATGAGCAAATTTTAAAATTCAATAAATTACTCGAACCTTCTCAAATTGTAATTTTCTATTGATATTCGGATCATATTCGTTCGAAAAGTTCAAACTGCTCGAGCTCGATTCGAGATCGTGCTCAACTTGGTAGCTAAACGAGTCTCAATCAAACCTTTTTTATACTCGATAAATTTTATAAACTAAATTTAAACAACTCAATATTCGACTCGACTCGACTCGACTCGACTCGTTTCGTTTCATTTACTACTAATATAGTACGTAGTAGTACACAATTTAAGGTTGGAATATAATACTATTAATTATTAGCACAAAATAACTATTTTGAGAAATCTTTCATTCATTATTTTTTAACAGTAGTACGAGATAGAGTACTACCAATGAATACTATTTTCTAATGAATGAAGTACCATATATCAACCAGCTAGTACCAATTAATACTCCATATTGTTTCATCATTAATAGTTAGGCTGCAAAGTAACACAACTTAATTCTTTTATCATATTAATTATTAGCTAGGATGCAAAGTATATAACAAATGCATTAATTTTTAATTCCATATATATATATATACCAAAATATATAGTAATTTTTTGGGTCTAATATTATTAGGTAGAAAAACATGCATGTACGTATCTAAATCATGTGTCCTAACTACCATGCAAATTTTAAGTATTACTCCCTCCTTAAAAAATTATCGTTTTAGAAAAAATATTTTATTTTAAAAAATTTATCGTTTACAACTTTTGAGGAGAATAAATTATTTACTTTTTTATATTGCTCCTACCTTCTCTCATTGTCCCAAGAAATTCTATTCCTTGTATTAATAGTTTTCAATTTTCCATAGAGGGGTACGTAGTGATTGAATTTCAAATAAATTTTATTTGGTAAATGTTACTAGTATTTTCTTAATTCATGTGACAAAACCTTAAACGACGATCTTTTAGGAAACGGAGGTAGTAATTTATTATAAAATCAACAAAAAGTGATCGGACTGACTTTTTCATCAACTATTTCTCTGTTAGCTAGCTTAGCTAATAGCTAGTACGTATGTTGGGCCATAATCTTTTTCCTTATTGGGCCAGACTTAATGGGCTCCTCCCTTGGATCATGTTACGCTAATCCTGGTTGGTCCGAATGGTTTGGGCCCAGTTATTTGATTATTTCATTGGGTCCTTTCGGTTGGATCCGGTCGTTTGGGTCATTTCCATTATTTGGGCTTAGTCATTGAATTGGCCCATTATACAAATTGTCACTTAACCCAACTTTGACCGGTAATCATTATGCCAAACGATAGTTGACTACTATGTCTGCCACCTTTCTACATGGCATTAATGAGGATGGGACTCGGGATGACCGTGGGCCGTGGCAAAGAGAGTAGTAGCAGGTGAGAGATTAGGCTACATACTTTCGGGTTGAAATGACCGGGAGTGGGGAAAAGGTGTCAGGAGATGATGGGTGGCACGGTAAACCAGGATTGGAGTATGTATGGGGCTAGGATCACAAAAGAGGGTAAGTATCAAAATATTACATACATTCATATTATTATTCTCTCTCAGATATTAGACATTATTTTCTCTCCATTGTTGACCTGGTGATCGCCGATACTGACTCTCACGCCGGAGCTATCCCCCGACGGTCAGGCCGTCAAGCTTTTGGTGTTGACTTGTTGGCGAATCGCGGGGATATCGGACGCGTCTTGGTGATTGGGACGTGGAGAAAGATCTTGGCGTTAACATTGGCGCTAGAAGGAGGGCTGAGTTCTAGTGTCCTGAGTATTTTTCAATCACAGACGGTGTTTGTTCTACGTCAATATTCATGGTAAAGAGTAGAACGCCTACACTCGAAGGGCAGCCGATGGCTGCCAGTGAATCGGCACCACGAGTGTTTGTCAAGGATCGTTTAGGACCGGCAATAAGTGTTCATGCCAGCACAACGTCCAAACGATCACATGAAGATTTTCGGCCGAAGGCGGTGGGCAAGGCTAAACGTAGGCTAGTCTTCCCGACGAAGAAAGCGTCTGGCCATGGTCGGAAACGAGTAGAAGGCACCTCGCCTAGAACTCGATACCGAGAGGACCAAGACGAAAAAGCTTCACGACTGGCTAAGATGGCAGATGAAGCGGATAGAGCTATGGAAGTACTCGTGTTAAATGATGGGGATATACCGGTGAAGCAGATGGCCCGGATGGCAGAGTTGAGGGACGAAGAGCTCAGTTATGATCAGTCCGAAGAGCAAGGACACCGGAGTGGGAAAGAGCCTGTTCATTCAGGACGAGAGTCTCGGGGCCGAACTCGAGAAAGAAGAAGATCCCGAAGCCCTACTCCTCAAAGATCGAAAGAGGCACATCACCCGTCGATTCTAAGGAGCAGGGTCGGAAAGAACGAAGAGGTCGATCCAGAGATCACACTCCTGAGACCACAAAGAAAGCCCTTGTTGTTGCACATTCTCGCCATAGTGCCCGAGCTCAGAGACGAAGTATATCTAGAGATCGTACTCCGAGAAGTCTATCGAGGGTACACCACCGTGGACACTCGTCATCGTAAAAAGTCCTTCTAGAGTTGAAGGCTCTATTGTAAGAAACCGGTCCCACTCGGAGGAGGAAGGAGTCACCGGAAAAGAAGCATCATCTCAACGGAAGGTGTGGAGTATCCGGTTAAAGAGTTAAAAGAACTTGAAGAACATAGAAGTACAAAAAACGAAGGATACCGGAAAGAAGGCATCCCTTTTTTTCGCGGAGATTCTTAAAGAAAAAGTCGACCCACCAAGAAGTTGCCCCATATCGAAAGTTATGATGGATCGGGGGATCCCTATGACCACAGTCAGGCGTTCGACCGACTGATGGATTATTATGACTTTAGCGATGTTGCTAAGTGTCATACTTTTGTTACAACGCTTCGAGAAAGGATGCCCTAAGGTGGATGGGGACTTTGCCTCGGATTCAATTTCATCTTGGCGCGCATATGTGCAAGAAGTTTCATGCTCGCCGGAGCAACAAAAGAAGGGAAAACCAACTCGTTCATTGGCTCAGTTCGATAAAGATTCGAATGAGTCTTTGGGTCAATATGTGAAGCGGTTCCGTGAAGCAGTCGGCCAAGTGAGAGACCTGAACGATCTACAAGTCGTTGGACTGTTTCAGAATGGATTAGATCTAGTCAAATCAGAGAAGTTGGTGAAGAAGTTAATGTTTCATCACCGAAGAGTCTCATTGAAGCCTTCGACAAAGTCAAGGCTATATCGTGGTGGAGGAAGCCATGGATGTACCTCAAGCGTCCTTCTTCTTCGAATCGGGCCAGAGCAGGAGACAGATCGGATGTAACCGATAGAGACCGAGAAAAAGAATGAAGGGAATAAAGACCGCCACGTAAGGCGGGTCAAGAAATATAACAATTGGAGACAGGGTGGAGGACGCTCGTTCGCTTCCCTCGGCCCAGAGAGTGAATAGGACGACACAAAGACTCAACACGAACATAAGGTCGTTATCTTGGATCGATTAAGGATCAACCTATCTTGAGCCACCTCGAGATAACATTAAGCCTTAAAAGGGAATTTCGTAAGTATTGTGATTACCATCAAGCTTCAGTCACGTCTGACTAACGATCGTATTTAGTTGAAGGACTTTATTGAAAGAAAGGTACAAGGTGGGGCTTTAATTCAAGATGGGTCGCGCGTAACTAATCAACAAATAGGACAAAGGGCTGCTCAAAGAAATTTCCACTTCAGTTAAGCGTTGCCCGGCTCCTAACAAACTGCAAGGCATGTGATAGATGTCATCACCGGGGTACTTACAGCAAACTCGTTGGAAAGAAGCTACCGAAGTTACTTGGATTCGGTCATGTCGTTGGCGGTACCCTCCCAAGACCGCATGCAGACTTATTCAAGTACAGTAATCTCCTTTATCGATGAAGAGATACCCTTTCTAAGTCATCGAACCGCATACGAGGATCATTGGTGCCGATCGCGCAAGTGGGTTCGGTGGATATGAAGCGAATGATGGTTGATAATGGGTCTTCGTAGATATTCAGATGCCCACGCTTATCGGAGGATGCACCTGAGCAGGCGAAAGATGGAGATAGACAGAGGCTCCTTTATATGGTTTTAGTAACGACCCGGTCAAGGTGGCTGGAACCATTGAACTACCAGTCATCTTCGGAACGGCCCCCCAACAGGTAGAAATTATTTGCAAATTTTATGTTGTGCATGTAGATTCTGCTTATAATGCTATTTTGGGAAGGCCTACTTTTATTGCTTTGCAAGCTGTGACCTCAATTCCTCATTTCAAAATCAAATTTCTTACTACCATGGGGTTGGTGAGGTGAAAGGGATTTGGATCTCGCCGAGAAGGTGTTATAGGAACGCTGTGATCACTTCGGAGTGGGAGTATCAAATGAAGCGGAACCACGACGATAGAGATCGAACCTTTTACTAAGAGTAGTTCTGAACCGTTGGTCATGCCAGCTGAAGAAACGGAGGAGATAGAGCTCATCCCGGGCAAAGCAAACAAGTCGGTGAAAATAGGTTCGGGTCTGCCGGAACCTCTCCGGACGAACCTCATGGAGCTCCTGCAATGCTATGTTGACATTTTCGCATGGGAACCTCAGGATATGCCGGGAGTAAGCAGGGATATCGCTGAGCATCGGTTGGAGGTGGACCCGTCAAAGAAACCAGTCCGACAGAAGAGGAGGATCTTTGCACCTGAACGTCAGCGAATCATTGATGAAGAGATTACTAAATTGTTGGCAGCTGACTTCATCTTCGAGATCGATTACCCACAATGGATGGCAAATGTGGTGCTGGTCCAGAAGCAGAATGGTAAATGGCGAGTCTGCATCGATTACACCGATCTAAATAAAGCTTGTCCAAAGGATTTCTACCCGCTGCCCCACATCGACCAACTCATCGATGCCACTTCGGGGTATGCTTTATTAAGTTTCATGGACGCATTCTCTGGATATCATCAAATTTCTATGTGCAAAGAGGATATACCGAAGATGGCGTTCATTACGCATCGTTCGGTATATGCCTATAAGAAAATGACTTTCGGCCTCATCTGTAACAACCCCAAAATATGTTCATTCCATCCAACCCATTTTGAGTCGCCAAATATATGGTACGAAAAACAACTACAACTTTATTACAACAATTGTCGTGCAAAATACAACAACACATATGCTGTGAGTTTGGATACAAATATATACCAATCAGAAGACGTCACAATGACACCTTACATAAAGGTATAGTCAAAACCTGTTTTAGAAATTAGAATCTTTGGGAAGTGCTCAAGGAAACCTTCATACATGGGAGGCCATGCTTTTAGGTTATGGTAGATATCATATGGCCACGTAATTATCCTCGTTGACCTAATAAACCCCAAAGAAAACGAGAAGATTACTATCATATTCTTCCCAATGGTGAGTCTTCTCTTGACATATCATTATCTCCACTGTCTCTAATTGGGTATTATACTCCAAACAAACACCAAGATTATATAGGTAGTGCTTGTAAATATACTCAAAGAAGTGGATGAGCACAACCATGTCTTATGATAACACGAGGTTGTATGTCATTAGACATCTTGTATGATAGTGACAAAACACCATTCCAAGTTAAATTCACCTCACCCTCAACATCTATAGACCACCACTCTATTCCTCGCTATCCCCCGCCGACCCAATTACACACTTTTATTACCCGAAAGGAATCAGGAAACAAAAGGGTGAAAGCACAACTAGCTCAAGAAAAGAATATTATGACTAAAGATAAATAAATTATCAATAGTCTTCATCAAGAATAAATCGAGATTTAGAACATATGGTAGATGATAAAACTTTTCAACCATAGTTCATAATGGAATGAGCAATCCATTAAGAGAGTCAAATAGACTATAAAGTCTATTGTCTTCTCCATGTTAAAATCCACCAACAATGTTTTATCCTCGTAACATCAATCAACAATTCTCGCCCACAATCACGTGTATAACTCATAATCGTAATTGTAGTTCTAAATTCCTTTCCTCATCCAAGACAAAGATAATTTTCATCACTGTCTTTTTTACGAAACATCAAAGATCATGGTTATACCAAATCACAGTTCTCGCTCATAATCATCTTAATAAATTCATCTTTGCACCACGGGCCAAAGATATTCATCAACGATTCATCTTTACACTACAGGCTAAAGATATTCAACAACGGGTCATCTTTGCATTACAAGCCAAAGATATTCATCAATAATTCATCTTTGCACTACAGGCTAAAGATATTCAACAACAGGTCATCTTTGCATTACGAGCAAAAGATATTCATCAATAATTCATCTTTGCACTACCGGCTAAAGATATTCATCAACAAGTCATCTTTGCACTACGAGCAAAAGATATTCATCAATAATTCATCTTTGCACCATGCTAAAGATATTCAACAACAGTCATCTTCAGATTCTGAGCAAAAGATATTCATCAATAATTCATCTTGCACCATCAAGCAAAGATATTCATCATTGGTCATGTTCATTTAAACACTGCTCATCTTTGCACTACAGCCAAAGATATTCTTCTAAATCATTCATCTTTGCATTGATTTTATCCACGTCCAAAAATACCTCAAAAATAATCATAGTGGTGTAAAATTCAAGAATGATCAAAACATGGATACAATCAAAGCTAGTATCCAAAAATAGATATTTTGAACGAAAAGAAGAAATTTTATTTTTCGATGAATAAGGTCAGATATCGTGAATAGGCCGTATCACGTGAATAGTAACTCGACACCAAAAGATAGAAATTTCACAAAAAAACATCTTCACGCTTCATGAATAGTACTCGTGAATAAGAACTCGTGAATAAGTAACTCGTGAATAAGAACTCGTGAATAGTAACTCATGAATAAGTAACCCGACATGAAAAAGTTCCAAATTTGATAAAACTTCAGATCAACATTTCAAAGATAATGATATTGAAGAAATAATATCATTACGAAAAAAATAATATCCCTTACTATCCCTTACCTCAAAAAAGCAAAGACTTACGACGGGATATCGGATATGATATTTCAAGAAAACTTGATCGATGAATATCAACTCACCAAGTATCTAAATACTCACAAATTACACTCAATAATCTAGAGAGAAAGAGAAAACTTTGTTTCGTGTGATTTTCAATTCTAACTTACCTCTATTTATAGGAAAATGTTAAGATCAAAGCAGACTTAACTCGCAACCCGATGGCTTTACTCGCTACTATTCCCACCCACCACATTTGAAATAAAATTCAGCACATTTCTTCACCAACCACAAGTGGGGCCCACTCAATTCTAGAATTTTCCACCAAAATCAATTATAAACCTAATTTCCGAATCACCACCTCTTAAAATTCATAACAAATCATTCGTTCATTTTAACGGTTCAAAATTTGTGGACATATACTCAACTTATGTATGTATAACATATCCAAAATTACAACGATCCAACGGTCGGATCAAAATTTATAACTCACGCAATATAGTGAAGAACACTCGATTTTTTCGGACTATTAGTCCTTCGGACGATTTCATTCAAAATTTCACCAATAAATATCTACAAAGAATTTTTGGGTGATTCAAATTTCTACAGATTAGCTTACTTCTAGGGCTTTCTTTTGATATATGGCTCATCTCTTAACTCAATATACACAAAGAGTTATGGATTTTACAAAATCAAGTAATAAACTAATTTTTCCAAAAATCCCATATTTTGTTCTCCATTTCGACAAATAATCGATAAAACACCTCATCCAGAAGACCTCAAATTTTTTAAATAAAAAGGAATTTCCTTTATTTATTATTTTGAAATAGTAAGGGTTGATTTGATTAATGTGGATAGTAAAGGGTTAAATACGCAAATATTTCAAAATAAGCAAGTGGTTATAAAATATTCATTTTTGCTTGGGAATATTCGTTTTGGTCGTGGAATATTCGCATCGGGTCTGGGAATATTCGTTTGGTCATGGAATATTCAGATCGTTGGGAATATTCGCATGCAATGCAGCAACCAATAATGGGCCTCATAACGGAAAGCGATTGGATGAGGAAAACGACAAAGTTTGGGTGGTTATAAATAACAGCACAGAAGTTATTCAAGATTAAGATCATTGAATACCTTTATGGTTAAAATACGAAGAATACGCGTGGTTGCACAAAGAGCACACCAGATTGCACAAGATTGTTGAATTATTGATTCGCACGTAAGATGGCACTACTCAATAATTTTCACAAGTGAAGTTATCGCTCAATAGTTTATTTTATCGATTCAATAATTGTGCGTTGGTATTTTATATTATTGTTGTTTCAATAATTGTCATCGCACAAGATTTCCCATTATCGATCAATAATTCATATTATTTGAATAATATTATTAGATAACATTATTGGCAATGTCTAGAAAGTTCGCCTAAGGAGAGGTTTGGTCACCTAATCGCGCCAAGAAGGAGAGATCCTTATCGAAAGCCCCCTTTCCGGGAAAACTCGTTGTTATAAATGTGATTCTCGTAATATTATTTGTGAATAATTAATTATTGATTCATATGATAAGGAAATATTTATTTTATATGAATATAAATGATGGATTTATTTATGTGGTTATTAATGAAGGAATTAATGTTGAGGTGTTTTATCAAGATTTTATCTGATCGAGGTATTAAAAATCAAATTGTGGGGTTTTGAGATATATCATGGGGTTATAATTTTTAATCCGACCGTTGGATTGTGGTAATTTTTGGGTATGTTATACATAAATAAGTTGAGTATATGTCCACAAATTTTGAACCGTTAAAATGCACGAATGATTTGTTGTGAATTTTAAGAGGTGTCTGATTCTAAATTAGGGTTATAATTGATTTTGGTGGAAAATTCTAGAATTGAGTGGACCCCACTTGTGGTTGGTGAAAAAATGTGCTGAATTTTATTTCAAATGTGGTGGGTGGCATAGTAGTAGGTGTAAAGCCATCGTGTAAAGGTGTCAAGTCTCTTGCTTTACGGGCTAACATTTTCCTATAAATAGAGGGCTAAGTTAGAATTGAAAATCACACCGTAAACAAAGTTTTTTTCTTTCTCTCTATATTATCGAGCGTATTTTGTGAGTATTTAGATACTTTGAGAGTTCATTGCTCAAGATAAGTTTCATTCAAAGATCACTTCCGACCTTTCCTTCCAAGTAATCGATTCTTCGAGGTAAGTGGATGTTATTTTCTTCTCAAATGATATTAATTCTTCAATATCATTACTTTGAAATATTGGTTGGTACTTTTTATCAAATTTGAAACTTTTTCATGCTCTGGGGTTCTTATTTATTCATGAGTTACTATTCACGAAGTTACTATTCATGAGTTACTATTCACTTAGTTACTATTCACGAGTACTATTCATGAAGCGTGAAGATTTTTTTGTGGAATTTCTATCTTTGGGTGTTGAGTTACTATTCACGATACGGCAAGACTATTCACGATACTCAAGACTATTCACGAATACACTAAGACTATTCACCAAAAATGAAAATTTTTCTTTTCGTCTAAAATATCTATTCGGATACTAGCTTTGATTGTATCCATGTTTTGATCATTCTTGAATTTTACTTCACTATGATTATTTTTGAGGTATTTTGGACGTGGATAAAACCAAGTACTTAATCCTTAATCCTTAATCCTTGTCATTTTGTTTCACCGGATTCGCTTTTTAAAAATATTTTTCATCATCCTCGCCTTAAATGATGATATTATTGAATATCTTTGGCCTCAGTAGTGCAAAAGATGAATGATTTCAAGAATATCTTTGGCCCAGTAGTAAAAAAGATGAGCAGTGTTTAAATGAATACGACCGATCGATGAATATCTTTGGCCTTTAGTGCAAAGATGAACAGTGTTGAGATGAACACGACCGATTGATGAATATCTTTGGCCTTTAGTGCAAAGATGAACAGTGTTGAGATGAACACGACCGATTGATGAATATCTTTGGCTCAGTAAAGGCAAAGATGAATATTTGATTTGAGATGAATATCGATTGATGTTACAGGATAAAATATTGATGATGGACCGTTAAATTCATAGATTATAGTAGATTTCATTCTCTACGTAACTCTTCTATGAATTATTATTTCACCATGTAATATTGATCCAAACTTGTTGTCTATTGTATTCTATCGATTTTTCCCGCTGGAGACTAACGATAATTTGTTGTATATTATCTTAGTCATAACATTCTTTATCGGGCTAGTTGAGCTCACCCTTTTCCTTGTTGTTCCATTTTTTTTCTCGTGAGGCTAGAATGTAGCGAGTACTAGCTCTGGGGTATGGAATGAAGGTTCTCTAGAGAGAGTTGTTTAGTAGTCCTCACCATTATTGTAAAATAATGTATCAATAAATGTGATGAGGATTTATTTGAGTATAAATATTGTCTAGAAGATAATATTTGTATTTAAACTCACGCTTTATTGTTGTGATAATAAAGTTGTAGTTGTTTCGCATCATGTATTCATGCACTCAGAATGGGTTGGATGGAATGGACCTATTTTGGGGTCGCCACGCTTGGTATCGTAGCTTAGGATATGATCTCCAATGAGATGGGGAATAGAACCAGAGGGGGAGAGAGTAAATCCTTTCGCTAAAGGTGTCCTACCTAAGCTTATTTGTTAGTTGGTCAAGATATAGGATATTATGTGATTGATTTCCTTAATTAACCCTTGTTTTATGACAAGAATTGAGAATGTCGATCGAGAATATTAATAGTGGTGTAAATGAGACCGTGGAGATGCCTCAGTACTTAACAACGAGGAGAACGTGCAACAGTCGGGCAATGTACCTCCCGTGAATAACACCACCGAAAGCAGATGATGAACGAGGGATGTTTAGAAGTTTTTGCAGCTCATGCAAAAATCGCATTTAGGAGACTCGTGTTCAAAATACAGAGGAGATGATAAGAATTCACGAAAGTGGTCACAGCCCAAGCAGCTTCAAAGAGTTGGGACCACTGCATTCTGGGAAAGCCGATCCGATCACCAAGGAAACATGGGTCAAGCAAATTACCAAGATATTCGATGTCTGGGATGCACGAAGGAACAGAAAGTTCCATTCGCCACCTTTATGTTCCGTGGCGAGGCAGACACTAGTGGGAGTCTGTGAAGTTGCATCCATCCCACCGCACTCAAAGATGTCACGTGGAGACGTTTTAGAAACAGCTCAATGACAAGTACTTCCTCGAAAGTATTCGCTATACGAAGGAAGTGGAGTTTATTAGACTAGAGCAGTAATAACACGACGCAAAGTCCCAAAGACGAGGCGTAAGTTCATGGAGTTATCCGTGTTCAGACCTCATTTGGTGGAGAATGAGGAACGATGACGCGGATGTTTCTTAGAGGTTTGAAACCCGACATACGCCAAGATCTCATTTCTCATAAATTTTCTCTATTTAGATGTTGTCAACAGGCTCAAATTGTTAGAGCGAGATAACGAGTAACGCTCAACCGAGGGACCATAACCGTGGATCATATAAGAAGATAGCAACATCGTAATAACTATAACCAAATGGAGAAAGAAGAATACTTGAAAAAGGCAGAACCACTCCGGTGGTAATCGTGGCCATGAAAAATAGAAGAAGCGAATCGGGAGGAGATTTTAAAAGAGGAGATTTAACAACGACCATGTATGAAGACGACAAGACCGCAAAAGCAATTGGTTCTAAGGGAGGAGAACGACCACTAATTATATGTTATAAATGCGGAAAGAGGGATATATCACCCAAACCGCCCACAACAGCTTTAAGGTATGCTATAATTGTGGAAAAGAAGGACATATCGCCGAGATCAGACGATATCGAAACCTAGTGCAGTGGGGAATGGTGACTCAAAAGGATGTCCCGTAAAAGTCAAAGTCAACGATTTTCGGAAGAGCGCTTGTCGTGACCGGCCATTAAAATACGAGGAACCCGAACGGTTAAGACGGGTTAGTTAATTATAAATTCTCGCTAAGTTTATACCTTACTAGATACCTGCTTCTACCCATTCTTTTTATCTCTTTGCTTTGCGCCAACGCTTGAACTCGACTACGGAGAAATTAGACTTTGACCTATTTATGGAGACTCTGCTAGAGAAACTTTCATTACATCCGTTGTTTAAAAATCTTTTTGATTCAAGTTGGCACCATTACTTCACCGTTAACCTTATCTCTTTAAAGATACTTGCTTTTGGGATTGATTGGTTAACTACTCATCACGCCAAAATTGATTGCTTTTGTAAGGTCATAGTTTTCATATTCCTAAGCAACCCGTTATTCAACTCAAGCAATCAAACCATGTAGTCAAACATTTTCATATCAAGCCATGAAGTCATTCGCTTATTACGGATGTCAAGTTTTCTTAGTCCATGTTATGGATTTGAATAAAGACACGCCGATTTGAATAATATTCTTGTTGTTATTGATTTTTCCCGACGTATTTTTCAAGAATTTTTCGTTTACTCCCAAAGATCGATATTAAATTTTGTATCGACTTTGAACCCCAGACAAAACTCATTTCTAAAATCTCATATCGAATGGCTCCTATTGAACTTCGTGGAGTTAAAATTCAACTATAGAATTTGGTACCGAGCCTTTATCTTGTGACTTTTCAGGAATTCACCCAAGCCGCACTCTATAGGGGACGCCATATTCGTATGCGATAGTAAATCGATAGGTGTCATTGTGACGCATATCCAAGATTGGGATATGAGTCACATTGAGAGCAACCTAAGTCAAGAATCTAAATACGTAGCTTTCAGGCTTAGTTGGTTATTATCGGAGATTCGTCAAGGATATTCTCAATCGCTATTACATTATCGCAAATTGACTCGTAGAGATACAAAATTCGAATGGAGCAAGGAATGTGGGAAGAGCTTCAAGAACTCAAGAGGAGACTCATTTCAAAGACATGTTTCACCATGCCATCCTCGAAAAGTTTAACGTGGTAATGACGTGTTGAGTAGAAGATCGATACAAGCACGAAAGTACAATATTGTCAAAGACTCATTTCAGATAATATACAAATAATAGAGATGGAGATGAAAAACTCTAGGTACCCACGTGATGATATACGAGCACGTGATGATATACGAGTATAATCGATTTTAATCGATAAAGTTAAAGTCGCTCAAGCCACACACCGAGTCGATGAATTTGAAGAAGGAGGTGCAAGAAGTTGTTATTTTAAAAGCGAGAATCTGTGAAAAGGAAAGCTCAAACCTTCGATTTATTAATCCATTTGAAATTCTCGATCGAATAGGAACCGTGGGCCTATATAGACTCGCTTTTACCACCAAGTACGACGCGCGGTTCATAACGCTTTTCACGATCGATGTTACGTAAATATGTGGACTAATTCAAACACGTCATCGAAGTTAGAACCTGACGAGATAGCCAAGACTTAACGACGAGGAGGTACCGCCAAGATTTTGTAGAGAGAAAGAACATGACCTATGTATCGAGGTTATACCATAAGTTAAAGTTTTGTGGAGAAACCATGCTATTGAGGAAATGACTGGAGTTGGAAACGAAAATGAAAGCGAGGTATCTTTACCTTTTCAAACACTGTGTACGCACGTCAATTTCGAGGACTAAATTTCATAAGGAGGGAGGTCAGAAGACCTCAAATTTTTTTAAATAAAAAGGAATTTCCTTTATTTATTATTTTGAAATAGTAAGGGTTGATTTGATTAATGTGGATAGTAAAGGGTTAAATACGCAAATATTTCAAAATAAGCAAGTGGTTATAAAATATTCATTTTTGTTTGGGAATATTCGTTTGGTCGTGGAATATTCGTGATCGCTTTGGGAATATTCGTTTCGTCGTGGAATATTCAGATCGCTTGTGGGAATATTCGCATGACACAAGCAAAAGCCATGTGTGGGCCCCATAACGGAAAGCGATTGGATGAGGAAAACGACAAAGTTTGGGTGGTTATAAATAACTACAGAAGTTGTTACCAAGTAAGATCGTTTGAATACCTTGGTTAAAATCTGATGAATACGCGTGGTCGCATAAAGAGAAGACACCAGATTGCGACAAGATTGTTGAATTATTGATTCGCACGTAAGATGGCACTACTCAATAATTTTCACAAGAGTTACCGCTCAATAGTTTATTTTATTGATTCAATAATTGTCATTGTTGGTATTTTATATTATTGTTGTTTCAATAATTGTCATCGCACAAAGATTTTCCATTATCGCATCAATAATTCATATTATTTGAATAATATTATTAGATAACATTATTGGCAATGTCTAGAAAGTTTCGCTCTAAGGAGAGGTTTGGTCACCTAATTGCGCCGCCAAGAAGTGAGAGATCCTTATTGGAAAGCCCCCTCTTTCCGGGAAATACTCGTCATATAAATGTGATTCTCGTAATATTATTTGTGAATAATTAATTATTGATTCATATGATAAGGAAATATTTATTTTATATGAATATAAATGATGGATTTATTTATGTGGTTATTAATGAAGGAATTAATGTTGAGGTGTTTTATCAAGATTTTATCTGATTGGAGGTATTAAAAATCAAATCGTGGGTTTTAGAGATATATCATGGGGTTATAATTTTTAATCCGACCGCTGGATTGTGGTAATTTTTGGGTATGTTATACATAAATAAGTTGAGTATATGTCCACAAATTTTGAACCGTTAAAAATGCACTAATGATTTGTTGTGAATTTTAAGAGGTGTTTGATTCTAAATTAGGGTTATAATTGATTTTGGTGGAAAATTTAGAATTGAGTGGGCCCCACTTGTGGTTGGTGAAAAAATGTGCTGAATTTTATTTCAAATGTGGTGGGTGGCAATAGTAGCAGTGTAAAGCCATCAAAGTGTCAAGTCTGCCTTCTACGGCTAACATTTTCCTATAAATAGAGGGCTAAGTTAGAATTGAAAATCACACCCATAAACAAAGTTTTCTCTTTTCTCTCTATATTATCGAGCGTATTTTGTGAGTATTTAGATACTTTGAGAGTTGTTGCTCAAGATAAGTTTCATTCAAAGATCACTTCCGACCTTTCCTTCCAAGTAATCGATTCTTCGAGGTAAGTGGATGTTATTTCTTCTCAAATGATATTAATTCTTCAATATCATTACGTCAAATATTGGTTGGTACTTTTATCAAATTTGAAACTTTTTCATGTCTGGGTTACTATTCATGAGTTACTATTTCACGAGTTACTATTCATGAGTTACTATTCACGAGTTACTATTCACGAGTACTATTCATGAAGCGTGAAGATGTTTTTTTTTGTGGAATTTCTATCTTTGGGTGTTTGAGTTATTATTATTCACGATACTCAAGACTATTCACGATATCAAGACATTATTCATTTATCATCAAGACTATTCACCTAAAAAATGAAAATTTTTCTTTTCGTCTAAAATATCTATTCGGATACTAGCTTTGATCAGTATCCATGTTTTGATCATTCTGAATTTTACTTCACTATGATTATTTTTGAGGTATTTTGGACGATGGATAAAACCAAGTACTAATCCTTAATCCTTAATCTTGTCATTTTGTTTCATCGGATTCGCTTTTTTAAAATATTTTTCATCATCCTCGCCTTAAATGATGATATTATTGAATATCTTTGGCTCAGTAGTAAAAGATGAATGATTTCAAGAATATCTTTGGCCCAGAGTAAAAGATGAGCAGTGTTTAAATGAACATGACCGATCGATGAATATCTTTGGCCTTTAGTGCAAAGATGAACAGTGTTGAGATGAACATGACCGATTGATGAATATCTTTGGCCTTTAGTGCAAAGATGAACAGTGTTGAGATGAACACGATCGATTGATGAATATCTTTGGCTCAGAAGTGCAAAGATGAATATTTGATTTGAGATGAATATCGATTGATGTTATGGTGGATAAAATATTGATGATGGACCGTTAAATTCATAGATTATAGTAGATTTCATTCTCACGTAACTCTTCTATGAATTATTATTTCACCGCGAATATTGATCCGAAACTTGTTGCCTATTGTATTCTATCGATTTTTCCTCTGTTGGAGACTAACGATAATTTGTTGTATATTATCTTAGTCATAACATTCTTTATCTGGGCTAGTTGAGCTCACCCTTTTCCTTGTTGTTCCATTTTTTCTTCTCGGGAGGCAGAATGTAGCGAAAGTACTAGTGGGTATGGAATGAAGGTTCTAGAGAGAGTTGTTTAGTAGTCCTCACCATTATTGTAAAATAATGTATCAATAAATGTGATGAGGATTTATTTGAGTATAAATATTGTCTGTAAGATAATATTTGTATTTAAACTCACAGCTTTATTGTTGTGATAATAAAGTTGTAGTTGTTTCGCACCATGTATTTGGCTACTCGAATGGGTTGGATGGAATGGACCTATTTTGGGGTCGCGGTTAATGTATCGAGCTTTAGGATATGATCTCCCATGGAGATCGGGAATGAAACTAGGAGGAGACGCGAGTAAATCCTTTGCTTTTGTGTCCTACCTAAGCTTATTTGTTAGTTTGGTCAAGTATATAGGGATATTATGTGATTGATTTCTTAATTAACCCTTGTTTTTTATGTGAAGAATTGAGAATGTAATGAGAATATTAATAGTGGTGTAAATGAGACCGTGGAGATGCCTCGTATGCTTGCACTATAACGAGGAGAAGCGTGCAACAGTGGTGGCAATGTACCTCTGTGAATGAATAACACAAAGCGAGATGATGAACGGGGATGTTTAGAAGTTTTTTGCGATTTCATGCAAAATCGAACGAGGAGACTCGTGTTCAAAATACTGAGGAGGAGATGATAGCAGATTCACGAGTCACACCTTGCGATTCAAAGAGTTGGGACCACGAATGCAGGAAAGCGATCCGATCATGGCGGAAACATGGGTCAACAAATTACCAAGATATTCGATGTCTTGGGATGCGAGGAACAGAAGTTCCATTCATTCGCCACCTTTATGTTCCGTGGCGAGGCGTGAGACTACTAAGGGGAGTCTGTGAAGCGTACTCATCCAATTGCACTCAAGATGTCACGTGAGAGGCGTTTTAGAAAGCAGATTCAATGACAAAGACTTCCAGAAAAGTATTCATCATATATGAAGGAAGTGGAGTTTTTATTAGACTAGAAATAAGAATAACATGTCCCAAAGACGAGGCGAAGTTCGCGGAGTTATCCAGTTTCAGACTTTCTCATTTGGTGGAGAATGAGGAATAATGACGGATGTTTCTTAGAGGTTTGAAACCCGATATACGTCGATAAGATTCTCATTTCTCATAAATTTTCTCTCTATTTAGATGTTGTCATGTGGCTCGATTGTTAGAGAGCGAGATAACGTAATACGTCAACCGAGGACCATAACGTGGATCATATCGAAGATAGCAAGATAGCCATCGAATAACTATAACCGGAGAAAGAAGAATACGATATGAAAGCGCAGAACCACTCTGGTGGTAATAATCGGGCCGTGAAAATAGAAGAAGCGAATCGGGAGGAGATTTTAAAAGAGGAGATTTAACAACGACCGTATGAAGACGATAAAGATGCAAAGAAGAATTGGTTCTAAGGGAGGAGAACGACCACCATTATATGTTATAAATGCGGGAAAGAGGACATATCGGTCAAACTGTCACAACAGTTTAAGGTATGCTATAATTGTGGAAAGGAAGGACATATCGCTTCGAGATTATACGATATCGAAACCTAATGCAATGTGAGGCGGTGACTCAAAAGGATGTCCCCTAAAAAATCTGCGTTATATATATGTTTTATTAAAAAAAAAAGCTGCGCTTTTTTATTTTTAATAAAAAAAAAAATTTTTTTATTATTTTTATTAAAAAAATTATGTTTTATTTTTATTTTTAATAAAAATAAAAAACTACGCAATTTTTAATTAAAAAAAATATACTTTTTTAATAAAAAATAATAAAATTGTGTTTTTTTTTTTTATTAAAAAACTGATATATTTTTTATTACTAAAATAATTATTTTTGTTAAAAAGCTGCTTTTTTTTATTAAAAAAATTGTGTTTTTTTATTCTTATTAAAAAAAAGCGCGCTTTTATTTTTATTAAACATAATTATTTTTATTAGAAGAAATCGTTATATGTTTTTAATTAAAAACTTTGCTTTTTTTATTTTTATTAAAAAATTGTGTTTTTTAATTTTATTAAAAATAATTATTTTTATTAAAAAACTGCTGCTTTTATTTTTTAAAAATCAAACTGCGTTGTTGTGACGGAGAAGGAGAGAGAGCGTTGTTTAGTTTTGTTTTTAATAAAAATAAATTTTTTTATTATTATTATTATAAAAAAAATTGCGTTTTATGTACATTTATATTATTACATTTATAAATTTTACTCCATTTCTACATCATGAAGCCACATGGGATTGATATGTGCCACATCAGAAAATTTTTACACGTCAGCAGTTAACGTGGCAAATTCCGTCCAAAGTCAACATACTTAACAAAATAAAAAACTTTTTGTTAGTAAATTAAAATTTAGTGAGTTGATTGTAAGAAAAAAAAATTCAATAACCTATTTATAAATCGACTTATAATACATTGACCTAAAAAATATTTAACCCATTATTCTTATCAGGTTGCCAATGTGAACTGCACTACGAACAACCGAATAGTGTTCGGCCGCTTTTGGGAATAAAATCGTGCTCTTAAATTTCAACACATTTCTCATATTTGCATGCATTTGTCCTAACACAGGTGTGCATGTCGATAGATAGATAGCTACGTCATCTATTGACTTAATGCAGAGGCATCAAAATTCAAATCTTATATATATATATATACTCCCTCAGTCCCACATAAAAAATCTTGGTGATTTTTTCAGGTATATTAAAATAATAATAATAATAATAAAATTATCCATAATAATGCTATTTTAAATATAGATAGAGAATTAAAATGAAAAAAGTATGAGATATTTAATGATACAAAATAGGATAATAAAAAAAATGTGTAAAAATTCCAAAATTAGGTATACATCACCCATCTTGGGTCGCCACTTACATGGTATGTAAATTTAAATACTTATTATTAATAATCGTAGTATAATACGATAAATCGTGAGTTTAAATACAAATATCGCTACTAGATATTATACAAACTCAAACAAAAAGTCTCTTATTAATTATTATCACACTATTTCACGTAATAAATGAGGACTACTAATGCTATCTTCGTGACCATCACTGCTTCCCGACTCGCCCCAAATTTATATTCTCATTTCAAGAGAATAAATGAAAGAAAGAAAGGGTGAGCTCAACTAGCCCAAGAAGAAATATTACGACTAAGATAATGCAAAATAAATTATCAATAGTCTTCAACAATGTTAAACCGATAAAATACAATATACAACCGCTTTAATCAGCAAATGAATATGCAATCCATTAAAAGAGTCAAGTAGAAAATAAAATCTACTATCTTTTATGATTTTAAAAGGTTTTTCATCATCATATAGCCGAGACTCACTTTTAATAAATAATCCACATCATCGAATCACCCCCGCACTACTACCAAGGATATTCTTTAAGATCACGATCACAATTATTCCCGCACTACGCCAAGAATAGTCAGGTATTCATTAATGGTCATGATCATGCCAACAATCGCCCATCAATGCACTACTACCATCGAGGATTTTTACCACATCATTTGTAATATTACTGGCCATGATTACAATCAATAATCCTCGGTCATAATCATACCAAGTCCATCCATGCTCTACATGTGCCATGTGTATTGACTTTAAAAAAAAAAAATAAAATATGAGGATGATGACAATGATATAAGAATTCAATAAAACAAGTTCAAGAATTATTTTATCCAGAATTATTAACGCCCAAATTGTCAATGACGACATCGCTTTCAGAGAGTAAAATTCAAGAATGATCAAGAATATTTCCATGAAAAGATATCGATGAAACGCAAATATCAAGGATATTCTACTAATTTCATGGAGTATATAAGTCAAAGTTTTAACCAACCGGGTATAATAAAGAATGGAATAACAAAAGAAATCACCACGCACGCAGATTCAGATGATAAAAGTTATTCCAATGTAATAATAATAATCTAACCAGTCGTGAAATTCACACCCCATGTGATGTTCCAATGTAATAATAAAGATGGAACTGCATCCTGTAAAAAACACACGATAGATATTCCAATGAACGATAAAGATTTTAACCAGTCGTGTAAAACACACATGCATGTGATGTTCCAATGTAATAATAAAAATTTTAACCAGTCCTGTAAAAAACACATGCATGTGATGTTCCAATTAACCAGTCAAATGTAAAACACATGCATGATCCAAATAATAGAATGTCACCAAGTATAGGGTAAATCACAGATACAAAAGTTATTCCAATGTAATAATAAGAATGGAATAACATAAGGATTTCACCAAGTATAGGTACGCCAGAGATACAAAAGTTATGATAGGTATGCCACTTTTACAAAAGTTATTCCAATGTAATAAAATGAATGGAATAATGTAAGTTCTCTTCAAGAAGAAAGAATAACACCCTCACCGTAAAAAGAACCTAATATATAGAAGTAATGAAGAAAGGTAATACTCTTCTTCTTTCTATAACTTTCTCTATAGCTTCTCTCTATAATTTTCTCTCTGTAGTTTCAATGAATTCGTAAAGAAAATAATGAAGGAACGAGCTTCTATTTATAGAAAATGGAATGCATAAGAATTAATCCATTAACTGGCCTGTATTGATTTATTTTAACTGACTATCCATATTTAAAGAAAAATCTTTTAAATAAAATATAATATATTCTATTTATATAAAAACATTTTACTATGCAAACACTATGCAAAACACTACAAAAACACTACGCAAAAAATACTACGCATAATAAAATATAATATATTTTATTTATAAAATAACTTTAATAAAGTATTCTCGCTTTTATATAAAGATGTTTCGCTTTTATTACGCTAATAATAATTAATAAAACAAAAACGTCATTATCGCTATAATAATTCATATTATTAATCGACAATAATGGAATCAAACCAAGTGACTTTCACATAAGATCAATAATCAATACCGCAAGTGCTACTACGCAACCACACGACATCGCATTTCATTTTTACTACCGAAAGTAGTTCAACAAAGATCAACCAGAAAACTTCCGCCGTTATTTCAATAAAATATTTTTGTTTTTCTCAATCCGATAATAATAATTTGCTAGGGTCCACCAATGATTGAGTCATTGTATTTAATATTCCCTCGCTAAACCTAATATTCCCCACCAATCGAATATAATATAACCACTCAGATACTTTGCAAAATTTATAAATATTACCCACAACTATAACATTATATCAAATTATTCCATAATATTCAAAAATAATATTTATAGAAAATTCATCTTTATTTATAAAAACCGGGTCTTACAACCTCCCCTTCTTATGAAATTTCACTCTAAATTTGTGGTACGACGGTATGTCAAGAGGTAAGGATACCTTGATTTCATTTCGCATTCTAACTCCCAAGTCATTTCTCAACATCGTGGTTCCTCCACAAAACTTCGATTTGAGGTATAACCTCGAGCGTAGAATATGTTCCTTCTTATCCAAAATTTGAACAGAACCTCTTCATACGCCAAATCTTCCGCTATTTCGTCCGGCTTCTAACTCAATAATATGGTTCGGTCTTTCACATATTTACGTAATATGGATACGTGAAAACGTTATGAACACGAGACATATTCACAGAAAGAAAGTCTATAGTCTATAGCCACGCCTACCTACTCGATCGAGGATTAAAATGGACCGATGAATCGAGGATTAAGTTTTTCTCTTTCCAAATCTTGTAACTCCTTTCCATGGAGCAACTTTTAACAACAACACGATCTCCTATATCAAATTCCACGCCCTTTCACGAAGATCAAGATAACTCTTTTGTCGATTTTGTGAGGTTTTTATACGTTGTTTGATCGCTTCAATCTTTTCCGTAGTCACACGCATCAACTCCCGGCCCCAACAACGCTGCTTCACCCACCTCATCCCAAAGATACCGAGAACGACACTTTCTTCCATACAACGCTCGAATGGAGCCATGCCAATATTTTGTTTGATAATCGTTGTTGTAGGAAAACTCCACCAATGGTAAAACTTGTCCCAACTCCCCTGAAATCAAGAACACAGTAGTCTTAATAGATCTTCAAGAGTTTCAATAGTCCTCTCCGATCGTCCGTCCGTCTCGAGGATGATACGCCGAAGCTAAATCGTAAGTCCGCGCTCATAGCTTTTTGCAAACCAACCCAAAAATTGAAGTGAATTTGGTCTCGATCGTAAACTATGGATACCCAAGATACCACGCAATTTTACAATCTCGCTTATGTACATACGAAAGCAAGACGCTCAAGTGTATAAGTTTCTCAGACAGAAGAAATGAGCAGACTTGGTCAATCTATCAACAATGACCCAAATCGATCAACGCTCGAGAAACCTTAGAAGACCCCAGAATCTAAATCCATGGTAATGTGCTCCCACTTCCATTCTCGAATTTCAAGTGGTTGAATGGACCTTTTGGTACTTGATGCTCCGCTTAACTCGCTGACAAGTTAGACACCTCGAGATAAACAAACGCTTATCTCTCTCTTCATATCGCTTCCACCAAAATGTACGATTTAATATCACGATACATTTTGGTACTCCTGTGATGGATTGCAAATGGTGTGTCAGGCGCCCATCATGATATTATACTTTAAATCGTGGTCGTTAGAACACAAAGTCCGGAGTCGACTCAAGTATTCCTTCTTCATCGATTCTTGCTTCCTAAAGATAAGACCCTCTCAGACTTTCTTTTTCATACGATCGCCTCCAGTGTCCGTAGCTCGAAAGCATTTTTAACTTTATCGATTAAAGTCTGCTTCTACTCAGATATTCGCTATCATCACACGCGCCCCCCCGAGTCTTTAACTCTATCTCCATCTCTTTGCAAGTCACACAAATGGGCCTTCAGGTCGATAATAACGCACTCAGATTTTGCATACGATCTTCTACTCAACGCATCGCCTACCACGCTCGCTTTTCCAGATGGTATCGATGGTACGATCATAATCTTTCAACAGCTTCAAGCCAACGCCGTTGTCGTGATGTCGAGTTCCTTTTGAGTGAAGAAATATTTCGAGGCTTTTACGATCCGTGAAAGATCTCCACTTTCTCCCCATACAAGTAATGCCTCCAAATTTTAAGAAGAAGATAACAACCGCTAACCCGCATCACGAGTAGGATAATTCCTCTCATATTCTTTGAGTTGTCGCGAGGCATAAAGCTATAACTTTTCCATGTTGCATAAGAACACATCCCAACCCTTTGCTCAAGCATCACAGAGATGACAAATCCTCCGAGCCAAAAAATGGTATCACGTAACAAAATAAATAAGTCTCTTCGAAGTTCTTGAAAACTCTTCTCACATTCTTCGCTTCCAACCGAACTTTCAGATCTTTTCGAGTCACCGAGTCATCGGAGTAGCGATTCGAGAAAATCCTTCCATTTAATCTCCGATAATAACCAAACTAAACCGAGAAAGCTACGATTTTGGCCATCGATTTAGGTTGTTCCCAACTTTCAATAGCTTCAATCTTCACGGGTCAACAGATATTCCATGACTTGATACCACGCGGCCCAAGGAATGCTACTTCTTCAAGCCGTAACTCGTGATTTCTTCAACTCGCATAAAGCTTATATTCAAGCTTTTGGAGTGTCGCCTTCAAGTGTTGCTTTCATGATCTTCACACGCTTTTGGAATAAATAAGGATGTCATCAATAAAGACGCACCACAAAGTGATCTAAATATTCCTCGAATACTTGGCTCATCATATCCATGAAGGCGTTAGAGCATTAGTCAATCCAAAGGATATGACTAGAATTCATAATGCCCGCATCGAAGTTCTCAAAGCCGCCTTTCGAATGTCACGTTCTAATCTTCAATTGGTGATATCCTAACTAAGATCAATCTTTGAAAAGAATTTGCTCCTTGAATCGGGTCAAACAGTCATCAATACGCGGGCAATGGATACCTATTTTTGATGGTGACATGATTCAACTCCCGATAATCAATACAAAGTCGATACTCCCATCTTTCTTCTTCATTTAATAGTAACAGAGCACCCCAAAGGAGAAGTACTAGACTAATAAAGCCAATGTCTAACAATTCCTCGCATTGGGTCTTTAACTCCTCAAGTTCAATAGAGCTATTCGACATGGGCTTTGGAAATAGGTTTTGTACTGTGTTCAAGGTCGATACAAAATTCAATTTCACGCCCGGGGTAGCTGTGAAGTTCTTCTGGGAATACGCCAGAAATTTATTAACAATAGAAATATCGCTCAAAACCGACGATTTTTGTTTAAATCGTGATATGAGCTAAGAAAGCTCGACATCCATTTTTCAATAAACGAATAATTTTTATGGCTTCGAGACGACCGTGATTGATTTTAATGGTTTGGTCGCTTGAATTCAAGATAATAGGTTGATTAGGAATATGAAAGCTAACAACCTTATTTAAAACAATCAATTTTTGTATGATAAGTAGTTAACCAATCAATCCTTGTAATCACGCCAAATGCAAGTATTTTTAATGAAATAAGATCGATGTGTAATGTGAGGGTACCGATTTGAACCAAACAAGACTTATAAACAAGTGGATGTAATGAAGGTTTCTCCCAACTGAGTTTCCACAGATAAGTCAAAGTCTAATTTCTCCTGAGTCAAATTTAATCGATGAGCGCAAGTAGAGAAATAAAAGAATGGGTAGAACCCAGATCAAATAAAGTGTAGATTTCATTAGAGTTTATGATAAGTTTTACCCGTGATGACCTCATTCGTTCCTCGCTCTCGGGAGGTCACAACAAACGCCTCCTCAGACCATCGGGTTTGACTTTTCCGACTACTTTTGGTGCTCCATCCTAGTTGAATTTGTCTTTCAGTGAAACGACAAAATCGAGCTGTTGACCTTTCTTCCACAATTATAACACGCTTTGACTAAGATGGCACACGCTCGGACCGATGTGTCCCTCTTCTCCGCATTCAAGCATACGACAGTGGTCTTTCTCCTTCCTTAACAACGGTGTCGGTGCCGACGCTCTTTCCATCATCATTAATCTCCGCTTTTGAAATGTCCATTCTTATTGTTTTGGCCCCGATTACCACCGGTGGTTACCATATCCGCCCCGCTGATTCCTCCACGCTTGTTGTCACCGCTCGACGACTACTCACCGGTATTATAACTTCGCTTACCGCTTTCTTTAGTCAAGGCTGACTCGTTATCGCTACTCCACTAATCGAGCCCTATTTACAACATCCAATACAAACACACGCTTTTTATGAGAAATAAGATGTCGACGATTCCGACTTCAAACCTCTTAAAAACATTCGCCATTCTCTCTTCATTATCCACCCAGTGGGACGCGAAACCGTGATAACTCCGCAAATTTTGCCTCAGATCACGATTACCTGGCCATATTGTTTTGTTCCAACTTGATAAACTCCACCTCCTTCATGTATGTAATACTTTCGTGAAAGTATTTGTCGCTGAATGCCTCCCTCGAACTTCTCCCAAGATATCTTCAAGACAAAGAAGTCGAGTACGCTTTTACCGATTCCCACCAAGAATCGCTCTCTCCCGCGCAACATAAAGGCAAGAAGGAACCTTTGCTCCTGAGCATCCCAAGACATCAAATATCTTCGTAACTGCATTTATCCATGCTTCCGCCGTAAGTGGTTTTGTTCTCCCTTAAACTCCCGGTGGTCCCAGCCTTGAATTGTTTAGCATGACCACCGAGAGTTTTCCGTGTTTCCACCCACGCTTTTGGACAGAGTCGCCTCATCATTCATTGCAGATAAATCAGATAAAGCCTCTCGAACATTTGATCATTCATCATTTGGTCGTTGTTGTTGTTCAGATGAGGATTGTCGCCTCCTCGATGCACATTATCCTCGATTATCGACATGGTGAATCAACGATCGTCTCGGCTCCATTGCTATTCTCAACATTCTCGATGTCATTTTCAGACATCGCCACAAAACAAAAGATTAATCGACATTTAACAATTATCTTTATATTCTCGATTCCACCAATAAAATAAAGACAAAACTTAGTAGGTCATACTAACAAGGTATTCCCCTGCCTCCTCCTCCTAGTACTTTTTCACATCTTAGCTGTGGATCATATCCTTAGCTTTGATATTAATCGTGACGCCCCCAAAATTAGGTATACATCACCCATCTTCTGGGTCGCCACTTACATGGTATGTAATTTAAATACAACTTATTAACATAACTGCTGTGGTATAATACGATATAAATCGTGAGTTTAAATACAAATATCGTCTACTAGATATTATACAAACTCAAACAAAAAGTCCTCATTATAATTATTATCACACTATTTCACGTAATAATGAGGACTACTAATGCTATCTTCGTGACCATCACTGCTTCCCGACTCGTCCCAAATTTATATTCTCATTTTCAAGAGAATAAAGGAAAGAAAGGGTGAGCTCAACTAGCCCAAGAAGAAATATTATGACTAAGATAATGCAAAATAAATTATCAATAGTCTTCAACAATGTTAAACCGATAAAATACAATAGACAACCAGCTTTAATCAGCAAATTGAATACGCAATCCATTAAAAGAGTCAAGTAGAAAATAAAATCTACTATCTTTTATGATTTTAAAAGGTTTTTCATCATCGTTATAGCCGAGACTCACTTTTAATAAATAATCCACATCATCGAATCACCCCCGCACTACGGCCAAGGATATTCTTTTTAAGATCACGATCACAATTATTCCCGCACTACTACGCCAAGAATAGTCAGGTATTCATTAATGGTCATGATCATGCCAACAATCGCCCATCAATGCACTACTACTAATCGAGGATTTTTACCACATCATTTGTAATATTACGGCCATGATTACACCAATAATCCTCGGTCATAATCATACCAAGTCCATCCATGCTCTATGTGCCATGTATTTGATTTTAAAAAAAAAAAATATAAATACGAGGATGATGACAATGATATAAGAATTCAATAAAACAAGTTCAAGAATTATTTTATCCAGAATTATTAACGCCCAAATTGTCAACACGACATCGCTTTTCAGAGAGTAAAATTCAAGAATGATCAAGAATATTTCCATGAAAAAGATATCGATGAAACGCAAATATCAAGGATATTCTACTAATTTCATGGAGTATAAGTCAAAGTTTTAACCAACCGGGTATAATAAAGAATGGAATAACAAAAGAAATCACCACGCACGCAGATTTGAGATGTATGTGTTATTCCAATGTAATAATAATAATCTTAACTGTGTCGTGAAAGTCGTGATGTTCCAATGTAAAATAAAGATGGAACCCGATGTGATGTTCCAATGTAATAATAAAGATGGAACTGCATCCTGTAAAACACATGTACACAGATATTCCAAATGTATCGATAAAGATTTTAACCAGTCCCGGTAAAAACACATGCATGTGATGTTCCAATGTGTAATAATAAAGATTTTAACCAGTCCTGTAAAAACACATGCATGTGATGTTCCAATGTAATAATATAAGAATGTCACCAAGTATAGGTAAATCACAGATACAAAAGTTATTCCAATGTAATAATAAGCAATGGAATAACATAAGGATTTCACCAAGTATAGGTACGCCCAGATACAAAAGTTATGATATAGGTACGCCACTTTTTACAAAAGTTATTCCAATGTAATAATAATGAATGGAATAATGTAAGTTCTCTTCAAGAAAGAAATAATAACCCCTCACCGTAAAAGAACCTAATATAAGAAGTAATGAAGTAAGAAAAGTAATACTCTTCTTCTTTCTATAACTTTTCTCTATAGCTTCTCTCTATAATTTTCTCTCTGTAGTTTCAATGAATTCGTAAGAAAATAATGAAGGAACGAGCTTCTATTTATAGGAAAATGGAATGCATAAGAATTAATCCATTAACTATCCGTATTGATTTATTTTAATCTGACTATCCATATTTAAAGAAAAATCTTTTAAATAAAATATAATATATTCTATTTATATAAAAACATTTTACTACTATGCAAAACACTATGCAAAACACTAACAAAACACGAAAAACACTACGCATAATAAAATATAATATATTTTATTTATAAAATAACTTTAATAAAGTATTCGCTTTTATATAAAGATGTTTCGCTTTTATTACGCTAATAATACTTAATAAAACAAAACGTCATTATCGCTATAATAATTCATATTATTAATCGACAATAATGGAATCAAACCAAGTTGACTTCTCACATAAAGATCAATAATCAATACCGCGGTGCTACTACGCAACCACACGACATCGCATTTTTACTACCGAAAGTAGTTCAACAAGATCAACTGTGAAAACTTCCGCCGTTATTTCAATAAAATATTTTTGTCTTTTTTCAATCCGATAATAATTTCTGCTAGGGTCCACCAATGATTGAGTCATTGTATTTAATATTCCCTCGCTAAACCTAATATTCCCCACCAATCTAATATAATATATAATCAGATACTTTTGCAAAATTTATAAATATTACCCACAACTATAACATTATATCAAATTATTCCATAATATTCAAAAATAATATTTATAGAAAATTCATCTTTATTTATAAAAACCGGGTTATTCAATGGAAAAAATGAAAGAAAACATAAATTTTTAGACTTTCAAACTAGAATGTGTATGTTTCAATGTTTTCAACTCTACATAAGTGCAAAAGTCTTTTATAGTAAATGTAGTCTTTAAAATTACTATTGTCATTATATGAATATAACATTGATATAAATATAAGTGACAATAATAATTTCAAAAGACTATATATGAAATTATTACTATATGTAGGTATATTTTTTAATACGGGACTTAAAAAAAGTATATAACATATTACAATTTAAAGGTTATTCTTATTTAAAATTGGCTCAAATTGGAACCAAATTTTTTATAATATAATAGAGATTATTCTTATATGAGAATTCCTATAGAGAGGTTAATTTTATTATATATATATATATATATATATATATATATATATTCACACTAATGAGACAATAGAATAGTTATTTGTGACTTGTATATATATTAATTTAATACTCCATTATATTAAATGAAAACACAAGTTTAGGGTAATACTTTTCACATGCCTAAGATAATGGGAAAAAAAATAATACAGTAGAATTTTTATAAATTAATATTCGATAAATTATTAATATCTCTAAAATAATTTTTTTCTCAGTCCCGATTTGGGCTAATGAAATAAATTAATAATTTTTATAAAATAATAAAGATTAAAGACAATTTACACTTAAACTTTACATACGTGTTGACGTTTGCACCAAAATCGAAAAATGTGTTAAAGATATCTAAACTTCGTTATAGTCAATAAAATACACATGACTTTATTCATTTAATCGGTCAAAAATGATCGGCTAAGCCTGTAATATTTATTAGAGAGGTATTTGACATAAATATAATCTACTAAAAATCTCTATAATAAACATTACAGGCTTAGCCGGTCATTTTTGACCGGTTAAATGAATAAAGTGTGTCTTTTGTTGACTATAACTGAAGTTTGAGATGTACTTAAACACGTTTTTTAGTTTGGGGTGCAAACGTCAACATGTATGTAAAGTTTGGGGTGCAAATTGTCTTTTAGTCATAACAAAATAATAATTTTAAAAAAGACACTTATATAAATATATGGTCCCATCAAAATTAAAAATTAAAAATTCTTTTAAATTACAAATATATCTAGGGTAATCTTGTAAAATGTGATTCTATACTCGTTTGTTTTGTCTTGAAATTCAAATATAATTAAATTTCATCCTTAATATATGGTACCATCAAAATAATGTTTTGTCTTGAAATTCAAATCTAATTGAATATAATTTTTTTTGAAGTAAAATGTGAATGTAATTATTTGAAAAGTGGATATAATGAACATTATTTAATTATTAAAATAATTAATATCACTTACAATGAATTATATTATTACATTAATTTAATAAGTATGATACATTGCATCAAAAAAAAGTATGATATAAACATCAATAAAATATAATAATTTTAATGTAATTAAATTTATGTTCACCGAATAGAAAAATACTCTTTAAATTAATAAATTATTAATTTATCGATTAAATAATAACTCTCTAAATTAATAAAAAAATCATCCCCAACAAAAGATTAATTTATAGAGGTTCTACTGTACTACTACTATTATGAATCTTTATTACCTTTTTTGTAACGCACGTATTCTAAGGCTATAAAAAAAAAAAAATTCGGGCTCGATTCGTTCTCGCTTGACTAAAATTTCGATTCGAACTCAACTCGAAATATAAATGATTCAAATATGAGCAAATTTTAAAATTCAATAAATTACTCGAACCTTCTCAAATTGTAATTTTCTATTGATACTCGGATCATATTCGTTCGAAAAGTTCAAACTGCTCAAGCTCGATTCGAGATCGTGCTCAACTTGGTAGCTAAACGAGTCTCAATCAAACCTTTTTTATACTCGATAAATTTTGTGAACTAAATTTAAACAACTCAATATTCAACTCGATTCGACTCGACTCGTTTCGTTTTATTTAGTACTAATATAGTACGTAGTAGTACACAATTTAAGGTTGGAATATAATACTATTAATTATTAGCACAAAATAACTAATTTGAGAAATCTTTCATTCATTATTTTTTAACAGTAGTACGTGATAGAGTACTACCAATGAATACTATTTTCTAATGAATGAAGTACCATATATCAACCAGCTAGTACCTATTAATACTCCATATTGTTTCATCATTAATAGTTAGGCTGCAAAGTAACACAACTTAATTCTTTTATCATATTAATTATTAGCTAGGATGCAAAGTATATAACAAATGCATTAATTTTTAATTCCATATGTATATATACCAAAATATATAGTAATTTTTTGGGTCTAATATTATTAGGTAGAAAAACATGCATGTACGTATCTAAATCATGTGTCCTAGCTAACATGCAAATTTTAAGTATTACTCCCTCCGTTCTTAAAAAATTATCGTTTAAGAAGAAATATTTTGTTTTAAAAAGTTTATCGTTTACAACTTTCGAGGAGAATAAATTATTTACTTTCTTATATTGCTCCTACTTTCTCTCATCATTCTGCAAGAAATTCTATTCTCATATTAATAGTTTTTCAATTTTCCATGAGAAAGACGTAGTGATTGAATTTCAAATAAATTTTATTTGGTAAATGTTATTAGTATTTTCTTAATTCATGTGATAAAATCTTAAACGACAATCTTTTAGGAGACGGAGGTAGTAATTTATTATAAAATCAACAAAAAGTGATCGGACTGACTTTTTCATCAACTATTTCTCTGTTAGCTAGCTTAGCTAATAGCTAGTACGTACATGATCAACTTTTCACGGCGACTTTGAACGAGGAAAGAAATTATCAACTTTTCTTCCTTCATTTTCTGTACGTCATATATTACCATTCTACCCCCGCCCGCTTTTTGTTTCCCCTCCAAAACCATGTGATAAAAACGTGGCTACAACCATGTCGATACATCGGCTCTTTTAAATATGTATCTCTCCCATCACACACTTTTGACACAGCTCACCCTCACCCTATTCATCTCTACATATCTAACTCTATCTCTTTAGTCTAAACTCCGGCCCTACTCAACCATGTTTCTCTCTCTTCTCGTCTTTCTCTCTCTAGGCTACTTTATGCTACTCTCCTCCCTCCCAAAACTCCATTCAATTAATGATCACGCCCCTAAATCATATCCTTTCTTCGGCAGCCTCATCTCATTCTACCAAAACCGCCGCCGCCTCATCCACTGGTACACCCACCTCTTATCCGCCTCACCCACTCAAACCATCGTCGTCCAACGCCTCGGCGCACGACGGACCATTATCACCGCCAACCCCAATAATGTTGAATACATTCTCAAATCAAACTTTGACAATTTCCCCAAAGGCAGGCCTTTCACTGAAATCCTCGGCAACTTCCTCGGCTTCGGTATTTTCAACGTGGACGGCCAGCTTTGGAACTCCCAAAGAAAGCTGGCCAGCCACGAGTTTAGCACCAAGTTGCTGCGACAGTTTGTGGTTAAAGTTCTTGAAGAACAAGTCCAAACTAGGCTGCTCCCCTTGCTAGAAATGGCTTCTGACAACCACACCGTTTTAGACTTCCAACACGTGCTTAGAAGCTTTGCATTCGACACAATTTGTAAAGTTTCCTTGGGAATTGATCCCTGTTGTTTGGACTTTTCGAGGCCAGCTCCACCTCTCGTTAAGGCCTTTGACACCGCGTCAGAAATAAGCGCCATGCGTGGAGCGGCGCTTATTTCTGCCGTGTGGAAAACAAAGCGAGCATTCAATATCGGGTCAGAGAAGAAGCTTAGAGAAGCGATTGAGCTAGTACACGGGTCGGTTCTCGAGATAATTCGGGCCAAGAGGGAGAGTCTAAAAAAGACTACTGGCGAAAACGACCTTTTGTCGAGGTTGTTAATGGCTGGCAATGAGGATAAGATGGTTAGAGATATGGTGATAAGCTTTTTAATGGCGGGACGAGACACCACTTCCGCCGCCATGACGTGGCTTTTCTGGTTGCTCTCCGGGAACCAGGCAGTTCAAAAAGAGTTGCTAAATGAAGTACTGTCGCTACAGAAGAAGGGCGAAAATCCGTTAGATTTTGAGGAACTGAAAGAAATGAAGTATATGAAGGCGTGTTTGTGTGAGTCCATGAGGCTTTACCCGCCGGTGGTTTGGGACTCCAAGCATGCTGCTGCCAACGATGTGTTGCCGGACGGGACACCGGTGTATAAGGGGGATAGAGTGACGTATTTTCCGTACGGGATGGGGAGGATGGAGGAGTTATGGGGGAAAGACAAACTTGAGTTTAGACCGGACCGGTGGTTTGACAAATCGGGGAAATTGAAGATGGTGAGTCCTTACAAGTTTCCGGTTTTTCAGGCCGGTCCAAGGGTGTGTTTAGGGAATGAGATGGCTTTTATACAGATGAAGTATGTGGTGGCTTCGGTTCTCAGTCGGTTTGAGATTAAGCCGGTTTGTTTGGAACAGCCGGTTTTTGTTCCTCACTTGACTTCTCATATGGCTGGTGGGTTCAATGTTAGGGTTTGTAGAAGGAGCGGCTAGCTATTACTGGCGCGGTCAATCAGTTTACTTCTATAATAAATATATAAAGGTGAAAAAATAGGGGTAATTAATTTTTTTTAATCGAAACATAATGCATCTTTATTTCGTTCATAATTTCCACATATATATATTCAATAAGTCTTGGCAGACATGAATATTAGATCGGAATATTAGATATTTTTATTTTTTTCAATAGTATATTGGACCAGAATATTGGACATAAAGCATTGGTTAGGTCATCTCCCTTTCACAAAAAAATGGTACCCCTTACGCCCTAATCTAAAAGAACTTTATTGTATATAAACTAATTCAAACTTTAATTCTTAATCGATGTGACTTTAAAATCTTTAAAATCTATGACTTTTTGAATACCAAAATACTTTTATAGACTTTATAAAAATCTTAATTCAATATCACCTAACTTTTAAAGACATTAAAAAAATTGTAATTGAATACCACTAAACTTTTGTAAACTCTTTAAATGTCTTGATTGAATACAACTAAACTTTTAAAATCTTTAAAAGTCTTTAAAAATCTTAATTGAATACACCCCTTTTAGTTCCCCACAAGTATTTATTATCATTTTCAAGGCTGATCTTTGATAGTTAATTTTCTCATTTATTATTGCATGAATTTGAACTTTCAAATACTTAATTTTAATTTACTCATAAAGTAGAAAACATTGATATATGAATTCAATTCAAATGATTAATGAAACCCACTTCAAAATTGTCTCAAATTCTAACAAAATGACTTACCAATTTGAGATCCATAAATCTCTTAGTGGAAAAACTATCCAACTCAATCTCCCAATAATAAACTTTACTTTTTATTTATTTTTTTGTTTCATCTCTTTTAATAAATTCATTTTTTTTGCTCAATTAGTTTAATTCTCTTATTCATCTTTAATTAAGCTCTCAAATTTGTTGATAATGCTCTCCTTAAATCCTAGTTGATCAAATTTTTTCCTCTTCAATTTAACCTCTAATTATACTCTCAATTCAGTTTTTCTCACAAAACGAGATCTTTCGACCTTTTCCTTTCTCGTGTCTACCATATAAGATGAGAGCTTCCCAAATAAACAAAATAGACTAGCTAACATCAGTTGGGAGTTTAAATAAAATGTTACCTCCATAGATAAAATTTAATTTATATGGTCAAACAAGAGCATCATATTAAATTTTAAAATTGGTATGATTAAAAAATTAGAATAAAATAAATTTTGTTATATACTATATAATTATAATAATTGTATCAACTAAAATTACATAAATTTACATCAATTTAAAATTTAATATGTCGTTATTTTATCTCAAAAATTAAATTATATTTTAATTTTGAAATGGAGAAAGTATATATGAACAATTCTCTTAAATGAAACTTCTTTTTATTTTCTCATAAAGGCTTTATTTTATTAATTTCCAAATTAACTTTATGACGAATTGAAGTTAATTTTGACTGACTAAGACTCTTTGCGTCCATTTCAGCAGTTTTTGGTATTGCTTCAAACTCCACAAATTCCAAATTAAAATTTTCAAACTACTGTCAAAGATAAATAATACATGCTCCCTCACTCAGTTGCTTAATATATGTAGTTTTAGAGGTGTACACAAGTATTAATTAAAAAAATAATGGTATAATATTAAATATAATATCAATTGTATGTCTATATTAACTTTAATTGTATTGAAAAAATAGAGTGTTATTTATTTGGGCTGAAAATAGTGAGAGATCCAAAATTATATTTAATACTTGGGATAATATTAAAAATTAAGTAATTAATGCTTAATTGATTTTTTCAAACAAATATTAAGAGAAAAAACATTCTCTAAAACAACATTTAAAAATAGACGGATAGAGTATAATTTAGGAACAATTACATATTCTATTACATTTTTAAAAATAATTACAACAATAATTCACTCATAAAATATTTACACAATTAATACACTTTTATATTTATTTACAATATTAGTGCAATTAGGATTCCTTAATTTAGGAAATTAGTATGCAATTATGATTCCTTAATTTAGGGGATTAATATTGATTTACTTATTAAATTAAGTAATTAATAAGTAAATTATATAGCACACATTCTCTTCCCTTAAAAAAAATCACGCTTCTTTCGCCTTTGTCAGTCTTCTCCTCCTCCACCATTAACAGTCCCAACTTGTTAACGTCATCCTTCGCCCTCCTCCATCATTAACGCCCTTCTCCTCCGCTCTCCTCCACCATTAACGCCATCCTCCACCATTAACCTAGACAGTCCCCATCATCCGCCCTCCTCCACCATTAACGCCCTTCTCCTCCGCCCTCCTCCACCACTAACACCCTTCTCCTCCACCATTAACGCCCTTCTCCTCCGCCCTCCTCCACCATTAACGCCATCCTCCACTGCGCGATTTTTTCAAATAAAGCGATTCTTGCGCGATTTTTTTATAAGATAGTTGGTAGCCAAACATTCATACCAAGGTAACTAATTCAATGTTATTATGTTTTTAATTTATTTTAAAAATCTATTATAGATTTTTTATTTAATAAAGGCAAATTAGTATTTAACACTTTATACAAATGTAACTAATTCAGCTTTTATTGGTTGCAATTAATTAAAAAAAATTATTGTAGATTTTTTTTTATAATGCAATTAGTATAAACCTTAATATAAAGGTAACCAATTCAGCTTTTATTGGGTTACTAATTAATTATAAAAATCTATTATAGATTTTTTTTTTTTCATAAGATGATTGGTAGCCAAACTTTAATACAAATGTAACCAATAAAAACTAAAATTATTACCTTTGAAAGTTTTTGTTACCAATCGTGACTGAAATTTCTCTTGATTACCCACAAAACTAAAATGGTTACCTTTGTATAAATATTTGGATACCAACCGCACTAAAATTTATCTTTTTCTCCTTTTAATTTCTAGACTAAATCAACCTTAAATCACAATGGCAAATTGTGGGTCAGTAATGGATGAGGAGATCGGCGTCCATGGTGTTGAAGCGGCGGCGAAGGGGAGGAGGAAGATGACATTGCCAAACTTTGAATATTTGAATTTTAATTATTATTTTTGAATTTAAATTTGAATTTGTTGTTAGATCCAAGATATTAATTAATTTGAATTTGAATTATTAATTATGGTAGTTATTTCTCCTTGATTTTAGGTTTCCTTATTATTATGAATTGAATCCTAATTGCATACTAATTCCCTTAATTAAGGAATCATAATTGCACTAATATTGTAAATAAATATAGAAAGTGTATTAATTGTGTAAATATTTTATGAGTGCACTAATAGTGTAATTACTTTCTAAATGTTGTATATTATTGTAAAGGACCCAATAATTAATGGATCAATTACATATTCTATTACATTTTTAGAAATAATTACAATAATAATGCATAGATAAAATAATTACAAAAGTAATTATTTTTCTATATTTATTTACAAAATTAATACATTTGGGTCTCCCTTATCTCTTTCCGTTAATTATTATCTCCCTTATCTCTGTTTCTCTCTTTTTTTTCCCATATAATACGGACACGAACAATTCTTCCATCTCCTTCTATTCTCTGCAAAATTACTTCTCTTGTTCTCCAAGCTTTCCTTCAAATATCTTCTACAAGGTTTACGCCTTCTAGTTCTACTTCTATTTTCACAAACACATCCTACATGGGCTCTCTATTCATTAATCCCAAGGTATTTCTCTTCCTCCATGTGAGTTCATAATGCGAAGTCTTTTTGGAGAATGAGAGCAACCATGAAGAAGAAAAGCAAAGAACCAAGAAGCTCAAGTTTTGAAGATGATCCTCAAGCTATGCCTCAATTTTGATGATGGGTTTAGAGATAAATAGATCATTTCAACTGCCCAGGTTTTTGGAGGAGGAGTGTGACGCCCCCAAAATAGGTATACATCACCTATACGAGTTGTCAATACATGGTATGCGAAAACAACTACAACTTTATTATTACAACAAGAAAAGCTGTGAGTTTGAATACAAATATTATCTTCTGCACAATATCTATACTCAAATAAATCCTCATCACATTTATTGATACATTATTTTACAAAATGGTGAGGACTACTAAACAATCCTTTCTAAAAACCTTCATTCCATACCCAGACTCGCACTCGCTTATATTCTCGTCTCCCGAGAAAAATGGAACAAAAAGGAAAAGGGTGAGCTCAACTAGCTCAAGAAAGAATATATATGACTAAGATAATATACAACAAATTATCGTTAGTCTTCAATGAGGAAAAATATAATAGAATACAATAGACAACAAATTTTAAATCAATATTCGCAATGAAATAATAATTCATTAGAAGAGTTAAGTAGAGAATGCAAACTACTATCTTCCATGTATGAATTTAAAAGTTCATCATCTATCTTTTATCCTCTGTAACATCAATCAATATACATCCGAATCAAATATTCATCTTCGTGACTACAAAAGCCAAAGATATTCATCATCGATCATGTTCATCTAAACACATGTTCATTCAGACTACGGGCCAAAGATATTATTTCGTAAATCATTCATCTTTGCACTACGTGCCAAAGATATTCTTAAGAAATCATTCATCTTTGCACTTCTACAGCCAAAAAATATTCCATAATATCATCATTTAAGACCGAGGATGATGAAAAATATTTTTTTTAAAGAAACGAATCCAGTGAAACAAAATGACAAGGATTAAGGATTAAGGATTCGTACTTGGTTTTATCCACGTCAAAAAATACCTCAAAAATAATTATAGTGGTGTAAAATTCAAGAATGATCAAAACATGGATACAATCGAGTTAAGATCCGAATAGATGTTTTAGACTTAAAAGAAGAAATTTTATTTTTCGATTGAATAGTACCGTATATCGTGAATAGTGTCAGATATCGTGAATAAGGCCGATATCGTGAATAGTAACTCACACCAAAAGATAGAAATTCCACAAAAAAACATCTTCACGCTTCATGAATAGTACTTTCGTGAATAAGAACTCGTGAATAAGAACTCGTGAATAGTAACTCATGAATAAGAACCCATGAATAGTAACCCGATATGAAAAAGTTCCAAATTTGATAAAAACTTCGGATCAACATTTCAAAGATAATGATATTGAAGAAATAATATCATTACGAAAAAAAAAATAATATTCTTACCTCGAAAGATCAAGATTTCAAATTGTAATAATCTATATAGTCTTTGAAGGAACTTGCACTAATCTAGCAATACTCAAAGTATACTCAAAATACTCACAAGAATACTATTTCAATAATATAGAGAGAAAACTTGGGTTTACGGTGTAATTTTCAATTCTAACCCAAGACCCTATTTATAGGAAATCGCTTAGTAACACCAAAGCGTAAAATTTATTAAATATTATATATATTTTTCAAAATCCTCATACGCACACTCAACCATCAGCCACACATGTAGCCCACCTCTCAAAAAGTAAGAAAAACGTTTTTGTAATTTAAATTATTTTAAACTTCCAAAATTAATTATTTTGAACTTGAACTTCAATAATTCATAATAAATAGCCCTTTCATCAGAAAATTCGAATCTCATGAGTTTTTATAGGAAATTCAATTCTCTACAACTTTGCACAAGAAAGTTTTTCCAAATTCCAAATAAAATTGACCGAAATCCACAAACGGGCAATTTACATGTGTTATAATCAAATTTCAACTAATAAATGGGGTCCCATTGACATGTTTAACATGTTTTAAACATTTATTGCAACAAAAATACTCTTCCTCCTCGTATACTCATATATCCCACATTCGTTGTAAAAATATCACCGTTAATATATTATTAAAATAATATATTTAAATGAATTATTTTATCGTAAAAGATAAAATATTAATTTTCAACAATTGTCATTTTAAAATTTTCTCCATCTATATCCACATAAAATCAATATTTTCCTCATCATATAAATCAATAATTAATTATTCACAAATAATATTACGAGAATCACATTTATCGACAACCAGGCAGCCTTCAGAGAAAGAGGGCTTTCCAATAAGAATTTCTTCATCGACGCCTTGATTAGGTGACCAAACCTCTCCTTAGAGATGTAACTTTCTAGACATTGCCAATAATGTTATCTAATAATATTATTCAGATAATATGAATTATTGCTTCGATAATGAAAAATATCGTAGAATGACAATTATTGAAACAACAAAGAATATAAAATATCAACGCAAACAATTATTAACTCAATAAAATAATTGAGCGAAGAATTATCGTAACCATTATTGAGTAGTGCCTTCACGTAAGAATCAATAATTGGTGCAATACTGGTGTGCTACTTGTTCAACAACGCGTATTAGTGTGTTTTAACCACCGGTATTCCAACAATATTAATTCAGAATAACTACGCCAAGTTATTTAAAAACAACTTATATTTGTCGTTTTCTTCATCCAATCGCTTTCCGTTATGGGGCCCACACATGGTCGCTACCGTCGCATTAATAATAATATTCCCTCGACAAGATTTAATATTCCACGACTAAACGAATATTCCCAAGACGATAATGAATATTTTATAACCACTTGCTTATTTTGAAATATTTGCGTATTTAACCCTTAACTATCCACATTAATCAAATCAACCCTTACTATTTCAAAATAATAAATAAAGGAAATTCCTTTTTATTTAAAAAAATTCCGGGGTCTTACAAGGAGTACTGTTTAAACACAATTACTACTTGGGTTTATGTCGTATGGGTTGGGTTGGTTGAATCTTAGATTTAGATATAAGGATGTTGAAATTTTTATTATGTGTACAACGTTGGGATTTATTAATTTTGGATTTGTTCACTGTGAATCTATGCACTGTTTCATATGCAGGTAGGGGAGAGAATTGCTAATATATTATGGGGATTTTTTTTTAATTTTGTGGGATAATCTTTTAGTAACCAATCCACATCCACACCTGTAGTTTTTTCATAGTGCAGTTGGTAGCCAAACATTCATACCAAGGTAACCAATTCAGTGTTATTAGGTTACCAATTTATTTTGAATGTGATGCAGTTGGTAGTCAAAACCTTCATGCAATGGGTAGCCAAACATTCATACCAAGGTAACCAATTCAGTTTTGTTAAGTTACCAATTTATTTTGAATGTGATGCAGTTGGTAACCAAACCTTCATGCAGTTGGTTGCCAAACTTTCAAATCAAAGTAACCAATTTATACTGCAGGTGTGGAGGTAGATTGGTTACCTTGGTATAAAAGTTTGGTTATTCTCTCCTTTATTTTATTTCTTCTCTGTTCATCTTTTTTTTATATTTCGTTCTGTAGATCCAAACGTAACATAATAATTTTTTCAAAGAAATTGCTTGAAATCAAGCTCCTATGCGTTTTAACTGTTGATCTGCTTGATATTTCAAATCTGCTCCATTTATTATCACTAATTTTGCTTAATCCATCGAAATTTTGATTCGCTGAATTAGATGTACCCTATATTATACTTTTTCTTCAACTGTGAACTTTATTTTTTAAATAAGTTTCTCATGATCATTCCAGATCAAGTAATTTCCTAGTGTACAATTAATCTGGTTCATTTAGCTCACAAACTTAAAAGATTTAATTTTGGAATAAATTTGTTCCACTTTTGTGGACTGCTATTAAGTGAATTCTGGCGATAATGTGTATTGCACTATTCTTGATATTATTGTATATTATTGCACTATTATTGTAATTATTTTATTAATGCACTATTCTTGTAATTATTTAATATTTGTTGTATATTATTGTAAAGAACCCATAATTAATCATCCGTACCAATCGATCATCGCTTTAGATTTTGGTCCTTAAACTTTAAACCCAATGTACCCAGACATGCCTTACGGCCCTAATTAACAATTTGTAAATAGTCCAATTTCGTAAAGTCAAGCCCAATCCAATAGGTAAACCCTAGCGTTCAGAATATTATATATTCTGAAAAGCTAGCCTCTTTCGCTCTTTGGTTGGATACCAGAACAAATCAAGCTGCGGCAGCCATGGTCAGGCGATCTCCTCGGCTTCTTCTATCCTCTACGCTCTTCTAATTTTTAATTTAATTGTATAACGCATTGTTATTCTATATTTAAGTTTAATTGTTTTGCTCTGTTTTTGTATTGTGTTTGTAAATTTTTTCAGGTGAAGTATTCTAAGGAACCTGACAACCCCACCAAATGTAAGTTATTTGGTTTTGTTTAGTTTTCTCCAAACCAAACAGTGGGTTTCATTAAGTATTATGTAATTGAAATCTGAAGTTTGTGTTTTCTTTCAGCTTGCAAAGCCAGGGGTTCTGGTCTCAGAGTTCATTTTAAGGTATGTTCGTTACTGATTTAGACTTCATCATCTTATTTGTTCACATTTGTTGTGGTCATTTTATCGGTTTTATTCATGTATTAGTTTTATCTTTTTTCGGTTGTATAACTCCAATATGAAGTTTTGCCGACTTGAGATTGGGAAATTAATGAATTAAAGTATGAGCATGAATTCGACTTTGTTATCTTTCAATTAGTTTTTGGGTAGAGTTCATATTGACTAGAGAAATCATGGACTTCATAATCACATAATTTAAAGATTTTTTGATTAACCTGAATGAAAAGCAGTGATCTGTTTCCCTCTTGTGAGCGAAATCATTTGATTTGTTAATAGGTGAACCTCTGTATTATTTCACTAAATGATAACATTTATATTGCATATCACTTGCCAGCCAAGTTATGCATGGGCTGAAAACGAAGGGGATTAGTAAAGTATGAAGAAGCAAACTATTGAACAGTAGTAGATTAGAAGAAAGAATCTAATCCTAACGCTTTTCACACGGCATGCATTTTTGTTTAAGAAATGAATTTGAAGTCTAAAAAATTATGTATCACTCGAATAAGTTTTTCTTAAAAAACATGCTTCTTCTATTTACCCTGTGGATTCTTAATGATCTGAAATGGAAGCAGTGTCAGAATCTCGTATTACAAATGATATTGAGTTAGTTATGCATTTACAAACTATGTTTAGATTCCTCATTTTCTAGATCTAGTTTTCAGTATCCCTTTCCAATTTTGAATGATATGTTATATACCAACAATGAAGAAAATATATCTTGGAATGCTTGGCCTACATGCATTATACAGTTATGTTATTCTATTTCAGGAAATTGGTGTCACTGACCTTGTTTTTCTCTCTCATAGCTATGTAACATTAATGTAACACCACTAAGCTGTGAACTAGGTTTGTTCTGCAAATTCTTCCATAGACGTGGCTCCCTAACTTTCTGGGGAGGCCTCTTGTCGTTTACCCTGTTCAAATCTCCTAAACTCTTGGTATTCTGCATTTTAATATATAAGGCTCTATGCAGAGTTATGATCACTGACTGGACCTCTCAAATGTAGTTTGTTGATTGTGTTTTTTAATTCCTGTTCAGTACTTTTCATTTAGATGTTATAGTTTTTCTACTAGGAGTTCAGTACCCATTTATCAATAATAAAAATGGGGAAATATTATTGCTTTCCACCATTTGCAGAAACACTTTCATACCAAGTCGAGCTGCTTTTTCATTTTCTTTCTGAAAATGTGCTGCAATCTTATTAGTTTTCGTTTGCTATTGTTTTTTCTTTCTCAAATGTTTTCATTTTTTACATTTAGAACACCAGGGAAACTGCTCATGCTATTCGTAAGTTACCTCTGACCAAGGCTAAAAGGTACTTGGAGGATGTTCTTGCCCACAAGCAAGCTATTCCTTTCACGCGCTTCTGTAGAGGAGTAGGTCGAACTGCTCAGGCCAAGAACAGACATTCTAATGGGCAAGGACGCTGGCCTGTTAAATCAGCAAAATTTATCTTGGACTTGCTCAAGAACGCTGAGAGTAATGCTGAAGTATGTATTCCCATTCTCTTTTTTTGGTCTTGTTTTGTCAGTTTTCCCTCTACTAAGGACTTTTGTTGGCTCAACATATTCTGTAGGTGAAAGGTTTGGACGTGGATTCACTTCACATATCTCACATCCAAGTCAACCAAGCACAGAAGCAGAGGCGTCGCACATACCGTGCCCATGGGAGAATCAACCGTAAGTACTTTTCTTTTCTTGTATAATTTTTAAAAGTTGATAGCCTCAATAAACAATCATTCAACTGTTGGTCATGGATTATATATGTAAATCAATATATAATTTATTTTGTTGTTACAATACCAAGATCATATTCCTTTGTATCTGCAGTTTCTAACTTGAGGATTTTATTTTTCTTAGTATCCTACGATATGTACGATATTGTGCGCTGGAAAGTGACCTGTATCTTACGATGCTACCACCGTATTAGATTTAACCATGGCTGACCAAAATTTCTTTATTAAAGATAAAATATAAAACATGTGATAATTTTAAGTTAAATATGTTGAAGCAACATCAAGTCTGTGAGTTGATTGATAACAACCTTTATTTCCTTTGCAGCTTACATGTCATCTCCCTGTCACATTGAACTGACTTTGTCTGAGAAGGAAGAGTCTGTCAAGAAGGAGGTGATTGATGTTCTTTTCTTTGCAATGTATTCATTGTCTTTGGGGTTTCTTATTTTGTAACTTTTTCTATTATTTCTGCAGCCTGAAACTCAGTTGGCTCCTAGGAAGAACAAGAAGAACCAAGTTTTACGCAGTGGTGCTTCATCTTGAATTATTTCTAACTGTTAGTGATTTAAGGAAGTGTGAAGAATGTCATTCTATTTCCTCAGTATTATGAGAACAATCTCGTCTCTGTCACGATTCTCCCTAAATGTTTCATGAGATTATACATATTTGGCGATTTCGGATGAAAACTTAACTTGTTCCAGTGTTGGTTGATTTCTCTTTAATTGGCTAAACCTCAAAAGATATGCTGGATGTGGTTTAGGCTTTGGCCAAGTATTTTGATTTATAATGGCTAAATATGTGTTTCAAAATGCTGCTGTTGCTAACCTTGTGCCATTTACGTATTTGCTGTGTTGTGAATATGGTTTAATAACTTGAAATCATGCTATATGCTTATCGCGAGGTACTGTATCCAGGATGTACATTAGACTTTCACTTTATGCTATAAATATTTGTGCCTGTTGACCAATCCACTACTACAAAAACTAGTTACAGTATAATTTTGTGTGCCATCTATTTGTGATGGTGGGCCTCCGAGACTCTTCTGCGGTAAATCGGACAAAGGGATTGAAAGAAATAAAGCTGTTTTAAATAGCATATTCTTTCCTAGGAAGATGATCAACAGTCCTGTAGAGAAGTCATAGAAATCATTGGTGGGTTTTTCACCCCTCTAAAGAGGAGGATCCAAATTACACAATAACCTAATTTCACAACAATGACGGGCCTGCTTGCCTGTTTCATTGAACCTCAAAATCAAGTGATCATACGTTGAATAAACTTGGAACTCATCCCCCTATTTCTTAAACCACCACTCTTCGTGCTGATGCAGATTGCAAACACCAGATTGAGGGTTTAATGCCGTTAAATACCCGACTCTAAAAATATAAATAATGTGTATATACCATTCTTTCTTTTTAATCTGTCTACACTTATTCTACCAAGTTATATCATTTTACAGACATTTTTTTTGTAAATTAGTCGGTCAACATACTTGCTTATCATTATAAACCTAAATTCATCCCACGTAAGTACTAGAGTGCAGCAACATCAAAACAATACTATGACTTCTATTATTACCACCACCAGCAGTAGCAGCAGCAGCAGCAGCAGCAAGAAAACCAAATAGCAAAACAAAGTAGTAAAAAATTGCACCAAAAAGTTAAAATGTCAAACCATATTCTAGTTTTCAATCAAATACCACCCAGGCAGAGTAAGGACCAGTAAGTCATTACATAAAAATCCACTTCTCCTGACAAATATCAAAATTGACATACTAGAAAAAAAATCGAAACAAAAATCACAGCTTAGGCTCAGATATAAGAATCTTTCTTCAACAAATTTCCCATGCCAATCCCATAAATTTAAGAAATTCTGCAGCAAAAACCATTATCATCAAATAATCAAATGCAATAAAATAAGTAAAATAATTGTACCACAAACACTTGCATAAGACCTAAATTAAACAGTCAAGAAAAAAATACTACAAACTCACATATTTTGTTAAAGGCCACAATATCACAGCTCTGGATGTACTCATTCGCAGGCTCAGCAGTAAGATAATCCTCAACAAGACTGTCAACAGACACCAAGTCATCAACAATAGTCATCATAATCTGCAGCTTCTTTATACCATATCCAACAGCTACGAGCTTGGCTGTCCAACAACATAAAGGTAATTAATAAGACATCCAATAAGTGCATTTTTTTTGCTATGTTTGAAGGGAATTTAAGCAAGAATGGATCCCAAGACCTCATGCACTCAAGCCTTATGAGTAGTTTTTTTTACCGGTGCGGTGAGCCATGAGGGGCTTGGTGTAAGTGCATATTTAGTTTTCCCTCATATTGGAAGTGGTGTTTTTAAATTTTTTAACGAGGGGGAGAGAGACTCATGATAGATACTCGCTTCACAACCAGGTCAAAGATAGAAGAAAGAGAAGTATACATGCTCCCCAATGCAAGCCTTCCAGCTGGAGACTTCTAACAGTTTCCTCAAGCTTCTTCATATCTGTCTCATCATCCCATGGTTTCACATCCAACAAGACTGATGACTTACCAGCTGAGATGAAATAACAAGAAAATAAATTCATGTTAGACAAGAGAGTGCAGAAGAAAACTCAGGTCTGAAGCAAGATGCATAGCCAATTTGTAAATCAATAAACCCTCTTGCTTTTTAGTGGAGGAAACAAGTCAAGAGCATGCATAAGATTATTGAACGTTCACCGAAATGTCAATGATGTTGTACCATATACTCTTTATGATCAACCATTACAATTAAGTGAAGTGACTCACATTCTTTCTTCTTCCCAGATGCCTTCACGGCTGCTGCACGATCTTCAGCAGCCTTCTTTTCCTCTTCAGTCTCCTCACCAAATAGATCCACATCATCATCGTCTTCATCATCCTCCGCAGCCGAGGCCTGGAAATATTACATTTTAAAACAAATTAAACAAAAATGAAGGATAATTTACTTGTCAAAGGAAAAAAGATGAGACATAGCTTGTACAGATGTTCATATTTATGCAACCAATCTGACTGAAGAAGTAGAATAAATAGATTAATGACTTAGTAATAAATTAGCTCAAGGGAAGAAACTTTGCCTTAATGTCCGCAGCAGGAGGAGTTGCAATGACCTCGTCGGTGATGGGTGCAGATCCCTCAACAGTGACACCACAACCTTCTCCAGACACACCACTGCAGTAGGTCATGGTAATCATTAAGCAAACAGAAGGACGGAGAAATATCACAGTTGAACAAACTTTAAAATTTCTAAATGTGCACCACACATTAAATTTGTCAAAAACTTACGAAATCCTCAAAAGTGCCTCAATGTGATTGTACCACCGTGATGCATTCACATATTCAGAGGGCGGTGGATTTGCAAGGGCTGCATGAATAGTAAGGTCATCCTTTGAAGCTAGGTACCTGAAAGGTGTACAGGGACAATCAAAACAGTTGCACAATTATAAAAATAAACAAGTAAAAAAATTATACTCACCCAGAGAAGTAACTACGAGTTAAAAGGTACTCATCAAGCTTCTTGATGCCAGCCTCGGTACTAAGGTTGTAAAATGCAACACCCATGGCTAAAAAGTTGAGGTTTGTCTACAAGCAGATGAAAAGTATACATATGAAAACTCCAACGCAACATCAAAATTGGCAAGCATAGTTAACCATCACTATCTAGCCAGTTTGCTTTATAATTTTCAGGATTTAAAAAGTTATTGCAAATCATCTAAAAGGAAAAAACTCCCCAACATTTTCCTTTATCCTCGTCAATAGCTTTTCTTTCCCTCCTTTTGAACAAGGAAATCACTGGGTAGCACAATGTCACCCTAAACTATTTGAATTTTTGCTCTAACAACACATACATACCCTTCAGAAACATCTACTTTTATAATAAAAAATTGAATACTCGGTGGTTCCAAATATAAGATCATGTTTGACTTTTGAAACTTGAAAGTCAATTAGAGAAATTTTCAAATTCAAAATTTGTGACTCATTTTAACTTTTGAAAACAAAAAATCTTGTAAGTAGTACGACTATTTAGATAGGTAACAATTTTCATACCGGCATTATCTAAACTAAATTAATTGATATCATTTTTAAATTTGAAAATATTTTGACTTTCATACCGGCATTATCTAAACTAAAATATTTTCACAACGGAGGGAGTATAAGTTCCGTGATACAACCTTCCACAAAAATCCACCAATTTCAAAAAAAATCAGCGTTTCAGCATCTAGCTGCCAATCGTTTTGGCGATTACTTTATCAAGTATTGAATTGCAAAGCCTAGGATCTACAAACAGCCCATTCCATTGCTTCAATATCTAGGTTGGTCTAAGATAGCCAAACCCTTCAATCCACTATATTATTAACTTAAACACAAGCACCAATAGGAAGAACAAGTTCACCACACATACATAAACTTAAAAGCAAACATACACTTAATATCAGTAGTAGTGAAATCAGAAATGGAATAAAAATGTAAAAGAGGAGAAATTGGGCTACCGGCGCTAGAGCTTCGAGTAGGTAGAGCTGGGGGAGATCTAGGGTTTCTACCGCAAACTGAGACGGGATCAGCCTAGTTATCTAGGGTTTATATGTGATGAAGATAAGGCTTTTTTTTGATATTTCGCGTATTACTGGTTTTTTATAAAATCAACAGAAATTAAATAAATACAAAATGATGTGTTTAAAGATGAATGATTAATGGAGTAATTTAATTTAATTTAGTTATTATATAGGCCTGTGATCGGAACTAGTAAAAGTGACATCCATGTATCATGTATGCATATTCTTTGAAATAGTTTATTTCAAATATTGTGTTCTCGTTTCAAAAAAAAAAATATCTCATGTCCAAAATAGAATAACTTTTAAAAACCAAAATGAAATAGTTTATACATTCAAAATTAATGCAACTTAGTTAATTAATAATTAGATAGTTTATAAATTACAGGTATGAATCATAATCAAAAATTAAGTTCATTTAACCAAATTCACTTAAAAATAATATTGGTTGTATGATTTAGAAAGGAGGAGTAAGTGTATCCTTCATCTAATCTAAAATGGATAATCTAAATAAAAAATTAGTTATATTTGATCCATTTTTATAGTTTGAAAATTAGGTTGGTTATTATTATTTTTTTGAGAATTGATACGTCATATATCTTTAATCATAATAATACCAACAGATAATAATAAGAAAAAGTTTAATAGAAATAAAGATAATAAAATTAAAATCAATATCCAAACTTAACCAACTCCCTCCTTTGAATTACCAAAACGAAAGTGAAGACTTACAAATTACAATCAACTTGGGTTGAACTTTCGAACAACAACTAGCCTTTTTGGTTTAGTTTCTGACTTAAGTTCATGCATTCTTGATTCTTCTAACAAAGCCCTGGCTTTATAAATTTTGGCAATTTTAATTATTCGGACCCTAAAAAATAGGAAGTATACACTTTTTTACCATTTTTGTACTTCGATGGTTAAACGTTCTCATCCCGCTACTCAAAGTACCGTTAAGTTATCATAACTGACCCTTCTATAATTTTTGGCCAAAAATATGGTTGGAATTGTCATGTGTTACGATGATGTATGTATAAGTACGATTTGACCAAATTTTTATATATTTGATAAAATTCATAAGTGTGTGCATACCTAGAGGATGGGTGAATAGGTGAATATGCTTTAATTGATTAACAATGACAACTTTTAATTTTTTTTGCTAATTGAAATTATACAAACATGTTATGATCTGTCTGCTTAAGTGTTTAAACAAATCTTGATATGTAGAGCCAAATCGTAATGTAAAGTTGAACTATTCAGACATATGATACTTAAATATATTCAACTAATATGCATAATCAGTTAACTGATATACAGAACCTATTAAACAGTAACTGCAGAATTGAAACAATGTAAACAAGATAAAGAGTAAATAAGAACACTAAGATTTTTACGTGGTTCTACCCTTAAATCTCCAATGGCTTAATACACATCCAATACCAATTAGTATCGGAGACTAAGCAATTACAAACACTTCATGTTACAAAGAAACTAAACATTGTTGGACACCACTATTCCCTTTGCACAATTGCAACCTTTGGCACGTTTACAACCGTTTGCACCACTGCAACCTTAGAGTTTCTTTTATACATGCTTATCCACCACTGGATCAAACTAGAAACCACAATAGGCTTGTATACTTGTTTTAATCAAGAACAAATATGATTACAATATATCTATGAATTTCTAGCACAATAAATTTATAACAAGGCATGAGTGCTAGAAACTTTTTCTTTAAAGCTCTGTGTATTTCTTAATTCGGTGTCTGCTTAAGCTTTAGCCAAGAGGATGTATATATATAGATTGGAGTAGCAACAACTCAAAAGCAAAATACACGCTGGGAGGAAAAATTATATCTCAGAGAATCAGGAATTCTAGCTGAATATGAAATCAAGTTGTTAAAGAAATTAATTTTGAATTTGAATAAGCAGCTTGAATAAAGGTAGCTTAAAACAAAGAAATAATATCTTAGCTAACTCAGCAGTTATAAATAAGAAATTAATATCCCAGTATAATCACCACTTTGAATTTATCAATAACTAAATAAAAGGGATAAGGTTTGAAATATGACTGATTAATATCTCAATTGATTTGGTTTCCAAAATATATTTCCAACTTTTAAATTTGAATTTTCAGCTCTTTTAAATAGGAAATAAAATTGAATTTATTTGGCCTCCAAAAATAACTCTTTAAAGGATTTTAATTTTAAGCTCATGAAACTTTTTTTAAAATTATTTCAAGCAAAATAAAATTGCCTTGAAGTTAATAACTCAAGCTAGAAATCCTTATATTTGATTTCCTAAGTGAAATCCTAAAGACCTAATCATGTAGTGGCTCTAAACAACATTTCTCCATGAAGACCAACTTGAAATTTTGATACATGCATAATTATTCCATAACCTGAAAATAACAAAACAACTCCATACAAAATATATATTGTCATCATTAAAATAAAAAAATCATAAATCAACATTTGACCGTATAAAATCTTTGAAAACCTGATTAATTAGATTAAACAATACAATTATATTTATTAATACAATAAATTACAAATTTACAAACCTATTTTTTTTTCCTCTTCTTCCCCATCTTCATCATCTTCCATTACCATGAAACTCACCAAAATTTTTAAAATCCAAAATACCAAAATCATTCATCATCTTCCCTTGTAATCATTTATGAAGCTCGAAAATCTAAAAACCCTAATTTGTTCATCATATTCAAAATTTTGCCCAATCTCAAAACCACCTCATTTTCTCTCTTTAAGACGGAAAGACCAAAAACCCAAACCCAAAATTTCAAAAATCTCATGAGCCGAGGAAGAACCAAAAACCCAAATCTAAAATTTTAGAAATATCAACACCCATAAATTCTAAACCATAATCAAAGAAACCAAGCTTAAGATCAAACCCATCTATTATCTGTAAGACCCCAAATTATTAATAAATAAAATTTATTTTCCTCTATTTATTATTTTGAAATAGTAAGGGTTGATTTGATTAATGTGGATAGTTATGGGTAAAATACTATAAATATTTTGAATAAGCAAGTGGTTATAAAATATTCATTATTGTCGGGGAATATTCGTTTGGTCGTGGAATATCTGCATCTTTGTCGGGAATATTCATACGACGGTATGCCGATCTTTTTGTGGGCCCCATAACTTGATGGCGATTGGATGAAGAAAACAAAAATATAAGTTGTTTATAAATAACACAGTAGTTATTCAAGTATTATCTTGTTGGAATACCGGTGGTTAAAAACACACTAATACGCTGCGTTGTTGAACAAAGAAGATACCAGATTGCACCAATTATTGATTCTTACGTGAAGAAGGCACTACTCAATAATTATTACTGATAATTATTGTTCAAATATTTTATTTTATTGATTCAATAATTCACGATTTATATTTTATATTATTGTTGTTTCAATAAATTGTCATTACACAAGTATTTTCCATTATCGAAGCAATAATTCATATTATCTGAATAATATTATTGGCAATGTCTGGAAAGTTACATCTAAGGAGAGGTTTGGTCACCTAATTGCTTGGCACCAAGATGAGAGAAATCTTTATCGGAAGCCCCCTTTTCCGGGAACTAGCGGTCACAAGATCTTGTGATTCTCAGTAATATTATTTGTGAATAATTAATTATTGATTTATATGATGAGGAAAATATTGATTTTATGTGGATATAGATGGAGAAAATTTTTAATGTGACAATTGTTGAAAATTAATATTTTATCTTTTTACGATAAAATAATTCATTTAAATATATTATTTTAATAATATATTAACTGGTGATATTTTATAATGAATGTGGGATATATGAGTATATGAGGAGGAAGAGTATTTTGTGGCATTAAATGTTTAACACATATTTTGTGTGTTGGTGGACATAATTATTAATAGAAATTTGATTATAACGTAAAATCGCCTTTCTTGGTTTATGGATTTTTGGTCATTTCTCATTTAGAATTTGGAAAAACTTTCTTCCGCAAAGTTGTAGAGAATTGAATTTCCTATAAAAAGAAGCTTAGATTCAATTTTTTTGATAAAAGGGCTATTTATTATGAATTATTGAAGTTCAAGTTTTGAAATAATTGATTTTGGAAGTTTAAAATATTTTTAATTACAAAAACGTTTTTTTTCATTTTGAAACTCATTTAACATGTGATTAGGAGGCTGAATTCAGATTGTTAGTGTGCGTATGAAGTTGTGGAAAAATTATAATATTAATTTATTAAATTTTCTACTTTGGTGTTCTAAGCATTTTCCTATAAATAAGGTGCTTAGGTTAGAATTAAAAATCACACCGTAAAGCGAAGTTTTCTCTCTATATTATCGAAGCGTATTCTTGTGAGTATTTTGAGTATACTTTGAGTATTGCTATACGGTGCAAGTTTAAGTCATAGCTTTATATCCAAAGGTTTTTACTAGAAATCTTGTCTTTTCGAGGTAAGGGATGTTATTTTATTCGAAAATGATATTATTTCTTCAATATCATTATGCCGAAATATTGGTTGGAAATTTTATCAAATTTGGAACTTTTTATATGATGGATTACTATTCACGAGTTCTTATTCACGAGTACTTATTCACAAAGCGTGATGATGTTTTTGGGAAATTTCTATCTTTTGGTGTGAGAGTTCTTATTCACGTGTATTGACTATTCACGATAATGCACTATTCACGAATCGACACTATTCAATAGAAAAATGAAATTTCTTCTTTTGTCCAAAATATCTATTCGGATACTAGCTTTGATTGTATCCATGTTTTGATCATTCTTGAATTTTACTCCACTTCGATTACTTGTGAAGTATTTTTGAACTGGATTGTTTAAAATACGAATCCTTAATATTTGTTCTTTTGTTTCTTTGGATTCGTTTTCTTTGAAATATTTTCATCATCCTCGGCCCTAAATGATGATATTCTTGAATATCTTTGGCACTGTAGAAGCAAAGATGAATGATTTCTTGATGAATATCTTTGGCCCGTAGTAAGAAAGATAAAAGCAGTGTTGAGATGAACATGACCTCTTGATTAATATCTTTGGCTCGTGGTGCAAAGATGAACATGTGTTTAGATGAACATGATTAATCGATGAATATCTTTGGCTGTAGTGCAAAGATGAATGTTTGATTCGGATATATATTGATTGATATTCTGAGGATAAAATATCGACGATGAACTTTTAAATTCATATATAAAAGATAGTAGTTTGCATTTTCTACTTAACTCTTCTAATGAATTATTATTTCATTGCGAAGATTGATTTAAAAGCTGGTTGTCTCATTGTATTATATTAGATTTTTCCTGTTGAAGACTAACGATAATTTGTTGTATATTATCTTAGTCATAATATTCTTTATTGGGCTAGTTATGTTTCACCCTTTTCCTTTTTGTTCCATTTTCTTCTCAGAGAGCGAGAATGTAGCGAAATGCTAGTCTGGGGTATGGAATGATGGTTATAGAGAGAGTTGTTTAATAGTCCTCACCATTTTTGTAAAATAATGTATAAATAATTGTGATGAGGATTTATTTGGGTATGTATATTGTCTAGAAGACAATAATTGTATTTAAACTCATAATATATATGTTGTCGTATTTTGCACGACAAATGTATTAATAAAGTTGTAGTTATTTCTGTACCATATATTTGGCGACTCAGAATGGGTTGGATGGAATGGACCTATTTTGGGGGCGTCACATTATCTCTACACCAAACCCATAAAAATCAAATAAATAAACCGCTAACAAATATAGCACCAAGCATAAGATCAAACCCAAATCGAGCCCTTGATTTAAACATCCATGGTGATCAGGACCAAAACCAATCGCATCAATTGTCGATTTGGGTTTGAACCTTCTAGATCTTTCACAAAAATTTGCCTAATTCGAGGACCTTTGGGTTGATAATGAAGATTTAGATCAAATGAAAATGAAAGACATGAAGATAAATATTTTCACTATGTTTTGGTTTGATAAACGTAATGAGATGGAATTAAGAGGACCCTTTGGTTTGTTGCTATAATTTATTGAATTAGATTTGATGAAATCCCCAAATTGTTTGATTTTTTTACCCTTTATTTTGTTAATATAGTATTTCACATGTATTTCTACCAATTAATTAAGTCAACTACGGTATTTATACGGTCAATAATATTTAAATATTAAATTATGACACGTGAGCATTTTTTAGCAAAAAAAAAAGATCGAAAATGTGAATAGAGTCCATCGTGGTTACTTAACGGTACTTTGAGTAGCGGAATGAAAGCGTTTAAACATCGAGGTACAAATGGTAAAAAAGTGTATATGCAATTAACCAAAAAAAAAACTCAAAACTTGTATGCTTTGTATGCTGTGTATCAACTATGAAGGGGAATTATGGATAGAAAATTGATATTTCCACTAATTTTTTTTTTTGATATTTTCACATGAAAAATATTGTATAGCAATGATAAAAACCGTCGCTAAAAGATCTATAGCAACGATTTTCATGTGTACATATCAAAAAGTCATATAAAAATATCAATTTCTTTAACGATATCCGACTAGCCTTGCAAATGTGAACAAGTGAAATAATGCAACTTTCATCTCGAGTTTCACCTGACATAATGCAACTTTTAGCTCCAGTTTCATCTTTAAAGGGTTGCATTAATAGTGTTGGGTCATGATATTTCTTCTATTGGGCCGGACGGATTGGGCCTATCTATTTAATTAACCTATTGGATCTTTGTTATTGAGTTTTATAGTCATTGGGCTTAATATTTATGTTACCTTTATCATATCCTCGTAATGATGAAATTTGGGTCTAAGAATTGATCCATTAAATCTTTTATATCTAAGCCTTTGACTTGTAATGATGAAAAAAAGAAGCGATTGACCAAAAGTTCTGCGGATCATTAATGTGGATGGGATTTTATCGGTTGGTGGCGAGTCTGATGAGAAAAGGTGACAACTTGCATGCATCCATTTGAGACCATAGAGGAGTGGGGGAGGCGTGTCGATTAGGGTTGGTGGCACAAAAACCAAAAGCATGAGAGTATAACCTAGTGAGGAGTCTTACAACAAACGATCTGCATACATTTTATCTCTCTCTAGGCAGCTAGACATTTTCATCCTCCATTGTTAACCCTTGTGGACTTTTTTACTTACTTACTCTCATGCTGGGAGCTATCCCCGATGGTCCGGTAAGTCAAGCTTTGTGTGTTGATCGTGTTTCTTTATGCGAGGATCGGGACGTCTTACGTGATTGGGACGTAGCGAGAAGATCTTGGCGTTAACATTGGGCGCTAGAAGGAGGTTGAGTTCTAGTGTCTGAGTATTTTCAATCACACATTCCGGTCGTTCTACGTCAGTGATCATGGGGAAGAGTAGAACACCTACACACGAAGGACGGTGATAGCTTTGTCGGTGAGGCGGCACAAGAGTGTCTGTAAAGGATCGTTTGGGACCTACATTAAGTGTTCATACCCGGCCACTGGCGTCAAGCGTTCGCAAGAAGATTCTCGACGAAGGTTGTGAGCAAAGCTAAGAGAGAAGCTAATTTTCACGACGGAGAAAGGATCTGAGTCGTGGTCGAAAGCGAGTAGAAGGCACCTCGCCTAGAACTCAAATCAAGGGCGACCAAGATGAAAAGGCCTCCATTTGGTTAAGATGGCGAAGAAAAAGCAGATGGGGCCATGGAGGCACTTACGAAGCAAAGGCGGGATATAGGTGGCGGATGTCTCGGATGGAAGAGTTGAGAGATGAAAGCGTCGATTACGTTCGATCCAGAAGGCGTGGGCATCGAAGTGGGAAGGAACCGCTCATTCGGGGACGTGAAACTCGAAGGCCGACATCGAGAAAGAAGAAGATCGAGAAGCCCTACTCCTCGAAAATCGAAGGGAGCACCATCGTATCGGTTACAGGGAGGCGGTAGAGGTGAACAAAAGGCGATCCAGAGAACATACTCCGAGAATCTGAAGAGGCGCTTCGTTATTGCACATTCTCACCCGAGTCGCGGACCTCGAGGCGAAGCGGATCTAGGGGTCGTACACCGGAAAAAGTCCCTAAGGCACTCGCAGGCAGAGGCCGTCATCATAAAAGTCCTTGAAAATTGGGGGTATTGTGGTAAAAGGCCGATCTACTCAAAAGAGGAGGAAGAGTCATCGTGAGAGAAAGAAGTGTCATCCTGAACGGAAGGAGTGGAGTATCTGGTAAAAAAGAATTGAAGGAGCTCAGGAAGCAGTTATTTGAGGTCCAACGGTGAAGGATACTCAGGAAAGAAAAGCATCCCCATTTTCTTGGATATTCTTAAGGAGAAAGCGGACACCACCGAAGTTGCCTCACATGGAAAGTTATGATGGATCGGGGAATCCTTATGACCATAGCCAAGCATTTGGCCAGGGTGATGGATTACTACGATTTTCTTGATCTTGCTAAATGTCACGCGTTTATTCTGACGTTAAGAAAGGATGCGAGGCGGTGGATGGGGACTACTGCAGATTTGATCTCATCGTGGTCCGAGCTCTGCGATAAGTTCCATGCTTCGCTTTGGGAGAATGTAGAAGAAGAGGAAGCCCATGGGTTCTCAGCACTGGTCGAGATAATACACCGATGAGTCGTTGGGTCGATTATGTAAAGAGGTTAGAAGTCGTTGGTCGGTATCCGATTTGAGCGATCTCAGTTGTGGGGTTGTTTGAATGGTTTGGACCTAGTAAAGTCGAGAAGTTGGTGAAGAAGGCGATGTTTCATCATCAGAAGAGTTTAACGAAGCCTTTGATAAAGCGGAAGCTTTATATCGTAGTGGAGGAGGCTATGAGCGATCTAAAGCGATCTTCCTCGGGGCCGAAATAAGGAGGCGGATGCTCTCAAAAAGCCGATGTCGAAGCGAAGAAAGAAGTCTGATGATCGATCGGAAGCGACTCTAAAAATTTGATAACACTTGGCGTGACAAGGAAGTAATCGCCCATCCGCCCGGAAGGTGAATAAGGTGTATACAAAATTTGAACATAGATAGATCGATAATTCTAGATCGGATCGAGGGCCAACCAGTTCTTGGCCGCCTCGTGATAACGAAAGCGAAGCGACTGACACTCGGAAGTATTGTGGCTATCATTAAGCTACTGGTCGCGATACGATGAATCTGCAATGATTAAAAGATTTTGTGGAAGGAAGGTTCAAAGTGGTTTCTTGATTAAATATGTGGTAGGAGAGATCAACCGAACAATAGAATCTTGTGCTTATGCAGTTCGAGACGGTTCAAACAAATCCTCCGTCTGATTTTGCCCGAATCGACCACCAAGACGTGTCATCGGCGTAATAATGAGGGGACATCGGGAAAGTTGGTAGGAAAGAAGAGGAGGGGTATCTGGATTCGATCGTGTCAAGTGGCGGGTGCTCCCAGAAGATTGATAGACCTTTTTAAAGGGGCTGTTATATCCTTTACCGATCTGATTATCCTTGAGCCCATCGAACCCCGTGAAGAACCTTTGGTGATCGCTGCTTGTGAAGTGGGTTCGATGAGCGTGAAGCGTATGATGATGAGCAACGGGTCTTGGTGGATATTCTATATGCCCGTGCTTACGAAAGGATGTATCTTGATGGGCGAAAGATGGAGGTTAGACGGGAGGCTCCTCTGTGTGGCCCGGTGATGACCCGGTCGAGTGGTAGGAACTATTGATTGCCGGTCATCTTTGGTGCAGCTCCACAATGAGGTAGAAATAACATCACAAGTTCTATGTTGTGCATGTAGATTGACCCTCTGATGCCATTTTAGGAAGACCTACTTTGGTTGCTCTCAGCGGTGACTTCCATTCCTCGTTTAAGATCAAGTTCCCTCGGCACATGGAGTAGGAGAGGTGGCGGGGATTTGGATCGCCCAAAATTTATTGTCGAACATTTGTCATTTCCTCGGGAGTTGGGGTCGCAAGCATAAGCAAACTATGGCAATCGAGATCGAGCCCTTCCACGAAAGCGATTGAGCCATCGGTTATTCATGAGGGAGACGGAGGAGATTGAGTTGGTCACAGGAAAGAAGGATAAGGCAGTGAAGATTGGTTTGGGTTTGCGAACCTCTCCGGACAAATCTCATGGAACTTCTTCGATCTTTATCTGAGACATCTTTGCATGGGAACCACAAGATATGCACAGGATCAGCGGAAGAATCATAGAAAGCATCGTTTAGGCGTAGATCCATCGAAGAAGCGATTCGGCGAGAAAAGCGGATCTTTGCACCGAGCGTCAAAAGATCATCGATGAGGAAATTGCAAAGGCGATAGCCGCAGACTTCATTTTGAAATCAACTATCCAGTGGATGGCAAATGTAGTGTTAGTGCGAAGCGAGCGGGAAATGGTGAGTGCATCGACTACTGCAAACTGAACAAAGCATGCGAAAGACTTCTATCCTTTACCCCATATTGATCGACTTATTGATCTGACTTTGGGATATGCACTACTAAGCTTTATGGATGCTTTTTCAGGTTATCATCAAATATCTATGTGCAAGGAAGATATTCCAAAGACAGCATTCATCACACACCAGATTGATTATGCGCTTTATAAGAAGATGACCTTGACACGATAAATCTTTGGGCCCCTTTACGAGAGAATGATGAACTTTATCTTCCTGGCGGTGGGAAAGAATATGGAAGTATATGTAGATGACATGATTGTGAAAAGCATGATTGTTCAGAAGCATCTGGATGACCTAGAGGAATGCTTTCAAACAGTCCGCCATCACAAATTGAGGCTCAACCCCACCAAATGTACCTTCGGACTCGGTCTTGGGAAGTTCTTGGGTTATCTAGTCGATCGAAAGGGCATTGAAGCGGTCCGAGAAAAAATCTGAGCCATCTGAGACATGAAGACTCCTCGGTCTTTCAAAGGCGTTCAACGTCATTTGGTAGGATGCGGCGTTGAGGAGGTTTATGTCCAAATCGGTGAGAGGTGCTGCGCTTTCTTTGACACGTTGAAAGGACCAAAAAAAATGCGAAGACCTTTCGATGGACTTGGTGTGAAGATGCTTTTCAAGGCGTAAAGACATATCTTTCTTCGCCTCCTTTATTGATGAAACACATTAAAATTTGAGACCTTATACTTATATCTGGCGGCGGATTCGTTTAGCGATCGGGGCGGTGTTAGTTCGGGGAGGTCGATTGGAAAGCGGCGTCCAAATTCTATTATATCGACCCGTGTCTAAGAGATGTTGAAACCAGGTACCCCAATATAGAAAAATTTGCCTTTGCTTTAATAATTGCTAGTCGAAAGCTTCGACAATATTTTCAAAATCGGCTCCTGGTGGTCTACGGATCGGCCATTGAAGAAGGTGATGAGAAGCGAAGTCTCGGGAAGATTAGCGGCATGGACCATGGAATTATCCCAATTCTTCATCGAATATCATCGGAAGCGCTATTAAAGGTCAAGCCTTGGCGATTTTGTGGTGGAGTGTTCGTTCTCAAAGCGGATCTTTGGCCGTTGAAAGCAAGGGCGTCGATCGGCGATTCTGATTCTTGACATGGTCGAATTTCGTGGACCTTTTGTATGTTGATGGATCCTCTCTGCGGATGTTAGTGGCGCGAGGATTATCTTGACAAGCCGGAGGAGGATTCGAGAGTTAAACAAGCTATCGATTTGGATTCAAAGCAACTAATAACGATGTAGAATATGAAGCGATGCTAGCGGGGGTTGGTGGCGAAAAGTCTAGAGGTGCGGCGATTATTCTGATGATTCTCGGTGGTCGTCAGCGATTATCGAGGAGATTATGAAGCTCGGGGCGAGAATGGTCAAGTATTTAGCGAGTTGAAAGATCGACTTGATGCTTTACTTCTATGAGTTTCAAGGCGTGAAACGCAACAACAATTCTATCGATGCATTGTCAAAGTTAGCCACTATGGATGTTGTTGTTTTTAATGGGTGGATTTATTTGGAGGTTTTCTTGACGGTAGAGTATCGGCGTGAAGCGGTGATGTGTATCGAACGATCGACTCTTTGGATGACTCCTATATTGAATATTTGGCAGATGGCGTCCTTCCTTGGACGGATGCTAACAAAGAAGATCAATCTGAAGTCTTAACCGTTCTTATTGATGGGGATCTTTATCGAAGGGCATTTTTGTCACCATTATTAAAGTGTTTGGTTAAAATCTGAAGTGAGTATGCTCTTGGGGAAGTCCACGAGGGCATTTGCGGTGATCACATGGTTTGCTAAATTCTTTGGCATACAAAGTTCTTGACGAGGATATTCTTGTGAACGATCTTTAAGGAAGCTACGGAGTATGTAAAGAAGTGTGAAATGCCATTTCTCAGCGGTCAATCCCACATCGACCACGGGAAGAGCTATACTCGATTCTATCTCCTATACCCTTTCTTTATGCAGGGGGTTGATATCTGGGTCCGTTGCCAGAAAGCTAAAGGATAAGTCGTTTTGTCATAGTTCTTTATTGATTACATGACCAAATGGGTAGAGGCGAAGCCACTTGGTTGATAATGAGAACAAGAATGTTTGAAGTTCATAAAAGAATCAGTAGTGTTAAGCCCGAATTCCTAAAGCGGTGATATCGAACAACGGGCCTTGATTCGTGGGATCAAAATTGAAGGATTTTTGAAAGAATTGGGGATCAACACGGGAAGACTTGGTGGCTCATCCACAGTCGAATGGGCGGAGTTGAGGTGACTAATGAGCAGCTGCTTTGAAGCGGGATCAAGCCTTGATTAGATGAAGCAAAAGGAAGATGGTGGAAAAAGCTTCTCGGTGTATTGTGGGAAACTAGAACTACAGGGACTCTGACGGAGATTCACCTTTCAATTGGACTATAATGCGATGCCTTGGTCGGTCGAGATTGGATCTCAAGTCTTGGCGTCGGTCGATTCGAGAGAGATCTGATGACGAAGGACTAAAAAGGCTGACTTGGATCTGTTAGAAGAAGTCGGAGAAGTGGCTTTGATCGAGTTAGCGACCTACCGGAGGAGAGTTGCCAAAGCATTACAACAAAGGGTAAAGCTCAAGTAGATTGAAGTGGGGACTTCGTCCTCGGAGAAATTTGAAGCATCTCTGTGCATGAGCGTGGGAAGGCGATCTTAGAATTGGGAAGGACCTTATGAAATGTAATCGAAGTACCAAAGTCGAGAACTTTAGATTGAAGGCATTGGATGGATCGAGATTAAGAACACTTGCGCAGCCGGCGGACTCGAAAATACTTTCGGTGAGATCGAGTCGGTTCTAGGAAGTTTGTACATGATTGCTCACCATCGATAAAAAGTCACTTTTTCTGTTGATCTTCTTCTATTTGTCCTAAGTTCACAATGGTGTAAGGAGGTATGGTAGGACTCATTTGGCCATTCGATGGCGACCCATTTATTTGTTACCCGTGTGGTAGTCAAATCCTATGATCCTTTTAATATTATTTTTTTACGAAGGGTGGTAAATCGATAGGCACTTAGAAGTAAGGAGGGGCGGGGTGGACTCGTGACCATTCGATGGTAGCCTCTTGGTGGGAGTGTCCTTATGGTTTTGTTATACCTGTGGTGTAGACAAATTCCATGGTCCTTTTAATTTTGATTTACCCGAGTGGTAAATGGGCATAGAAGTAAGGAAGTATGGTAGGACTCATTTGGCCATTCGATTAAGCGACCTTATTATCGAGAGTGCCCTTATGAATTTGTTACCAGTGTGGTAGACAAATTCCATGGCCCTATAAAATTGTTACTACCCGAGTGGTAAACAAATGTCCTTATATACTTATTACTACCAGAGTGGTAAACAAGATCTTGATGGTACAAAGAGGGATAGTGAATTCACCTCACGTGTGATCATCTCACACCGGAAAGCGATAAGTATACATTACTTTATTTTATGCAAGTGTTAAGTTGGTTCAGTTCATTGATTGCATTTCATTTCTTAACTTAAGCATTATCGCCTTATCGATTTGTAGTTAAGCTAAGTTCATTCAAGATCATTAATCTTTGAATTATTATTAAGAAAGCGAAGTAAACAAAAGTCGTAGTAAAGAAAATTAAAATTTCATTAAACACTTAAACAAGTCCACTTAAATTTCTTTACAAAATTTTTGCACAAAATTCTAAAGATCGGAAGCAATAAGATCTATTTATACATCATTTTCAAAATCGAGCAAAATAGGATCTAATTGGGCTACCACGACTTTTCCTTGCATTGACCTCGGCGGTCTTGAATCCTTCGTAGTATACTTTCATAATCTACTTGCAGAGTTCATCGGAAGTCAGATAGTCCTTTGAAATGCTTGAGCAATTCTTGATCGTGGGGGATCCAGTTCAGAAGTACCTTAATCTTACTCTGAAGTTTCTGGCGCTTTAGCTGTGGGCCTTTCTATCATCCGAGCCTTTGTATGAACTTGGCTAAGTTGTCTTTGCCGGTCTCGATGTCTTTATGTGATCTCTTCATTCTTATTCTTTAGAGCTTGGTCTACTGCAACGAAGTGGACATTCATGTTGGAAATTTATGCTCTTTGGCTTTTGTTGTCTTGGTTCTTCCCTGGCCAAGAGACCAACACCCGTGAGTTTCCCTCGGATCATCTCTATTTTGGGCGATTCCCTGCAGAGACCTTCATTGGCATGAAAAAAAGCGGATTCGCGTTCCTCTCTTTCCAGAGCGATGTGGCCTTGACATGTTGATCTCCCTTTTCATGGTCTCTTCATCGGACTCGGCATTTATGTGTCAGGGCGTAAGCGCTTAGAAAAGCGCATTTACTGCACATATTGGCGATATCCGGTCGATTTGGATATTTAAACAAGAAAGGAAATATTTAACAAGAAAAGTGTCACTTACTTTTGCGAAATAACTCATGCCTTCGTCGAAAATTTCGTTTAGTATGATCATTAAATCGATGATCGTCATTTTCCCGACGACGGCGTCGAAAAAGGTGGAAGGAAAATTGGCGTTATCTGAGAGGCCACAAAATTGGCATTCGATAGCCTCGTCGTGGATTTTTTTTGTGATGAAGGCCTTGGGGGAAGGCCTTGGTTGGTCGTGAATAGGAGAAGGATCCGTATATCGTTTTACGTGGAAGATGATTGAAATTTGGAGCAGGATCGGGGAAGCGAGGAATGTCTGGTGTTGAACTTGGATGGTATCGGATGGTCGTTTCCTCTTAGAGATGGAGTCATGGCGGGTTCGATTCGCTCTTCTTCATTAGTAGTTTGAGTCTCCATTGGGATCGTTGGGGAGAGAACACTCGAAGAAAGGCACCCTCGAGTCTTGGCGATCGAAAAGGAGTAACTTGGGTCTTTAGCTTCTTGATTGAAGGGCTGTCTGCGATCGCTTGCAGGAAGATCAAGTAGGCTCCTTAATTGTTGTAGATTGTGCAATTGGTGGCGTTGGGTTAACGGTGGTGGCGTTAGGTGTTGGTGGTGTTAGGTTCGTATTTGGCGGTGTTTGGTCAGTGATTGGTGGTGGTAAGTCAGCAGTTGGCGGTACCGATTCGGCGATAGGTGGGGGTATCGGATTGACATTTGATTCAGATTCAGAAAAACCTTCGGAATCTGATGGTATAGAAATCCGTTTGGGCTTTCGAGCGACACTCTTTCTTGACGTGGTTTGAGTTGTATTTACGGTAAAATGGGCTCTTCAGTTTCGGGCTCAATGGTTTGAGATTCGACATTGATTTGAGGTGCTTCGGTAGGAGGTGTCTCAGTAGGTGGTTGGAATTTAGAAGAAGCTTCAGGTTGTGAAGGTTCAGCACCAACCTTTATAGACTTTCCGACTACATTATCTTGGACGGGATTTCTCTTTGGGAGGATTGGCGGTGACTTCTCTGGACTTTCCAACTAGGAAATCCTCAACTCCTTCACCTCCGAAGACGATGGTTTGATCAAAGTTACTGCAGAAGATTAACAGTTCTACATCAAAATCCATACTACAGCAATTTTCAAAATATTGATAAAGTAAATCCATACTTACATTTGTGGTCGTATAACCACGCTTGTTTAGATAGAAGTCCGTGTTTCCACTCTTCCTTCGGGAAATTGTCAAATAGACCTATCATTTCGACCTCGCGTTCTTCGGAAATGTCTCCAAAATCAGCAGAAGTCTTCTCATCGGTGGCCCAGTTCGGTAAGGAAGAAATTTGAGGTCCTTGGCGTAAAACCATTTTTCATACCACCCCTATTGCTCGAAAGAGTGTTTCACCGTGACGTCTTTCAAATTTTCTCGTGTTCTCGATGCACCTTACTTATGACTTTGAACCCTCTTTCGCGAGATTATTGGAATTTTTTATAAGCGGTAAAAAAAGAAGTCGAAGCGGGTTCGATTAAAACTTCGTGACAAAAATGCGATGAAGGCGAATATGAATATAAAATTTGGCGTTAATTAAAGGCGAATCAACGCCGTGAAAACCTAGAATGGTCACCGAAGCGGGTGTAGAGGGAACTAACTCCTTTCTCGAGAATTGTCACTTGGACGGTAGTCCACCCTTGAGCCTTTGATACATTTTTCCTCGGACCTAGGAACTCTTACGGATGAGTGTGTCAAAATATGACACCGATCTCGAATCTTCCATAATTCCTTTTCAACGACCGTTGACGGAGTATTGGCATGGGGAAAAAATTCTTTACTCCTGAAGAATTCAGAAGGAGCAAGTCGAGGTTTAGGAGGCATTTTCTTTTTATCTGGAATGATGATTTGGGGTTGGACCTCAAAGTTTTTTCTGGATTTGGGGTTAGTTGGGCTATAGTGAGGGGGTTGCTCGTATGGGAGAATTTTGAGTGGTGTTTGGGGTTGTCATCGATCGTATTTTGCAGAGACGGTGAGGGAAGCTATGGAAGGAAGAAGGGAGTTTGAGAGTCCGGAAATTCAAATTGGCAGGTAAAACTGTCATATTTGGTAAAGTTTATCTTTTATATAACGGTTACCACGATGGTCGAGGTGGCACATTAAATTGGCGATCATGATTACAATTTGAAAGGGTTGCGTCCGGATTGAGCTTTAGATATTTATGATTGGGCCTCCCTTAGATTTTTGGTCTTGATCCATCTTTCCGGTATCCTTGTTGTTCCCATCCTTCATCAGTTGGACCTTGGTAAAGTCGTACTTTGGGCCCATTTCAATCTGTTGGATCTCGTAATATAAATGGGACCACTTATAGTTTTCTATTAAATATCTATTTAATAAAAAACTAGAAGCGATGTTGGTCGTGATATTTCTCTATTGGTAGACGGATTAGGCTATCCATTTAATTAACCTATTGGATCTTTGTTATTGAGTTTTATAGTCATTGGGCTTAATATTTATGTTACCTTTATCATATCCTCATAATGATGAAATTTGGGTCTAAGAATTGATCCATTAAAGCTTTTTATATCTAAGCCTTTGACTTGTAATGATGAAAAAAAGAAGCGATTGACCAAAAGTCTGCAGATTATTAATGTGGATGAGATTTTATCCATCCGTGGCGATCTGATGGGAAAAAAGGTGACAACTTTGCATGCATCATTTGAGACCATAGAGGTGGGGAGGCGTGTCGGATTAGGGTTGGTGGCACAAAAAGCAAAGCGTGATGAGTATAACCTAGCAAGGGAGTCTTCTAACAAAATGATGCATATACATTTTTATCTCTCTAGACGCTAGACATTTTAGACCTTCATTTTTATCCTCCATTTGTTTACTCTCACCTGGAGCTATCCCGACGGTTGGCCATCTTACTCTGTGTGTTGATCGTGTTTGTTTATGCGAGGATCGAGGCGTCTTACGTGATTGGGACGTAGTAGAAGAGTGGCGTTAACAAAAGCTTAGTAGAAATGAAAAACATTGATCGTGAAAAAGTCTAAAAATAATATTTAGAAAGAACAAAAAACAGCTTTCATAACGAATGTTAAACCACAATATGATTTCTTGACGTATTTAGAAGATCTTGGCTTTCTAAACCAACAAGCAGTCCCAAACTAAAGGTTTACCAATTTTTCTTCAAACAACACAAATGTGTCATCCACTACCTCCTCCTCTACACTACCCAGATGAATCAAGTGTTTTGCAAAACGATTCCAATCCTTCAGCTGTAAACCAGTCTTCCTTCATCTGTAATGTAACACTCGCCCAAAAAGAGAAGAAACCCGTCACTAATGCTAAAATTATTGCCTTACTGAAAAATATTGGCACTAAAAATATGGAACAAAAAACTTACAAAGTAAGGGTATCCCTCAGATATGTTAAAAGTTTCAGGAGCACTCATTAGGAATAGATATAAATAGTAAAGAACATAATTTCCGCATTCCTTGTCATCTCTCTGCTGTGGAACCTGGAAATTGTTTGGTTGATATAGGCAATTTGGCATTAAGAGAACTAAATAAATAAATATCTGGGAGCAGAAAGGTCACCTTAGGAACCAAAAATGGAATCTTATAGATCAGTCCTTTAGTCTCTTGCCTCTCCTCTGCTTTAAATATGCCCCACAAAAACCTAGAAAAGAAAACATATATATATAAACAGGAGCTAAGATAAAAAGGCATTATTAACACATGCAAGAAGAAGCAAGAAGTAGAACCCTCGTATTGACAATCATAGTGACATGAGATGATTGGTCAAGAAATATACTTTCTGATCTCAGGTTCAAGCCGCTTAGGTTCTGCCGTCTGCAATGAATCCAGCAGTAACATGCAAGGAGTTTTGGTTTTTGACAGTAAATTTTCACCCAAGTGACAGAAGATCAAAAGACTCCAGTGGCTCCTAAGAAAATGGCATCTCAACTCAGAAAACACCAACACGAGAACAAGGATAATGTTTATGAGGCATGACTACTGAAGAATTACCTACCATTTACAAATGGGCAGAAAGACATATTTCTTTGAAAAGATTTTCTTTCTCTTAATCCAACTCAACACCTTTCCTCTGGACGATTCATTTGCATACATAGTAAACCACAAACAATCAAGATAAGTGAAGGAATCCTTCTTGTCACTAGGAAAGCTCCACCATAAATTCCTATGAAACCCAGAAAAATATGCTCATGAGAAATTTGTACAAAGAGGACAAGTGTTTTTAGCAAGTAATACATAGAAAACTAGAGCTTACCCCAAGTACTTATCAAGCATGTTGTCGTCTAACTTCCCCTGTTGCCGTGTATCGTTATTTTTCACACTTCTCTTTGTTTGTCCTCGACAACGGAAGGAACATGGTAGAGTTTTTTCTGAATCACTCGAGTCTTCAGCAAATTTTTTAATTTTTCTTTTCCGAAGTGCACATCCTTTTGAACCACTCGAGTCTTCAGCTACTTTTTTACTTTTTCTTTTTTGATGTGCACGAGGACGTGCACGGGCCGTAGAAAGCATTGAACCTGGGTGCTCTTGCACAATTTGGTCTCCAGAAAACCCTGTCAAAGCACCACAAATTTTAAGTATCATAGTCTTTATCATTTCTTGGTTGTCCAATATAAATCAAAAAGATTTTATCCATAAACATAATTGGTGAGCTTTGTCATGCAGATTGCAGATTGGGATCACAAATACATGGCAAACAATCTTCCACCCACGCTCAGATGCATCTTTCACTTGAAAATTCTAGGCAGGTTAAATGAGAAGAAAACAAAACTTCAATACATACCTTTTCAGGATGGCAATGCTGGCACTCAACATTTCATTAAAATAACATAAGGAAATGATTGTACTTTTAGTAATACGTAGAGTACCAAAAACTATTTTTTGTGTGCCAATATCAATGCCCTTTCAAAACCTTAAAAGTTTGACCTTCAAAAATCTTGGACCAAATATCTCCTAAAGTGCATAATACACAAGACTATCTTCATCTTAAATTCTCATACTATGGCCAACTACATGATAAAAAGGAAAGGAAATAGTATGAATACTCGTATTATGCTTTCATCTTTCCATTAGATTTCGTAAAACATCATATAAATACATAAAAAATAAAAATAAAAAATTGAAGAGCATCCCTAAAAATTATACATAATGCTCAACAAATTTTTTAACCAAGCTATGGGCTTAAATCAATGAACCCCAAATAAATGCATAGCTGAGTAGTGGGGATATACCAGAATCAACAGTGGTTGCTTTCTTGTGGATAACTCTCCTCTTTGATCGTTGGCGATGAGGAACATCTCCAGGTGACCATAGGAAGCTTAGTTCAGGGATACTTGACTCTTCAGCATTCTGAATGTTCTTCCTCTTTTCATATGCTTGCGGAAATGCAGTAACCTGTGGCTTAGATAATAGATTTTCCATCTCATCCCCCATCATAACACCACAAACTCACTGATCAAGATACTAATCATTTACCTATCAGCTAATATAAATTTCAATAAAATGATCAGCATCCTGGACATCACATAATTAATACCAATTAGCAAATAATCTTGAAGCCTGTTATATCTCTAATGACTAATCAAATATAAGCCAGAAGTGTACATACTTTAGTTCTCTTAGCAACCTTGCAAAGAGGACAGACAATGGAAATTTGAAGGCATTTTTCATAATTTTTGCTTTCTTTTTTGTTTATACCGTTTAGTTGATTATTCAGCTTTTTTATTCTACTTAGCTTAAAATTTTTGTACTCCGTCTGGGCCATCTTGTGTGTCATGTTTCGACAGGCATACATGACCCAGTTTTGTGTCTCCACGAAGTCAACATATCCATCTTATTGTTTTGCGAGGTAAAAGATGCAGAATGAAAATGAGATGAAAGGAAAAGGCAAATGCAAAAGTATCAATAGATTTTAGTTCTTCAGTGTAAATGAAAGAAAGAAAAATATGTTGCAAGTGAAAGACTAGAGAAGAAAAGAAAACAACGGGAAGCATTAAAGAAATAGGGCTCCTTTTTAAAAAAGTAAAAACACTAATATTTATCTTAATTCAAAGAACTACAATATGTTGTTGCCACTTACCACTAACCCTTACTATAAGATAAATTGTTGTCCATATGATCTAAAAGAAATGGAACTGAATGTGGAATTTCGAGAACATAATACAGACCCCATTAGATACTATTTATTGTCCATGTATCTTCAGGGTGTGTTAGCGTGTCGGTGCACGTGTATTCGCATACATGCTTCAGGGTGTCCCTTTCTCCAATTGGTGAACAAGCCCTACCTATCAATCTATCTATCTACCAAACTACCTGTCTAACTTGGAATGATTTTAGATAAAAGAAAAAGATTATATTAATGAAGAGAAATTATCATGAAAAAGAATGAAAGCTAGTGAAAAGATAATCTAGGCATTACTCAAGCACCACCTGCCAGTCCCCATGAATCTAATAACAAATTCCTTGAAACACACTCCTACTGAGGATGCCCAAAGAGATGCAAAGAAAGACATAGTGTCCTAAAGTAAGGCAATTCTTGTCGAGTGACCGAAATAAATCCTTAGATAAAGGGACTAAACTATCACAACTTAAGTCAAATTCTCAGCAATCATCAAAATAAATATCTTCAAATACAGTCACAACTAAAGTAAGCCAATTGCATACTAGTAAAATGCACATCTTAAAAATATTTCAGCAATTCTAGAAAATTGTTCCTAAATTACTACTAAGGCTCCAAACAATCATGCACAAGTATGACTGATGAAGCTTGGAATGTTCCACGCAAGGGATGAACTCGAGTATTGCTTAAGATTTTTTTTTTCTCTATAAATTGGCATAAAATCAACAAGGCCTGATCAGAAACATAAAAACCAAGTCCAAATCAAAATAGTAAGATTATCTTATACACATTTACAAATATATAAGAAAGAATTAAACCAGATTTGAATCACCAAATATTGGCTTGTTGGATGATTTTCAGCAGCCATAGGACTTGCAGTTTTGCCAGGGGAAAGAAATAGAAAAAGACTGCATATTTTACACTCAACAATTGATAATATCTCAAAGGACAGGCCCTCACTCCTCTCTCTTCCCATGCCTTGAATCTATAAAAACCACTTTCTTTAAAAGTCTAATATTTAAATTTATAACCAAATAACTTAATTGGAAAACTTCTAAATCTAACATATTCTAAAAAAAATCTTCCCAATTAAATTATTACAACAATGGTAACTAGTTACACATAACCAAAGAAATCTGTAAATTTAAAAAATTAGCCATCAAAACAAATTAAGGTGGTTTCCTCCGGTACAGTGTTCTAAAAATCCCCTACGCCTAGGCGCTAGGCCCCCTTGGAGCCCCGCCTAGGTACTAGGCCCCTCTTGGCTCCCCGCCTAGCCCCTAGCGCCTCACCTAGGCCCAAGGCGGCAAAAAAATCCCTCCAAGAAATTAGGCGGGGTCTAGGCAGAGAGGTTTTTTTTTTTTTAATAACTACTCAAACCAGATCTTGATATATTTATTTTTTTAATGATTTACCATATTCATAATACATGTTGTAACATATCAAATCACAACAAGAAGTGAACAATATCAAGTCAAAATGGATAATTTTATTATAATTGTAATTTTTTGAACTCGTACAGTCGTACCAACTTTAAATTTTATAAATGATGAAACATTTGTAATATTTAGTTTAATTCAATATAATTCTTAAATTTATGTTTAGTTTCATAAGTTTTAATATTGAATTAAATTCTTGAAATTTAAAATTTTATTATTTAATAGCAATCTTGTTTATGAATAAAATTAATACGTTAAAAATATGTTTGAACTTTGAATAATTGCATGTTTGTATTTGAACTTTGACATTAGCAATATGGATATGTGTTTTAACTTTAATCAAAGGCCTTTATTATCTTTATTATAGATTGTTTTGCTTTATATTATTGTTTTGTTTGGATAAATGTAAGATAAAATATTAAAATTGACTTAAAATAAAAAATCTTGCAGTTCCCCGCTTTAAGCCCCCTAGCGCTAAATCCTGACGCCGCCTTCGCTTGCTTTGGCCTCAGCCTCCCGCCTAGCGCCTTTTAGAACATTGCTCCGGTATCCTTATAAGAATTCACAAAGGAAAATATTTCAATAGTCCTAGCCTCAATTACTAGGCTAGGAAGCAAGGAGTCTTGGGTTGATTAAGGTCACTTGCACACCTGGATGCGCTTGAGGGTGTGGGTGCAGAGAGACGCACCTTAATGTGTGGCAACTGTTGTGTCCCTTTTTCATTATTTCTTAAATATTTTCCTCTTATATCCTTCCACCTTCATTTTTACAGGGTAGAGTAAAAGATACCAGTTTTCTAAAAGTCACACTAGCGGCCACCTAGGCGATGACAAACCCAACATTGGAAATTAGGCCTTGGCGAAAACAAAAACACCTACGACTCATCATATAAATTTACAGAAGAAAGAAGAAGGAGAAGATAAGAATGGACAAATAACCTTACCTAAGGGATGAATATCAAAGTCACTAATCTCTTTTGCCGCGCTACCTTCGCAAATCACGCTTATGGGGGCAGCTAGGGTTTCTTATGTGTGTGTCCTAGCCTTCCAGCTCCAATGATAAATTCACGACTTAAAGCCCAAAATCAATTAAAAAATAATGTGGCCCATTAAACTCACCAATTTTACATAATAATATACATGTCATTACAATTTACAAACACATGCCTCAAAATTTCATCATAATCCTAAAATTTGATATGTTTCAAACTTCACCCATATACTTTCATTAAAAAAATGATATTCCTAGAGCATCCATCCTAGGTGCCACCTACGCTCAAAGCTCCTTCCACCACCTAGTGCTTTCTTGATCTCGAACATTGACTGTTAAGATTATGACACCAGTGAAAAGATGAAGAAAATAGAGAGAAAAAAAGGGAAGCAAAACAAAGGATCGAATAAGAAAGACTTACCACCTTTTGATAGGAGACGGATGATAGGTCACCCGCCTCTTTCTCTCTTTTCATTGACTTATCCAATACGACCTTGTGGCCTTTTCAACTTTATTTATTATACAAAATTACATTAAAACCTTGTAGTTTTATACATTTTAATTCATAGTCCCCTATATCTACATATTTACACACCAGTCCCTAAACTTTAGTTACACAAAAGATTAAATATATATTGGTATTAAATAATACAAAGCACTTTCAACAACTAGTATAACAATAATGCAATATTACATCGTGTATACAATATGTTTAATATGTCTCGTATCCCCGCAGCATCTGAATCCCTATTTTTAAAATGTTGGGAAACCCACGCATTCCCGTATGGAGCACCCAAATTCCCGCACCTGTATCTTTGCTTCCTAGTTACTAGGGATGCAAACAAACCAACTTAGACCAAGCATATAACTATTCTTCAAGTTGTATACTAGTTTTGTTTTACTTAAAGGCCACTCTTACTTCAGACAGTTCTCAATCGATTTCGATTTCTTGACTTTTTAATCTTATCTCTTGTAGCTTACACCCTCGTGTGAAAATCAGAGATAAATTCACATATACATACACAAATAGTAAACATGAGTAAAGAGAAGTGGGTATATGTAGGAATATGACTATATACATAAAAATACATGTTGTACCATGAGAGAAAGAGAGAGATGTTGATGATGATGGTGGAATAAACTGCTTGCAGAAATTTGAAGGTGGAAGACAGGACTAAAATGAGAGATATAGAGTAATATAGGGTGACAGGCCTAAGATGAAAATGGCGATTGATTCCTTTTTAAGAAGAAATAACAAAGTTTTAGTTGTTACCCACCTTTTTCTTTACCCTTTTTCTTATAAATTATTATTATAATATATATATATATAATTATTTCGTCTATAAAGCCAATTGTATTTTCGAGAATAGTCAACCGACCGTGACATAAGTAGTTTTTAATTTCAGAAACCCTTGGCCAACAGCCAAACTTTCTCCATAAGAACCAACCAAACCTCTCCAATGTGCTCCTTTCCGGCCGGTTTAATCAGTTGAGTTGGTTTGTTGAACACCCTGACTATTCTTCAAGATCCAAGCTTTTGAGTTTTCAAAGATCAGTTGGAGTTGGTTTAGAACGAGCTCAAGCTTGAACAGCGTCGGCTCCCCTTTTTTAGTTGTTATCAAAGATTCTTGTGAACAAACTACAATTAAAAATCATTTAATTTTATATTACATCGCACCTAAATTAAAATCAATTATGAAAGTCCTTGGACTAACAAGCAGACATACGACAACCAGGCTACTACATAAATGGCAGCCAGAATTAGAGCATATTAGAAAGGATGATGCAGCTTGAACAACAACAATAAGCTTAAGCTACAGTGGCAATCATCTATCTCGTTGCGCAATATGCAACGATTGAGAGATCAGAAGACATTAATGGGTAGACTCCTCAAAACCCAAGCCTCCAAAGCTAAAGAGCTCAAATCTTATATCTCAAACAAATGACCTTCTCTCTTATATCAACTTCAAAGCTTCCTAGGGAAACTGAACGCACAAAACACTGACAGTACCATAATAAGACTAGCTGGAAGACAAAAATTCCCCTGAACCCATACTAGAAAAGAAGTTCAAATTAACATAAATGCTACAACAAAATTTAAATTTTGGATCACTAAACCACAATGTTCTTCAAAGATACTTTACAACCTCTTCTTAGACCCATTTTTATGAAAAAGGATCTAAATACTTCGACATTATTGCAATCAATTCCTTGAACAAAAATTAGTGATTCAATTGGCCCAATTTAACGTCCATTTACCAAACCTAGACCAAAAGTTGTAGAATGAAACTTTATATCCCTTACTCTATCGCTTACTATATATCACAAAAGCATGTATATATCAACATTAATAAAACCCTAGTTAGTATAATACCTGAAAAATATTAAAGACGGTGACTTTGGAATAATTCACCACTCCATGTTTTTGTTTTGCCTTCTTTCTGTATCTCAAAAGTACTTCCATTTAGTGTGAATTTTCATGTAGATGGTAAGTACTACTCCCAGACCCTGCGTTCCTTTTAAGAGGTCGGTTTGAAAGGTGTTTTTGTCGGTTAATATTTATCTTTTAAAAAAATTAATTTTAATTATAAAACGACATATATTAAAAGTAATTAAGAAAATCGAAAGAAAAAACCCCATAGCTTTTTATATTTATATTATATATATATATATAGCCCAGCTCTATCAATGAACCGGAGGGAGCGAACTAAATCAATAAATCGATTCATAGGTCTAATCAATAAGTCATTCATTCTTTTAATTTCAAACTTATATAATAATCCAATTAATCAAAACTATGCTTTCCAACAAAAATAAATAATTAAGCAAAACTATCTACATTACATTTAATTTCTATATTTCTTCAACATTATATAACTCCGGAATTTAATTATATAATTTATATAGACTTTATTTATTTAAAAAAATTTATACACGCTCTCTCTCATTTGGTAAATAGAAAATATAAGAGTTTGAATAAGATAGAGACAATAATTTTATTATTTTTAAGTTATTTAACTTTTTAATAAAAATATTAATATATTAACACATTCGTCAAATATAACTAAAAAATGTCAAATTACCTAACTGAAATTGCAAAATCCAGAAGGAAAAAAAATTGATATATGTTACTCTGTTTTTGTGTTTCTCGTATTCTTGTTGTTTATTTATTTATTTTTAAATAAACTTTTCATTTATATATGATAAGATAAATAAAGCTTTTAATTACATTTATCTTTGAGGTCCGATTTTCATCGCAGTTATCGAATTTTTTTATTACAATCGAATAAGCTGTCTTTCTCACATATTACAAAATAGTCATTATCTTCGATTTCCGTCCGAAAAAACGGACGGAAAAACTGACTGTGCATTAAACTCCATTTTTTTTGCTGACGTTGACGAGTTTTACTGATGTGGACGAGTTTTCTTTGACCTTTGACCCATCCAACTATTGATTATTCTTTCCATTTTCAGTTTTCACATACAATAATAATAATTGAATACGAAAAATAAATACTTTATAATTTCATTTATTTATAATAATACTTTATTATTTATAATTATTCATATTAAAATATTTTTATAATTTATATAATTTTTTTAAAATTTAAAATTATTATTATTAATAGTATTTTATTATTATTATTAGTATTTTTTTATTATTATTACTATTATTATTATTATTTTGAAATTATTATTATTATTAGTTTTGGAATTAATTACTGTTTATAATTTTAAAATTAATTACTGTTTATAATTTTAAAATAATTTACTATTTATAATGTTAAAATTAAATACTGTGACGCCCCCAAAATTAGGTATACATCACCCATCTTGGGTAGTCGGATCGTAGTATGTAATTTAAATCTAATTTCTTAATATAAGCTGTAGTAGTATGCAATCTGACATAAGCGGTGAGTTTGAATACAAATATTATCTACTAGATATTATACAAACTCAAAAAGAGTCCTCATTACAATTATTATCACACTTTATTTCACGAGAATAGTGAGGACTACTAATCTTATCCTCGGACCATTATTAGTTCCAGGCTAAATCCAAATATTATATTCTCATTTTAAAAACGGTGAAAGAAAGGGTGGTGAGCTCAACTAGCTTTCGATAAGAAATATTATGACTAAGATAATGCAGAATAAATTATCATTAGCCTACAATGATGTTAAACCGATAAAATATAATGAACATCAAGTTTAACTACGGTGAACAAAAGAATCCATTAAAAAGTCAGTAGAAAATAAAATCTACTATCTTTTATGATTTAAAAGGTTTTTCATCATCTTTGTTATAAATTTGAGACTAAACTTTAATAATTCCACATCATCGAATCACCCCCTTACTACTACTGGCGAGGATATTCTTTTAGTATCACCACCACAATTATTCATGCACTACTGGCCAAAAATAGTTGTGTATTCATTAATGGTCGTGATCGTGCCAACAAGCATCCATCATGCACTACTGACCGGCGAGGATTTTTATCACATTATTTGTAACATTACGATCGTGATTACAAAGAATAGTCTCTCGTCATAATCATACCAAGTCCATCTATCACTACAGAGCGCGGATGACTTTCAACATAATATAAACATGAGGATGATGACAATGATATAAGAATTGATAAAACAAGTTCAAGAATTATTTTATCCAGGAATTATTAACGTCCAAATTGTCGACGTGATCTCTTTTTTTGTAGAGTAAAATTCAAGAATGATCGAGAAGAATATTTCCATGAAAAAGATTTGGATGAAACTTGAATATCGAGGATATTCTACTAATTTCATGGAGTATAGAAGTCAAAGTTTTAACCTTATTTGGGTATAATAAAGAATGGAATAACAAAAGAAATCACCGTAAATCGATAGGCCTTACAGCAAAAGTTATTCAACGAGAATAATAAATAACGGAACCGGTCGGCGTAAAAGCGCATGACAGGATGTTCCAGCAGAATAATAAAAGGCGGAACCGGTCAGGTGTAAAATACATGACGAGGATGTTCCAATGAAGAATAATAATAAAGGCGGAACCCGGTCGGTGTAAAAAACATGCAGGATGTTCAGCAAGAATAATAATAAAAAGCGGAACAGGTCGGTGTAAAACACATGCAAACGAGGATGTTCCAAGCAGAATAATAGAAGAATGTCACCAAGTATAGGTAAAGCAGCGTATCTGAGTTATTCAATAGAATAATAAGCGATGGAATAACAACGATTCTCTTCGTGAATAAGAAAGAATAACACCCTTTACTGAGTACAACAAATAATATTCCCTACCTTAGAAGAATGAATATTGAAAAAGTGAAGTAGCGAGAATACTTTTTTCTTTCTCTCTATAGTTTTCTCTACAGAGTTTGATGAATTCGTAAGAAATAATGAAGGAATGAAACTTTTATTTATAGAAAAATGAGGGTGGCTCTTGAGTCTTAATGAAGGGTCAAAATGACTCTTGGTAATATTGAAGAGACAACTACTATTTGCGAAGGGTAATTAACCTTTGGAACAGAAAGGCGAGTTAACTCTTGGTAATATTGAAGGGACAACTACTATTTGCGAAGGGGTAATTACTATTCGACGAAGGTAATTACTATTAGACGAAGGTAAATACTATTAAAGAAGGTAATTACTATCGACGAAGGTAAATCTTATTGAAGAAGGTAATTACTATTCACAAAGGTAATTACTTATTGAAGAGACTCTTAGATGATGACATATGGGCCCCCATAAAATAATCAAACTTACCACAAACATCTCATATATGACTCTTTATATACATCGAGGATTGAATAAATATTACCACAAATCATTTTATTTTTAATCAACACATTTTTAATCTTTCAACAATTATTAATCATTTATAACTTGTCGTCTCGATTAATAATATAACATATTATCTGAGATGATCTTGTGATAATAATTGAATCGATAATATAAGAGATATGATGCGTGATTCATGTGATAATTGAGTATAGCTAAGTGACTTCTCACGTAAGCATCGATAATCAATCTGGTAAGTGTCTTCTTACGCAACCACGACAGCGTATTCTTTGTACTTTTACCCGGGTAGTTCAGCGAGTTTTAACGGTAACACCTCGTAGATTATTTTTATAGAAAGATAATTTTGTCGTTTTTCTAACTACGATAATACTTCCGTTGTGGGGTCCATTAATGATTGGTAGTCGTACGAATATTCCCAAATAAAAAGAATATTCCCAGACCAAACGAATATTTTATAACAACTTGCTTACTTTTGCAAAATTTATAAATATTATCCATAACTATAACATTATATCAAATTTATTCCATAATATTCAAAAATAATATTTATAGAAAATTCATCTTTATTTATAAAAATTTGGGTCTTACAATTCACATTCATAGTTTTAAAATTAATTTCTTGTTTATAATTTTAAAAATAATTCACATTTATGATGCTAAAATTAATTATTGTTCATAGTTTTAAAATTAATTTCTTTGTTTATAATTTTAAAATTAATTACTATTTATAATTTTAAAAGTAATTCATGTCATAGTTTTAAAAATAATTTACTATTTATAATTTTAAAAATAATTCTTTATTTATAATTTTAAAATTAATTTCTTTATTCATATTTTTAAAATTATTTCTTTGTTTATAATTTTAAAATTAATTCTTTGTTTATAATTTTAAAATAATTTATTTATTTATAATGTTAAAATTAATTCTTGTTCATAGTTTTAAAATTAATTTCTTGTTTATAATTTTAAAATTAATTCTTCATTTATAATTTTAAAAGTAATTCTTGTTCATAGTCTTTAAAAATAATTTCTTGTTTATAATTTTAAAAGTAATTCTTTGTTCATAGTTTTTAAAATAATTTCTTTGTTTATAATTTTAAAAATAATTACATTTATAATTTTAAAATTAATTTCTTTATTTATAATTTTAAAATAATTTCTTTGTTTATAATGTTACAATTAATTCTTGTTCATAGTTTTAAAATTAATTTCTTGTTCATACTTTTAAAATTAATTTTATCGCTTATACTTTTAAAATTAATTACATTTATAATTTTAAAATAATTTCTTTATTTATAATGGTAAAATTAATTATTTATTCATAGTTTTAAAATTAATTTCTTTTGTTTATAATTTTAAAATTAATTATTATTTATACTTTTAAAATTAATTATTGTTCATGGTTTTGAAAATAATTTCTTTTGTTTATAATTTTAAAATAATTTCTTTATTTATAATTTTAAAATAATTTCTTTATTTATAATGTTAAAATTAATTCTTGTTCATAGTTTTAAAATTAATTTCTTTATTTATAATTTTAAAAATAATTTATTTATAATGCTAAAATTAATTACTTTTCATAGTTTTAAAATTAATTTCTTGTTTATAATTTTAAAAATAATTACTTTTATAATTTTAAAATTAATTCTTATTTATAATTTTAAAATTAATTATTGTTTATAGTTTTAAAAATAATTTCTTTATTCATACTTTTAAAATTAATTTCTTTGTTTATACTTTTAAAATTATTTACTATTTATAATTTTAAAATTAATTAATGTTTATAATTTTATTAATTAAAAATTATTAATATTGTTGTTATTATTATTATTTAAAAATTATTATTATTATTATTTTGAAATTATTATTATTATTCTTAATATTATTATTATTATTTTATTTTTTTTATTTTTTTTAAATTATTATTAAGATATAATTATTTTTACACATAACAAAACCATATACACAAACAAAAAAACACAGTCAAATCGCCAACTCACACTTCCGTTCGCCAACTCAGCATTCCGTTCATTTTTTCGATTGGAAATTGATGATAATGACCATTTTATAATATGTGAGAGTACAGTTATTCGATTGTAACAAAAAAAAATTCGGTAACCACAATGAAAATCGGACCCCAGTACAGTGACCAAAAGGTTATTTATCCCATAATCATTATGACCAAAAAATCTTGACCACGACATCATCAAATTTCATCAAACTTGTCAAAAAAATTAATCTACATCATCCGCAATAAATTATTAGGTCTCACCGCATAAGGTCAAAAAAATGTAGTGTGCCGTGTTACAATTCAATATATATGTTGATGATTTAATACTCCCTCCATTTCTAAAAGATTGTCGTTTAAGATTTTGACACATAGATTAAGTAAGTGTCATTTATCAAGTAAAATTTATTTGAAATTTCATCACTACCCCTTTATGGGAAATTGAAAACTATTAATACAAGGGAGAGAATTTCTTGGGACAATGAGAGAAGGTAGAGGTAATATAGGAAAGTAAATAATTTATTCTCCTCAAAAGTTGTAAACGACAAACTTTTTGGAACAAATTTTTTCTCCTAAAACGACAATCTTTTAAGAACGGATAGAGTATATTAATAATAGTATTTTTATATCGATACATGTTATTATGCAAGTGAGTTATGTGGTTTTGAAACATTAAATGTTTTTAATTACACTTTGATTTTAAAATTAATTTGTTAAATTGAATTATTTTATGTTTGTATCCATATTTGTAAAGCTATAATTTTGAAGCAATTACTTGACTCTATTTAAACTCGTCACTTGAACTAATTGTAGGGGTGCAAACAAGTCGAATCTCAGCGAACACCTTCATGCTCAGTGAAACAACCCGGGTCAAATCCCGAGTCCGAAATAAATCTCAGGTCAAATCCCAAGTCCGAATTGAATCCATCAAGATAAGGCCTCAAACTACTGGCCCAATAGTATCTTCTTGGGTCATCTTAGCCCACCACAGGCTTCCAAAAGGTCATGACTTGAATGTACTATTGGTAGTAACTTATTTCCTTATATGGAGGTAAATTTTTCCTCTATCTTTCGATGTGGGACTGGGGTGTTACAAACTCCCCCACTTAAATTTCTGACGTCCCTGTCAGAACCGATCACACACACGACCCAAAGATCTTTGTCTCTCTAGTCATTATGGGATAATACCGACTGGCTTCGTGTCTCCACCTCCGGACCTCCATCTCTCCATTATGGGATAATACCACCAGCCTTCGTGTCCCCACCTCCGGCAACCCGATCGGATGACCCGACCCGAGCTTTCGATGAGCTTTCGAGAACCTGGCTTTGATACCATATGAAACAACCCGGGTCAAATCCCGAGTCCGGAATAAATATCGGGTCAAATCCCAAGTCCGAATATAATCCATCAAAATAAGGCCTCAAACTACTGGCCCAATAGTATCTTCTTGGGTCATCTTAGCCTACCACAGGCTCCCAAAAGGTCATGACTTGAAGGTACTATTGGTAGTAACTTATTTCCTTATATGGAGACAAATTTTTCCTCTATCTTTCGATGTGGGACTGGGGTGTTACACTCAGATTCGGATCGACTCGAAAAAATTAAACTCGAATTCGATAAGGGATTTATATTTTTGTTCCAGATTCGACTCGAACCTTCTCGGCTCGTAAGTACTCGACTCGTTTACAAAGCGAGTTACTCATGAGTCTTCAAATCGAGTTTCGAATATGAACCATTTCACTTAAAATTGAATCACTACATACTAAATTGGTTACTTAACTAATATTTATATATAAAACTTTTTCACTTTTATTTATGTATTGAAATTATAAAGAATATAATATAAATTGACATTTAATTCATTGATTTATTCAAGTACAAGTTTACACAATTTCATATTACACTTTATAAATTATAAAAATTGATACAAATATCACATTTTTAGCTTACTAACATAGATCAGACCAATATTCGAATATAATCCATCGAGCAGGTATCGAGTACGGTTTGAGAAAAGATGAAATACTAGAACCTTAATATGAGCGAACACTGGTCTGCTCGAGTTCGACTTGTGTATCATTAAACAGAAAACGAGTATGGTTCATATTCAACTCAGATCAACTTCGAATTCGATCTTTGGATTATATTTTTGAGCCGATCTTGAGTCGAGTACCGAACTACTTGGCTCGGTTATCACCCCTAACTAATTGTAAACAATCTTATACGCGAGTGAAGTTTTTTAACATGTGCTTAACTCTATGATGAAAATATTAATATCCCTTTTTACATTTGCCTTTTTCACATAAATTGGTTTATTTTCATCAAATTAATGGTAGATGTTGTAAGACCCCAAATTATTAATAAATGAAATTTATTTTCCTCTATTTATATTTTGAAATAGTAAGGGTTGATTTGATTAATGTGGATAATTATGGGTAAAATACATAAATATTTTGAATAAGCAAGTGGTTATAAAATATTCATTATTTTTAGGGAATATTCGTTTGGTCGTGGAATATTCAGATTTGTCGAGGAATATTAAATGACGACGGCCTTGAGTCTTTTGTGGGCCCCATAACGAAAAGCGATTGGATGAAGAAATGACAAATATAAGTTGTTTATAAATAACAGGCGTAGTTATTCTATAATTATCATTGTTGGAATACGTTGGTTAAAAACACTACGCTGTCTGGCGTTGTTGAGCGATAGACACGGTATTGCACCAATTATTGATTCTTACGTGAAGAAGGCACTACTCAATAATGGTTACGATGAATTATTGTTCAATATTTTATTTTATTGATTTAATAATTCTTTGCGTTGATATTTTATATTACCGTTGTTTGATAATTGTCATTACAAGTATTTTCATTATCGAAGCAATAATTCATATTATCTGAATAATATTATTAGATAACATTATTGGCAATGTCTAGAAAGTTACATCTAAGGAGAGGTTTGGTCACTAATTGCGGCAGGTAAGGAGAGATCCTTATTGAAAGCCCCTCTTTCTGAAAGCGGCACGGTTGCCACAAGATCTTGTGATTCTGTAATATTATTTTGAATAATTAATTATTGATTTATATGATGAAAAATATTGATTTTATGTGGATATAGATGGAGAAAATTTTTAATGTGACAATTGTTGAAAATTAATATTTTATCTTTTTCTGATAAAATAATTCATTTAAATATATTATTTTAATAATATATTAACGGTGATATTTTTATAATGAATGTGGGATATATGAGTATATGAGGAGGAAGAGTATTTTTGTGGCATTAAATGTTTAACACATATTTTGTGTGTTGGTGGACACAATTATTGACCGAAATTTGATTATAGCTTGTAAAATTATCCGTTTATGAATTTCGGTCAATTTTTGTTTGGAATTTGGAAAATCTTTCTTCTGCAAAGTTGTAGAGAATTGAATTTCCTATAAAAAGTCGCGAGATTCAAATTTTCTGATAAAAGGGCTATTTATTATGAATTATTGAAGTTTCAGAGTTCCAAAATAATTAATTTTTGGAAGTATAAAATATTTAAAATGACAAAAACGTTTTTTGTCATTGTTGTGGGTCTTACATGTGTTAGAAGTGGCTGAATTCAAATCCTTAGAAGTGGGCATAGGAATTGTAATATTAATATTAATTTATTAAATTTTCTATTTTGGTGTTTCAAGCGATTTTCCTATAAATAGGGTCTTGGGTTAGAATTGAAAATCACACCTGAAGCTGAAGTTTTCTCTCTATATTATCGGCGTATTCTTGTGAGTATTTTGAGTATACTTTGAATATTGCTATCTGGTTGCAAGTTCAAGTCATAGCTTTATATCCAGGTGTTTCATTAGAAGTCTTATTCTTTCGAGGTAAGGATGTTATTTTATTCGAAAATGATATTATTTCTTCAATATCATTATCTTAGAAATATTGGTTTGAATTTTTTATCAAATTTGGAACTTTTTCACGTGGGGAGTTCTTATTCATGATTCTTATTCACGAGTTACTATTCATGAGTTCTTATTCACGAGTTCTTATACGTGAGTTCTTATTCACGAGTTCTTATTCATGAGTTACTATTCACGAAGCGTGAAGATGTTTTTTTGTGAAATTTCTATCTTTTGGTGTGAGATTCTTATTCACGTATACGATAATTATTCACGATATCTGACCTTTATTCACGAATCTGAAGACTATTCACCGAAAAATGAGATTTCTTCTTTTTGTCCAAAATATCTACTATGGATACTAGCTTTGATTGTATTCATGTTTTGATCATTCTTGAATTTTACTCCACTCGATTACTTATGAAGTATTTTTGAACTTGGATTGTTTAAAATACGAATCCTTAATATTGTTCTTTTGTTTCCTTGGATTCGTTTCCTTTAAAATATTTTTCATCATCCTCGGTCTAAATGATGATATTCTTGAATATCTTTGGCTTTGTAGTGCAAAGATGAATGATTTCTTGATGAATGTCTTTGGCCCGTAGTGCAGATGAGCAGTGTTGAGATGAACATGACTAATCGATTAATATCTTTGGCGCGTAGTGCAAAGATGAGCAGTGTTTAGATGAACATGACGGTGATGAATATCTTTGGCACGTAGTGCAAAGATGAATATTTGATTCGAGATATATATTGATTGATGTTCTGGGGATAAAATATCGACGATGAACTTTTAAATTCATAGAAGATAGTAGTTTGCATTTCTACTTAACTCTTCTAATGAATTATTATTTCCACTGCTAAGATTGATTTAAAAGCGTCATTTATCAGATTGTATTATTAGATTTTCCCCTGTTGGAGACTAACGATAATTTTTGTATATTATCTTAGTCATAATATTCTTCTTTGGGCTAGTTGAGCTCACCCTTTTCCTTTTTGTTCCATTTTTCTTCTCGGGAGGGAGGCGAGAATGTAGCGAAGTCTTAGTCGGGGTATGGAATGAAGGTTCAGAGAGAGTTGTTTAGTAGTCCTCACCATTTTTGTAAAATAATGTATCAATAATTATGATGGGGATTTATTTGCGTGTGGATATTATCAGATGGCAATATCTCGTATTTAAACTCACGAGTTTATATGTTGTAATAATAAAGTTGTAGTTATTTCTGTACCATGTATTTGGCGACTCAGAATGGGTTGGATGGAATGGACCTATTTTGGGGGCGTCACAGATGTGACGCTTTTAAATTTGAGTATATATCATATATTGAGATATAAAGTTTCACATCGAGCAAGTAAAACTTGCGGACTTAATATATAACTTGAGAAACTATTTCATTCATAGTCAATTAGTTTTGAGTTAGATGTTTCAATATGGTATCAGAGCAGTGCAGACCCAACGATCCACATGTTCTATGTCACCCAATTAAAATTACCCAACGGTCCATATGTTCTATGTCACCAAATTAAAATTTTCCATGTGTTTGGCTTAAAAATCACGCTACATTAAAAATGTGTCGCACTATTTCTTAATGTATTGACAACTATTACGACTACTAAATTGGATCATCGCTTCATTCCCCTATTTTCCTCGCATTATTATGACTACTAATTCGGACCATCACTATTTCCTAAAATATTCAAACCATCGATCCATTCCCCTATTTTCCTCACACTATTATGACTACTAATTCGGACCATAACTATTTCTTAAAATAATTACGAAACAAAAGGGCGGGCACAAATAGTCCGAGTACTAATGTGGACCATCATTATTTCCTAAAAGAATTACGAAACAAAAATGTGAGCACAAATAATACAGTAAATAATATCATAACCAAGATAAATAAGTTATTATTAACCTTCAACAATAATAAATTGGATATTTAAAATATATGGTAGATGATATAAGTTTTCACAAATAACAGTGGCGAAATAAACAATCAATTAAAAGAGTCAAATAGATAATAATGTTTAATTACTTATCCAATTGAAAATTTTAACATCAATATTTCGTCAATTGTAACACCAATGGTCAAGATCATACCAATCACCAGTTACTGGTCATAATCATGTCAATCAATAGTTCCTTTTTACATCCAGTCCAAATTATATAAGTTTTACCGCATGTCTTTGCCTATAATACCACAAGTCATGATTATGTCAATTAGACCCGGCAAACGGGCCCAAAGCCCACGGGTCGGCCCTTCAAAACCCGAGCTTTGGGCCACATTTTTTAAGCCCACAAAAACCAGGGCCATTTTTGTGATGCCCCCAAAAATAGGTATACATCACCCATCTTGAGTCGCTAAATACATGGTACAAAATTCAAATACAACTTAATTATACAACAGTCGTGTAAAATACGACTAAACATATGTTATGAGTTTTAATACAAATATTGTCATCTAGATAATACACAAACTCAATGGGGTCCTCATTACATTTATTATCATATTATTTCACATAATAGTGAGGACTACTAATGCACCATCTAGGACCATCACTTTGTTTCCCGACTAGTCCCTGCTACGTTCTCATTTCCTGGAGAGAACAATGAAAGCAAAAGGGTGAGCTCAACTAGCCCAGTAAGAAATATTATGACTAAGATAATGCGAATAAATTATCATTAGCAACACGATGTTAAAGCGATAAAATATAATAAACATCAAGTTTAAGCTGCGGTGAACAAGCGATCCATTAGAAGAGTCAAGTAGAGAATAAAATATACTATCTTCTATGATTTAAAAGGTTTTCATTACTTTTATCGATGAGACGAGCTTAATAAATAATCCACATCATCCTTGCGATGCGGCCGAGGATATTCATTAATATCACGACCACAAATTATCCATGCACTACGGCCGAGGATATTCGTGTATTCATCGATGGTCGTGATCATGCCATAAAACAATTCATCTTTGCACCCTTGGCCGAAGAGAATCCATAGCCATAATCATACCAAAAACTTTCCATCAATGCACTACGGGCCAATGAGAATTTTTTTCACATCATTTGTAACATTACGGTCATGATTATACCGAATAATCCTGGTCATAATCATACCAAGTCCATCTATGCACTACAGGCCACAGATGACTTTTAACATAATATAAACATGAGGATGATGACAATGATATAAGAATTCAATAAAACAAGTTCAAGAATTAAATTATCCATGAACTAATAACGTCTAAATTGTCAACATGATACTTCTTTATAGAGTAACACTCAAGAATGCTCAGAAGAATATTTCCATGAAAAGATCTTTGGATGAAGCTTGAAATATCGAGGATATTCTACTAATTTCATGGAGTATAGAAGTCAAAACTTTAACCAACTGAGTATAATAAATAATGAAATAACAAAAGAAATCACCAGGCATGCGATAGACCGCACAGACAGGTTATTCCAACAGAATAATAAATAACGGAACCAGATCATGCGTAAACGCACAGACATGATATTCCAACAAAATAATAAATAATGGAACCAGGTCATGCGTAAACGCACAGACATGATATTTCAACAAAATAATAAATAACGGAATCAAGTCATGCGTAAACGCACAGACAGGATGTTCCAACAGAATAATAATGAATGGAATAACAGAAGAATTTCACCATGTATGCAGTACTTTGCATAGACAGGTTATTCCAACATAATAATATAGAATGGAATAACAGAAGAATTTCACCAAGTATAGAGTATCCCGCGTATATAGGTTATTCCAACAGAATAATAAAGAATGGAATAACAGAAGTTCTCTTCACGAATAAGAAAGAAAGAATACCCCTTACGAGTACAACAAATAATATCCCTTACCTTTGAAAGAGGAGTACTCATTAGTAGAGGCGAAGATATACTCGAAGAAAACTTGTCTTACGCCAAAGTTTTCTTAAACTCTAAAGAAATACGCCAAGATTATAGAAGAAGAACTCTCTCTATAGTTTTCTCTCTACAGAGTTTCAAATTGAATTAAGTAAAAAATAATGAAGGAATGAGTTTTTATTTATAGAAGAATGGACTGATAAGAACTAAGTCATTAACGGTCCAGATTGATTTACTTTTTAATCGGACGATCCATATTTAAAGCAAAATCTTTTAAAAAAATATAATATATTCTATTTATAATCTAATAAAACGAATAACCTTATAAAAGTATTATGTTTTATATAAAAAGATTTTACTATGCAAAACACTATCGTGTACTACGATAATAAAATATAATATATTCTAATTATTGTCTAATAAAACAAATAACTTTATAAAAGTATTATGTTTTATAGAAAATGATTTTACTATGCAAAATACTACGCATAATAGAATATTATATATTCTATTTATAGTCTAATAAAATTTTATAAATAAAGATGAATTTTCTATAAATATTATTTTTTGAATATTATGGAATAATTTGATATAATGTTATAGTTGTGGGTAATATTTATAAATTTTGCAAAGTATGCAGTGGTTATATATATATTGATTTGGTGGGGAATATTCGGTTAGCGGGGAATATTAAATGAGAAGTCAATGGCTCAATCATTGGTGGATTTTCTATAAATATTATTTTTGAATATTATGGAATAATTGATATATTGTTTATTGTCGGATTGAAAGCGAATAAGGAAATATTTTATTGAAATAACGGCGGAAATAAGGAAGTTTTCTGGTTGATCTTTGTTGAACTACTCGGTAGTAAAAAAAATGCGATGTCGTGTGGTTGCATAGTAGCTTGCGGTATTGATTATTGATGCTTATGTGAGAAGTCACTCGGTTTGATTCCATTATTGTCGATTAATAATATGAATTATTATAGCGATAATGGCGTTTTATTTTATTAAGTATTATTAAGCGTAATAAAAGCGAAACATCTTTTATATAAAAGCGAGAATACTTTATTAAAGTTATTACATAAATAAAATATAATATATTTTATATTTTATTATGCATAGTGTTTTGCATAGTGTTTTGCATAGTGTTGCATAGTGTTTGCATAGTAAAAATTTTTTATATAAATAGAATATATTATATTTTATTTAAAAGATTTTGCTTTAAATATGAATAGTCAGATTAAAGTAAATCAATCTGGATAGTTCATGGATTAATTACTATGCATTCTATTTTCCTATAAATGAAGCTCATTCCTTCATTATTTTCTTACGAATTCTTTGAAACTACTAGAGAGAAACTATAGAGAGAAAGAAGAAAAGTATTACGCTACTTCACTTTGCCGATATTCGGTTCTTAAGGTAGGGAATATTATTTGTTGTACCGTAAAGGGTGTTATTCTTTTGTATTCATGAAGAGAACTTCTTTTGTTATTCCATTCTTATTTATTACATTGGAATAACTTTTGTCTGAGAATCCCCTATACTTGGTGATCTTCTTCTTTTATTCCATTCTTTATTATTACATTGGAACATCACATACATGTGTTTTTACAGGACTGGTTAAAATCTTTATTATTATTACATTGGAACATCACATGCATTGTGGGACTGGTTAAAATCTTTATTATACATTGGAACATCACATGCATGTGTTTTACAGGACTGATTTAAAATCTTTATCATTACTGTTGGAATATCCTATACATGTGTTTTACGGATGCAGTTCCATCTTTATTATTACATTGGAACATCACTGTCCGGTGTGAATTTCACGACTTTGGTTAGTTATTATTATTACATTGGAATAATAACTTTGTCATCTGCAATCTCGCATGCATGGTGATTTCTTTTGTTATTCCATTCTTTATTATACCTAGTTGGTTAAAACTTTGACTTCTATACTCCATGAAATTAGTAGAATATCCTTGATATTTGCGTTTCATCGATATCTTTTCATGGAAATATTCTTACGATCATTCTTGAATTTTACTCTACAAAGCGATATCATGTTGTGATTTGGATGTTATTAGTTCTGAATAACTTAATTCTTGAACTTGTTTTATTGAATTCTTATATCATTGTCATCATCCTCATGTTTATATTTTTTTAAAGTCATACGTGGCTTTTGTAGAGCATGGATGGACTTGGTATGATTATGACGAGGATTATTCGATTGTAATCATGGTAGTAATGTTACAAATGATGTGGTAAAAAGTCCTCGATTGGTAGTAGTGCATTGATGGACGATTGTTGGCATGATCATGACCATTAATGAATACCTGACTATTCTTGGCGTAGTGCATGAATAATTGTGGTCGTGATACTAAAGAATATCCTTGGTAGTAGTAGTGCGGGGGTGATTCGATGATGTGGATTATTTATAAAAGTGAGTCTCGGCTATATGATGATGAAAAACCTTTTAAATCATAAAAGATAGTAGATTTTATTTTCTACTTGACTCTTTTAATGGATTGCTTGTTCATTGCTATGATTAAACTTGATGTTTATTATATTTTATCGGTTTAACAATGTTGAAGGCTATTGATAATTTATTACGCATTATCTTAGTCGTAATATTTCTTCTTCTTTGGGCTAGTTGAGCTCACCCTTTCTTTCTTTATTCTCTTGAGGAAATGAGAACATATTTGAGACGAGTCGGGGAGCGGAGTAATGGTCGGGAGGATAGCATTAGTAGTCCTCACTATTACGTGAAATAGTGTGATAATAATTGTAATGAGGACTCCTTTTGAGTTTGTATAATATCTAGTAGACAATATTTGTATTCAAACTCACGGTTTATGTCGTATTGTATTACAGCGAGTTATATTAGTAAGTTGTATTTAAATTACATACCATGTATCGACTACCCAAGATGGGTGATGTATACCTAATTTTGGGCGTCGCGGTTAGTATCGAGCTTAGGGATATGATCACTGGCTAAGATGTGAGAATAGTACTAGGAGGGAGGCAGGGGGAATACCTTCGTTAGTATGACCTACCTAAGTTTATGTATTTATTTTATTGGTCGGTCGAGAATATAAAGATAATTGTTACATGTCGATTAATCTTTTGTTTTGTGGCGATGTCTGAAAATGACATCGAGAATGTTGAGAATATGATGGAGCCACGAGCGATCGTTGATTCACAGCATATCGATAATCGAGGATAATAATGCATCGAGAAGGCGACAATCCTCATACAACAACAATATACTTGACCAAATGATGAATGATCAAATGTTCGGAGGCTTTATACGATTTATGACAATGGAGAGGCGACTCTCTGTCAGCGTGGGGTGGAAACACGAGAAAACTCTCGGGCGGTCCGCATTAAACAATTCAAAGGCTGGGACCACCGGAGTTTAAGGGAAGCAAAACCACTTACGGCGGAAGCATGGATAAAGCAGATTACCAAGATATTTGATGTCTTGGGATGCTCAGGAAGCAAAGGTTCCCTTGCCGCCTTTATATTGCGTGGAGGCGATTCTTGGTGGGAATCGGTAAAAGCGTACTCGACTTTCTTTGTCTTGAAGATATCTTGGGAGAAGTTCCGGGGAGGCATTCAGCGACAAATACTTTCTGAAAGTATTACGCCACATGAAGGAGGTGGAGTTTATCAAGTTGGAACAAAACAATATGGCCGTGTCATGATCTGAGGCAAAATTTGCGGAGTTATCACGGTTTCGTCCCACTTGGTGGATAATGAAGAAAGAATGGCACGAATGTTTTTAAGAGGTTTGAAGTGGAATCGTCGACATCTTATTTCTCATAAAGCTGTGTTTGTATTGAGGATGTTGTAAATAGGGCTCGATTAGTGGGTAGCGATAGCGAGTCAATATGACTAAAAAGAAGCGGTAAGCAAAATTATAATACCGGTGAGAGTAGTCATCGAGCGGTGACAACAAGCGTGGAGGAATCAACGGGCGCGGATATGGTAACCACTTGGTGGTAATCGGGGCCAAAACAATAAGAATGGACATTTTGAAAGCGGAGATTAATGATGATGGAAAGGCGTCGACACCTGCACCGTTGTTAAGGAAGGAGAAAGACCACCTATCGTATGCTTCAAATCACGGAGAAGAGGGACACATCGGTCAGAAGCTGTGCCATCATAGTCAAAGCATGTTATAATTGTGGAAGAGAAGGTCCTTAGCTCGATTTTGTCGTTCTAGAAGACAAATTCAACTAGGATGGAGGCACAAAGTAGTCGGAAAAGTCAAAGCCCGGTAGTCTGAGGAGGCGTTTGTTGTGACCTCCCGGAAGCAAGGAACCGAATGAGGTCATCACGGGTAAGCTTATCATAAACTCTAATGAAGTCATACTTTATTTGATCTGGGTTCTACCCATTCTTTTATTTCTCTACTTGCGCTCATCGATTAAATTTGACTCAGGAGAAATTAGACTTTGACTTATCTGTGGAAACTCAGTTGGGAGAAACCTTCATTACATCCTTTGTTTATAAGTCTTGTTTGGTTCAAATCGGTACCCTCACATTACATCGATCTTATTTCATTAAAAATACTTGCATTTGGCGTGATTTAAAGGATTGATTGGTTAACTACTTATCATACAAAAATTGATTGTTTTCGTAAGGTTGTTAGCTTTCATATTTCTAATCAACCTATTATGCGAATTCAAACGACCAAACCATTAAAATCAATCACGGTCATCTCAAGCCATAAAGCTATTCGTTTATTGAAAAGCGGATGTCAAGCTTTCTTAGCTCATATCTGATTTAAACAAAAATCGTCGGTTTTGAGCGATATTTCTATTGTTAATAAATTTCTGGCGTATTCCCAGAAGAACTTCTGGCCTACCCCAGGCGTGAAATTGAATTTTGTATCGACCTTGAACCGGTACAAAACCTATTTCAAAGCCCATGTCGAATAGCTCTATTGAACTTGAGGAGTTAAAGACCCAACTGCGAGGAATTGTTAGACATTGGCTTTATTCGTCCTAAGTACTTCTCCTTGGGGTGCTCACATTACTATTCGTGAAGAAGAAAGATGGGAGTATCGACTTTGTATTGATTATCGGGAGTTGAATCATGTCACCATCAAAAATAGGTATCCATTGCCACGTATTGATGACTGTTTGACCCGATTGCAAGGGCAAATTCTTTTCAAAGATTGATCTTCTTCGTTAGGATATCACCGATTGAAGATTAGAAGCCGTGACATTCCAAAAGGCGGCTTTCCGAACTTCGATGCGGGCATTATGAATTCCTAGTCGTGTCCTTTGGATTGACTAATGCTCCTCTTGCCTTCATGGATATGATGAGCCAAGTATTGAGGAATATTTAGATCACTTTGTGGTCGTCTTTATTGATGACATCCTTATTTATTCCAAAAGCCGTGAAGATCATGAAAGCAACACTTGAGGTGACACTCAAAAGCCGTGAATATAAGCTTTATGCGAGTTGAAGAAATGCGAGTTACGGCTTGAAGAAGTAGCATTCCTTGGGCGCGATGGTATCAAGTCGTGGAATATCATTGACCCAACAAAGATTGAAGCTATTCAAAGTTGGAACAACCTAAATCGATAATAGAAATCGTAGCTTTCTCGGTTTATTTGGTTATTATCGGAGATTCGTGGAAGGATTTTCTCGAATCGCTACTCCATTATTTCGGTGACTCGAAAAGATCAAAGTTGGTTGGGGCGAAGAATGTGAGAAGAGTTTTCAAGAACTCGAGAGGAGACTTATTTTATTTTGTTACGACAATACCATCGGCTCGGAGGATTTGTCATCTCTGATGATGCTTGGGCAAAGGTTGGGATGTGTTCTCATGCAACATGGAAAAGTTATAGCTTTATGCCTCGCGACAACTCAAAGAATATGAGAGGAATTATCCTACTCATGATGCAGAGTTAGCATTTTTATTATCTTGCACTTAAAATTTGGAGGCATTACTTGTATGGGAGAAAGTGGAAATCTTTACGGATCATAAAAGCCTCAAATATTTCTTCACTCAAAAGGAACTCGACATCGACGACAACGGCGTTGGCTTGAACTATTGAAAGATTATGATCGTACCATCGATACCATCTGGAAAAGCGAGCGTGGTAGGCGGCGCATTGAGTAGAAGATCGTATCTGAAATCTGAGTGCGTTATTGTCAAATATGAAGGCCCATTTTGTGTGACTTGCAAAGGATGGAGATAGAGTTAAAGACTCGAGGGGGCGCGTGTGATGATAAGCGAATATCTGAGTAGAGGCAGACTTTAATCGATAAAGTTAAAAGTTGCTCAAGCTACGGACACGGAGGCGATCGTATGAGGAAGAAAGTCTGAGAAGGTGCTATCTTAGGAAGCAAGAATCGATGAAGAAGGAATACTTGAGTCGACTCCGGACTTTGTGTTCTAACGACCACGATTTAAAGTATAATATCATGATGGGGCGCCTGACACACCATTTGCAATCCATCTGGGAGTACCAAAATGTATCATGATATTAAATAAATACATTTTGGTGGAGCGATATGAAGAGAGAGAGAGATATATTTGTTTATCTCAAGGTGTCTAACTTGTCAGCGAGTTAAGCGGAGCATCAAGTACCAAAAGGTCCATTGCAACCACTTGAAATTCGAATGGAAGTGGGAGCACATTACCATGGATTTCGATTCTGGGGTCTTCCTAAGGTTTCTCAAAGGCGTTGATGCGATTTGGGTCATTGTTGATAGATTGACCAAATGCGCTCATTTCTTTACAAATCTGAGAAACTTATACACTTGAGCGTCTTGCTCGTATATACATAAGCGAGATTGTAAGGCGCATGGTATCACCGGTATCCATAGTTACGATCGAGACCCAAGATTCACTTCACGATTTTGGGTTAGTTTGCAAAAAGCTATGAGCGCGGACTTACGATTTAGCTTCGGCATATCATCCTCGAGACGGACGGACGATCGGAGAGGACTATTCAAACTCTTGAAGATCTATTAAGACTACTGTGTCCTTGATTTGAGGGAGTTGGGACAAGTTCTTACCATTGGTGGAGTTTTCCTACAACAACAGTTATCAAGCAAGTATTGGCATGGCTCCATTCGAGCGTTGTATGGAAAAAGTGTCGTTCTCGGTATCTTTGGGATGAGGTGGGTGAAGCAGCGTTGTTGGGGCCGGAGTTGATACGTATGACTACGGAAAAGATTCAAACGATCAAACAACGTATAAAAACCTCACAAAATCGACAAAAAGAGTTATCTTGATCTTCATCGAAAGGGCGTGGAATTCGATATAGGAGATCATGTGTTGTTAAGAGTTGCTCCATGGAAAGGAGTTACAAGATTTGAAAGAGAGAGAAAACTTAATCCTCGATTCATCGGTCCATTTTAATCCTCGATCGAGTAGGAAGCGTGGCCTATAGACTCGCTTTCTGCTTGAAATATGTCTCGTGTTCATCGCGTTTTCACATATCCATCCATATTACGTAAATATGTGAAAAGACCGAACCATATTATTGAGTTAGAAGCAGGACGAAATAGCGGAAGATTTGGCGTATGAAGAGGTTCTGTTCAAATTTTGGATAAGAAGGAACATATTCTACGCTCGAGGTTATACCTCAAGTCGAAAGTTTTGTGGAGGAACCACGATGTTGAGGAAATGACTTGGGAGTTAGAATCGAAATGAAATCAAGGTATCCTTACCTCTTGACATACCAGTCGTACCCTAATTTTGAGGTGAAATTTCATAAGAAGGGAGGTTGTAAGACCCGACTTTTATAAATAAAGATGAATTTTCTATAAATATTATTTTTGAATATTATGGAATAATTTGATATAATGTTATAGTTGTGGGTAATATTTATAAATTTTGCAAAGTATGCAGTGGTTATATTATATTCGATTGGTGGGGAATATTCGGTTTAGCGAGGGAATATTAAATACAATGCTCAATCATTGGTGGACCACTAGCGAAATTATTGTCGGATTGAAAGCGACAAAAAATATTTTATTGAAATAACGGCGGAAGTTTTCTGGTTGATCTTGTTGAACTACTCGGTAGTAAAAAAATGCGATGTCGTGTGGTTGCAGTAGTAGCTTTGCGGTATTGATTATTGATGCTTATGTGAGAAGTCACTCGGTTTGATTCCATTATTGTCGATTAATAATATGAATTATTATAGCGATAATGACGTTTTGTTTTATTAGTATTATTAGCGTAATAAAAGAAAACATCTTTATATATAAAGCAGAATACTTTATTAAAGTTATTACATAAATAAAATATATTATATTTTATTATGCATAGTATTTTGCATAGTGTTTTGCATAGTGTTGCATAGTGTTTGCATAGTAAAATATTTTTATATAAATAGAATATATTATATTTTATTTAAAAGATTTTGCTTTAAATATGATAGTCAGATTAAAGTAAATCAATGGACCGTTAAATGGATTAATTACTATGCATTCTATTTTCTATAAATAGAAGCTCATTCCTTCATTATTTTCTTACGAATTCTTTGAAACTACTAGAGAGAGAAACTATAGAGAGAAAGAAGAAAAGTATACGCTACTTCACTTTGCGATATTCGGTTCTTCTAAGGTAGGGAATATTATTTGTTGTACTTCGTAAGGGGTGTTATTCTTTTGTATTCATGAAGAGAACTTCTTTTGTTATTCCATTCTTATTTATTACATTGGAATAACTTTTGTATCTGTGAATCCCCTATACTTGGTGATCTTCTTCTTTTATTCCATTCTTCTATTATTACATTGGAACATCACATGCATGTGTTTTACGGACTCAAAATCTTTATTATTATTACATTGGAACATCACATATGCATGTGTTTTACAGGACTGGTTAAAATCTTTATTATTCTGTTGGAACATCACATGCATGTGTGTTTTACAGGACTGGTTAAAATCTTTATCATTACTGTTGGAATATCTATCTATCATGTGTTTTACAGGATGCAGTTCCATCTTTATTATTACATTGGAACATCATCGATTGTGAATTTCACGACTGGTTAGATTATTATTATACATTGGAATAACTTTTATACATCTGATACCGCATGCGTGGTGATTTCTTTTGTTATTCCATTCTTTATTATACCCGGTTGGTTAAAACTTTGACTTCTATACTCCATGAAATTAGTAGAATATCCTTGATATTTGCGTTTCATCGATATCTTTTCATGGAAATATTCTTACGATCATTCTTGAATTTTACTCTACAAAGCGATATCATGTTGACAATTTGGATGTTATTAGTTCTGAATAACTTAATTCTTGAACTTGTTTTATTGAATTCTTATATCATTGTCATCATCCTCGTGTTTATATTTTTTTAAAAGTCATACATGCTTTGTAGAGCATGGATGGACTTGGTATGATTATGACGAGGATTATTGATTGTAATCATGGTAGTAATGTTACAAATGATGTGGTAAAAGTCCTCGATTGGTAGTAGTGCATTGATGGGCCGATTGTTGGCATGATCATGACCATTAATGAATACACGACTATTCTTGGCGTGTAGTGCGTGAATAATTGTGGTCGTGATACTAAAGAATATCCTTGGTAGTAGTGCGAGGGGTGATTCGATGATGTGGATTATTTATTAAAAGTGAGTCGGCTATACTTGATGATGAAAAACCTTTTAAATCATAAAGATAGTAGATTTTATTTTCTACTTGACTCTTTTAATGGATTGCTTGTTCATTATGATTAAACTTGATGTTTATTATATTTTATCGGTTTAACAATGTTGAAGGCTATTGATAATTTATTACGCATTATCTTAGTCATAATATTTCTTCTTGGGCTAGTTGAGCTCACCCTTTCTTTTTCCTTTATTCTCTTGAAATGAGAACATATTTGGGACGAGTCGGGGAGCGGAGTAATGGTCGAGAGGATAGCATTAGTAGTCTCTCACTATTACGTGAAATAGTGTGATAATAATTGTAATGAGGACTCCTTTTGAGTTTGTATAATATCTAGTAGACAATATTTGTATTCAAACTCACGGTTTATAAATCGTATTGTACGACAGTTATATTAGTAAGTTGTATTTAAATTACAGTTACCATGTATCGACTATGTGTTGTTTAAAAGTAAAAGATGGGTGATGTATACCTAATTTTGGAGGTAGGAATATTATTTGTTGTACTCGTAAGGGGTGTTATTCTTTCTTATTCATGAAGAGAACTTACATTATTCCATTCTTTATTATTACATTGGAATAACTTTGTAAAAGTGGCATACCCTATACATAACTCAGATCACGCCAGCATTACCCTATACTTGGTGAAATCCTTATGTTATTCCATTTTATCTATTACATTGGAATAACTCATTGATAATGAATCCCCTATACTTGGTGATCTTCTTCATTATTCCATTCTTTATTATTACATTTGGAACATCCACATCATGCGTTTTACAGGACCGGTTCCGTCTTTATTATTACATTGGAACATCCATGTCACATGCATGCGTTTACGCTTGGGACTGGTTCCGTTATTTATTATTCTGTTGGAATAACTTTGCTGTGTAAGGCCTATCGCATGCATGGTGATTTCTTTTGTTATTCCATTCTTTATTATACCCGGTTTGGTTAAAACTTTGACTTCTATACTCCATGAATTTAGTGGAATATCCTCGATATTTATGCTTCATCCAAAGATTTTAATAAAAATATTTTTTTGAGCATTCTTGAATTTTACTCTACAAAAGCAAAATATCATGTTGACAATTTGGACGTTATTAGTTTCTGAATAAATTAATTCGTGAACTTGTTTATTGAATTATTATGTCATTTGTCATCATCCTCATGTTATATTATGTTATCTTCGCTTACGTCGTATAGATGAACTTAGTATAATTATGACCGAGGGATCATTCGGTATAATCATGGCTTGATATAAATGATGTGACAAAAAGTCCTCATGACTGTGTAATGCGTTGATGGATAGTTTTTGGTATGATTATGACCGAGGAGTGATTCGGTATAGTCATGACCATTGATAATTTGATGAAAATCCTTGACCGTGGTAATACAGGGATGATTAGATATTGTGGTTTATTCATTAAACCGAGTCTTAGTGATAAAAATTGATGAAAACCTTTTAAAACCTAAAAGATAGTAGACTTTATTTTCTACTTGACTCTTTTAATGGATTAAGATATTCCACCGCTGATTAAACCGGTTGTTTATTGTATTTTATCGGTTTAACATCATTCAGAAGCTAATGATAATTTATTCTGCATTATCTTAGTCATAATATTTCTTCTTGGGCTAGTTGAGCTCACCACTTTCTTTCACCTTTTTCTTCTTGAAATGAGAATATATTTGGGACGAGTGGGAAAAGAGTGATGGTCCCGAAGATAGCATTAGTAGTCCTCACTATTACGTTAAATAGTGTGTGATAAATGTAATGAGGACTCCTTGAGTATGGATATTGTCTAAATGACAACATTCCTATTAGAACTCTCGGTTTATGTATTGTCGTATGTTATTACGACGGATGTATAATTAAGTTTGTATTTGAATTTATGTACCATGTAAGTGGCGACCCAAGATGGGTGACGTATACCTAATTTTGGGGGCGTTACAAATAATACTAATAAAATAAAATTGAGTGACTTATCACGTAAACATCAATAATCAATATTGTGTGCTACTATGCAACCACGCGTATTACTGTACTTTTACTACCGAGTAGTTCAACAGTTTTAACGGTAAGACTTCCGCCGTTAATTTTATAAAAATATTTTTGTCATTTTCTCAATCCGACAATAATTCTGTTGTGGGGTCTACTAATGATTGTACCGTCGTACAGATATTCCCCGATAAATAGAATATTCCCTGACCAATCGAATATTATACAACAACTTGCATACTTTTTAAATTTTATAAATATTACCCACAACTATAACACTATCTCAAATTCACACCATAATTTTAAAAAAATATTTTGAGAAAATTAAATCTTTATTCATAAAATCTGGGGTCTCACAATTTTGGCCCGGCCCGTGGCCCATGACTTTTTTTTTAAAAAAAATAAATAAAATGTTACTACTTGTGGGTTGTAAAGCTTGAACACAAGACTTGTAAGTAAATAAATAAGAGTTTAAACCAACTGAGCTACAACAACTATTTGTTTTATTATTAATTATTTTATTATTTTTAATATTTATTAGTATGCTTGTATACAAATTCTGTTTATTTGTAGCGTGTAACAAATGCGCATATATTAGTATGCTTGCCGGCAACTAGAAAAGAAAAATTAAACAGTTAAAAGTACCAAAACAAAGTATCAATTAAATTATGCTTTATGGAGTAATAAAAAACAACCAGTGATACACCTTGCTTGAAACAATAAATATAAAAACATCAGTTCCAATGATTAAAGAAGATGGTCTATTCCTTGCTTTTTTAAACAAATTTTTTCAAACAAACTTAGTATTTTAGACTACTGTTTTCTTAAATAAACACTAGTGATACATACACAGTTGCATACTCAAATATAAATAACTGACTAATTTACCCTTATTATAAGTAAATACTATTAGCTTTATTATTAATTATTTTATTATTATTAATTATTTTATTATTTTTAATATTTATTATTATTACTATTTTTGGTGTAGCTTTAGTTTACAAAAATAAAATAAAGCAGAAGTTCACGTGGTAGGTAAAGCCGCCACTTAGCCCTCATATTTCTATCCCACAAAACCCTTAGTTTTTTTTTTACCTACCGCCGTTACCTGTGTCTAATGTCAATCCACAATTTTTGTTCATAATCATATCAATCAACAGTTTCTCTGTGCACCTATGCCAAAGATAATTTTTTCCATGTGTTTTTACTATGTACGCTAAAACATTCAACAATTTATTGTCTTTGCACCCAGATCAAAGACATTTACAACAACTTAGTTTAAATTATTAAATAACAATAATATGAATGATAAACATAAATAATCGTAATAATAAAACATCAAATAAACATAAACGATTTTTAATTTAATTTATATAAAGTCAAAATTATTAACACGATATCAAAAAAATCAATTAAAGTTCGTGATAAAATATTAAGTTCAAGAAATGTAAGTTTTATAGTTCAAATATAACGTTTAAAATTTAATAAGAATATTTAGATAAAATATACATTTACAACAACTTAGTTTAAATTATTAAATAATAATAATATGAATGATAAACATAAATAATCGAATAATAAAACAACAAATAAACATTAACGATTTTTAATTTAATTTATATAGAGTCCAAATTGTCAACACGATATCAAAAAAAACGATTAGAGTTCGTGATACAATATAAAGTTCAAGAAATGCAAGTTTCATAATTCAAATATAACGTTTAAATTTTAATAGGAATATTTAAATAGAAATATATTAGATGGAGCATAAACTATTAAAGAAGTTATAATCATTTCATAAATTTTCAACGTTTAATGATAAAACTGTATAAACGAATAATAATTTCTTATCGTAAATTTAGGAGCACGAAATAAAATGATATCTCTTACTTTAGTATGAAATTAGATACTATCTATTATGTAGGGGATTATGTGACACACCCAAAATAGGTATATATCACCCATTCTGAGTCGTCAAATACATGGTACATAATTTAAATACAACTTCCTTATACAATACAATAAAAACGTAGCTGAGAGTTTTTACACGAATATTGTCTAGTATACAGTATCCAACCTCAAATGGAGTTTTCATTACAAGTATTATCACACTATTTTATAAAATAGTGATGACTAGTACAGCCACCATCTCGGACCGTCACTCCATTCCCCGACTAGTCCCGATTACGTCCTCATTTTCTGAAGAGAACAATGAAAGCAAAATGGTGAGTTCAACTAGCCCAGTAAAATTATTATGACTAAGATAATGCAGAATAAATTATCGTTAGCCTTCAACAGTGTTAAACTGATAAAATATAATAAATATCAAGTTTAACTGTAGCGGAACAAGCAATCTATTAGAAGAGTCAAGTAGAGCATGATATCTACTATCTTCTATGATTTAAAAGTTTATCATCAATTTTATCACTGAGACTCAACTTGATAAATAATCCACATCACTGAATTATACATGCACTACGGGCCAAGAATATTCGTGTTATCATCAATGATCATGATCATGCCAACAACTGTCCATCAATGTACTACGGGCCAAAGATGACTTTTACCACAACATAAGCATGCTAATGATTACAATGATATAAGAAATCAATTAAATGAAAGTAAGGATAAATTTTAAAGATTTATAATTTAATTTATTTAGAATTCAATAATATCCAAATTGTCAACATGATACTGCTTTGTGGATTAAAATTCAAGAATAATATTGTATTAAAAGTTATTTGGACCAGAAAAAAATCAATTTTTATCGTGAATAATACCCGGGCGAATAGTACCCCGGTGAATAGTAATTCGGGAATAGTACCCCGACATGAAAAGATTACAAATTATCAAGAATGCTCGGAAGAATATTTTCATGAAAAAATAGTAGATGAAGCACAAATTTCAAGGATATTCTACTAATTTCACGGAGTATAGAAGTTATACTTTAACAAAATGAGTGTAGAATTTGAAATCTGAAACGAAATAATATTACTTACATACAATAGAGTATGGAATAAAATATTATTTCATACGAATATTGAACAAAAATAACATTCCTTACCTTAAAAGAATAGTATTTCTGACTGGTAGGGTGGAGATATTCTTTAAGAAAACTTATAATATTTTTTATGCTTAAAACTTCCTTAAACTCTAAAGAAATACGTTCAATATTACAGAAGAAGAATTTTCTAATTCTGGTGTAATTTTCAATTCTAAACTAAGCATCCTATTTATAGGAGAATTGAAGGATACTATTTGAATGCATAGTAAGGAAAAAAATCACGGACTGCACAGTGACTGTCACAAGAATTCTACTAAATTTCTGATTTTACTAAACAAATACTATGCATAATAAAATATAATATATTCTATTTTTATAAAAAAAAAAACTTATAATAATAATAATAATACTCCCTCCCCTCCAAGTAATCCCATTTCCCCACCCGTTACCCGTGAACAAATAATATATATATAATACTTATATATATATATAACAAAATTGAGATAACTTTTACCGACGGTTTTAAAAAATGGGTAAGTGGGGGTAGGAGTGAGCAAAAAATGGATAAAATCGAACTACCGAACCGAAATTTTTTAACCGAATTATTTTGATTTTTTGGTTTTTTTTACAATTTCGATTATATCTGAATTATTTTTCAAAGATTGATTCTGATTACTGGTTTCGGTTTTTCAAAATCTGACTATTCGTGTATCCCAATAATCTAACGATAATTCTTAAAAATATTAATTTTATAATATTATTATTACGTCATTCGACCATTCAAGAATCGGGAGTCTGAAAGTATTAACCTAAGTGACCGAAATTGGCTCCTAAGTTTTAGATCCGAGAAATTTAACCCCAACTCGACACTTGCTTTCTCGATCATTCTTTCACTATGTCTCCCTTACGATTTCAATTCTTCACTTTTTGCGGTGCCTCTCGATCTCGATCGTCGACACTCGATTACTCCAAATCCCCTGTCTCACTTACGACTTCAATTCTTCTCGAATTGCTTCTCGAGCTCGAAGTTCGACAAATGACAAGTGGTCCACGCCTTCGGACTTTAGTTAATTTATGCTTTTCCTTTTGATTGGTTATCTTTAATGGTGATCTAGATGTTTGATAGATTTTCAAGTTTCTTTGTTGTTATTGTTTATTTTTGTGAAAGTCTTAGTATTTAAGCGATAACTGGGGCAAAAGTAATATGTTGTTCAAGTGCTTTAATTTTTGTGTTGAATTTAGTGCAATTACATTGAAATAAGACTTTGTGTGGGTGAAAATATTTGTTGCTTTTGATCTTTTATGTATGTATATGAAGCTCGTGCATATATAATAAAATTTAAGTTGGATGAAATATGATTTGGTAATTGGTGTTTTAATGTGTCTTTGCTTATCCTAGAATTTGTTACTTTTAGAGTGATAATCTATCAAATTATACTGATCAATACCACCTTTTGAGGTTTTCCTTCTACTTCCCTCAAGAAACTTAGGTTTTGATGATGGAGTAAACACATGTAACAGTTGTATGTTGATTCGGTTTTTACCCGAATTATCGAAATTATAATTCGGTAATTCGGTGTTCGATAATTCGGTTAATATCAAATTTCGGTTTTTGTTTCGGATATTAAAATTATCATTATTTTGGTTTTCGGTTATAACCGAATAGCTTATTCGGTTCGGTTATAACCGAATGCTCACTCCTAAGTGGGGGTAGGGCTGAGCAAGTAACCAAATTGAAACTGAAATCTCACAAAAAACCGCACAAACCGCACCAATTAAAATCTCACCAACTGTTCCGGCGTATGTGGCGATTTTAGGTGGGTTGAATAACCAAATTTACAGTTCCGATTTGGTTATTAGCCAAAACCGCACGTATAAAATCAAAACTGCACCATGTGTGTGTATGTATGTATTATCTCTAGTAAATTTTAAAATTACTTTTCACTTAAACACGCTTAGAGAAAACTCCAGTCTTGCATTGTCATTTATTCACCATTTGAAAGAAGATGTTAGAGGTTATAGAGTCAAAAAATTAAGCAATTGGGTTTTGGAATTTTGAATTTGTTTGATGCGTTATTGGATGGGCTTATAGCTGAGAGGCTCGAGCACTTGATGCACTGATTAATGTCAATGCTATAATAGTAATAGTCTAATAGATTATTTTTCAAATTAGGTATAGTTAGTGTTATATTCTATAAGTACTCCCTGCAATAGATATAATTTCATTCTATCTCCAATATATACTTTTAATTTTTGGGGAACTAGATAAACATTCTTGCTTGTTATCGAATATATGGTCTCCGTTGTTTTATATAGCGTATGTTTTAGTTTTAAAACATGCTTGATATAATTCTCATTGCCGACTCTATCACTAAGTTAATTGCTCAATGTAAATTTTATTGAAGACTTAGATTTTTTTTTTGTTTCAATTGGTTTTGGAACCGAAACTGCACCAATTAAAATCGCACCGAACACTTTAAAATCGCACCACACCAATCATGCGAGCAGCTTGCCCTGCCTTTTGAATTTTTTTTCAAACCGCACTTAAAAAGTTTTTTTGCACTGATTTGGACTTCAAACCGCTTTTAAACCAAGACCACGCTCACCCCTAAGTAGGGGGTCCATAAACGACAAATAAATTAGAATAAAATTTTTCTTTTAAAATGTCATTTATTTAGGAATGGAGGGAATAATTTGTAAGATAATTGATTATGGGTCTCAGCCAAGTTGGAGAATAAAAGTTTGCAGGGGAATTAATTGTGGGTCCCAACCAAATTGGAAAAGAAAAGTTTACATCATAATTGATTGTGGATCTCGTGAAAAAATAAGTCAAATTTACATCAAACGGCTCGTGTTAAACCTTTATATTTATAAAATTTGAACAAACATCTACCACACGTCACTTATCATACTTATATTTAAGTAACACGATTTTTTTTATCAATTATTCACAAAATTTTAATATTTCAATAATTATTCATTATAATATTATTAGACTCATAATAATGACAACCATATCGTTCTCATAAAAGAGGGGGCCTTCCGTAAAAACGGCGTGCAACCAAATAACCCATTTTTTGACATAATTTTTAGAATTTGTCAATAATGCTAATTGGTCTAATTATTTTATTTTAATTATTATGAGTTACTGTGTTGTGACAATTATTGATTAATTATTGATTTAATAATATGAAATATTGTGCAGTTGTAACAATTATTGAGTTAAAATATTAAACAATTGTTAATGTAATAATTATTGAATCAATAATATGAAATATTGTGCAATATCGTGTGATACTGTGAAATATCGTGTACCACTATAGAATACTGCGTGCTACTGTACTTTTATCATTGAGTATTTAAACAGTTAAAAGTGATAGTATTGTTAACAAATTTATTATTATTATTTTTATGTCGCCATCGATATTCGACAATTATGTCGTTATCGATATTCGACAATTATGTCGTTGTAGAACTCACTAGTGATTGGTTAATTTGACACCGTCGTACTTTACTGAATATTATCTGATAGAATAAATATTTTCCTACATACTTTTTGTACATCACCTTTAATTTTATTATTTTATTAATTTAATACCTTACTTTTTAGAATATTAATTATAAAATAAATAAATTATATTTATTAAAAGTCAGTGTATTATAGTAGATTACCGAATATATATGTTCGCTTCATGAAAGATACTCACTCGGTTCTTTTTTATCTGACGTTTTAGGATAATTTTTGTATTCTTAAATACATGACGTTTTGGAATTTATAGGAGAATTGGTTATAATTTTTTTCAAATTACCCTTAAAAATAAATTATTTACAAATTTTCAATACTCATTTATATTCTTTATGTATATTAATGCAATCCACATATTATCTTTTCTCTTTCTTTTCTTCTCTATCCTTTCCTTCTCATTCTACTCACTCTATCCCTTTTTCTCTCCTTCCTATTTGACTCTATTTATTTTAATCACTCTTTTAATATAATGATGTATTCTCCACACAAAAATGTAAAAGTAATTTTGTGTATTTTTAATCGCAAAATATTTAAATTATTTCTTTAAGTAGCTACATCTATGGTTAATATAATTTTTTTTTGTTTTATAATATCATACGTAATCTAAATATTCCATGAAAGAACTTTTTAATTATAAGGAAAAATGGCGGAAAAAAAAGCAAAACAAACACAAATTTCAGGCTAAGTAATAAAAAAAAGAGCAATGAGATGACGTAAATTGAGGTAATGGGCGATAAAAATTAGTTATATGAGAAATTAAGTTTATGGGATAACTACACATTGATTAAAGACGAGGAGAGATAAAGTAGATGAATAGATAAATGAAAAGGTATTTTGGGCATTTAGTAGCATACTCCATCCGTCTCAGGATAATAATGAAATATGGAGAAAGAATTAGAATAAGAAAAATATAAGATATTTAATGCTACGGGTATAATAGAAAAAATTGTGTAAAAATTTAGTTATTTAAAGAAAGTGGACTTTTAATATGGGACAACCCAAAATAATAATAAAGACTTTTATACTGGAACGGAGGGAATATTTAATTAACAGTAATTAAATTTCTTAATATATGTGATCAACTTTAAAACGTCAGACAAAACAAAACCGAATTACTTTTACTAACAAACTTATATCTATTATTACTATATTTCGATACTATTATTAAAATGATAAATTATAATACAATTAAGTCAATAGATTAAAAAGTCATGTACCCTTCGTCTCATGATAAAAATTCTTATTACTATTTTGGGTAGTGTCATGTTAAATGCCAACATTCCTTTAATAACCATTTTTTTACACATTTTTTTCTATTATACTCGTAGCATTAAATATCTCATATTTTTTTTATTCTAATTCTCTCTTCATATTTAATAAGTATAATTAGTTCTGTGCTACAAATATTTTGAATTGAAAAGCTAGAAAATCACTCTCTCGCCTACATTAAAATTAATTAATGACATATTATTATGGACAATTTTGTCATTTCATGTAAGACCCCAACTTATTATAAATAAAATCAAATTTTCTCTAATTATTATTGTGAATAATAAGGTGTTAATTTGATATAATACTTTGGTTATGGGTGAAATGTGCAAATTTTGTAAAATAAACAAGTGATTATAAAATATTCATTGTTGTCAGGGAATATTCGTTTGGTAAATGGAATATTCTTTCCGCTTGGGAATATTAAATATTTACAAGCAGCCTATTTGTGGGCCCCATAACGGATAATTATCGGATGAAGAAAAGCATAAAGTTTGAGTTTTATAAATAAGCACAGAATAATTATACAATTAACACTTTGTTGGAATACCGGTGGTTAAAATACGATGAATGTCGTGTGGCACAAAGAAGATTACGCAGATTGCATAATATTGATAAATTATTGATCCTTACGTGAAGAAGACACTACTCAATAATTGTTACGGTGAATTCTTATTCAATATTTTATTTTATTGATTCAATAATTCTTTGCGTTGATATTTTATATTATTGTTGTTTTGATAATTGTGTCGCGACAGTATTTTCCATTATCGGATCGATAATTTATATTATTTGAATAATATTATTAGATAGCATTATTAGCAATGTCAGAAAGTTTACATCAAAGAGAGGTTTGGTCACCTAATTGCGGCCAAGGTAAGGAGAAATCCTTATTGGAAAGCCCCCTCTTCAGGAAGCTACTTAGTTGTCAAAAAATGTGATTTCGTAATATTATTTGTGAATAATTAATTATTGATTTATATGATAAGAAAATATTTATTTTATGTGGATATAAATGTTGGATATATTTATTATGGTTAAAAATGAAGGAGTTAATGTTGAGATATTTTATCAGTATTTTTGTCGGAAAGGAGGTATTAAAAATTAAACCAGTGTTTTGAGATATAATGCGTGAGTTATAATTTTTAATCCGACCGTTGGATCGTTGTGATTTTTGGATATGTTATACATATATAAGTTGAGTATATGTCCACAAATTTTGAACCGTTAAAAATGAACGTATGATTTGTTATGAATTTTAAGAGGTGGCTGATTCAGAAATTAGGTTGATAAATGATTTTGGTGGAAAATTCTCGAATTGAGTGGGCCCCACTTGTGGTTGGTGAAGAAATGTGCTGAATTTTATTTCAAATGTGGTGGGTGGCAATAGTAGAAGGTAAAGCCATCAGGTTGCAGGTCAAGTCTGCTTCGGCGTGCTAACATTTTCCTATAAATAGAGAGCTAAGTTAGAATTGAAAATCACACCAGAAACAAGTTTTCTCTCTTGCTCTCTATATTATCGAGTGTATTTTGTGAGTATTTAGATACTTTGTGAGTTTCTGATTAGCGGTGCAAGTTCCTTCAAAGACTATATCCAATTAGATTCCAATGTCTATCTTTCGATGGGTAAGGGATGTTATTTTCTTCGTAAATGATATTATTTCTTTCGATATCATTATGCTGAAATATTGATCTGAACTTTTTATCAAATTTAGAACTTTTTGTGTTGAAGTTACTATTCACGTATACGGCACTATTCACGAATACGGTACTATTCACTGAAAAAATAAAATTTTCTTCTTTTTGTCTAAGATGTCTATTGTGGTTACTATCTTTGATTGTATCCATGTTTTGATCTTTATTCTTGAATTTTGCTTCAAAATTGGTTATTATAGAGTATTATTGATCTTAGATAAACTTTAATACGAATCTCTAATATTTGTTATTTTGTTTCACTGGATTCGTTCCTTTAAAATATTTTTCATCATCCTCAGTCCTAAATGATGATATTACTGAATATCTTTGGCCTGTAGTGCAAAGATGAATGATTATCTAATGAATATCTTTGGCCTGTAGTGCAAAGATGAATGATTATCTGATGAATATCTTTTGGTCAAAAGTAGTGCAAAGATGATGCAGTGTTGAGATGAACATGACCAATTGGTGATACAAATGAATATCTTTGGCCCGCAGTGCAAAGATGAATATTTGATTAAAGATGTGTATTGATTGATGTTACAGGGATAAAATATTGATGATGAATTTTTAAATTCATAGATGATAGTAGATTTTATTTTTTACTTAACTCTTCTAATGAATTGTTGTTTCCGCTGCAGTTGTTGATCTAAAACTTGTTGTCTATTACATTCTATCAGATTTTTCCTGTTGAAGACTAATGATAATTTGTTGTATATTATCTTAGTCATAATATTCTTTACTGGGCTAGTTGAGCTCACCCTTTTCCTTTTTGTTCCATTTTCTTCTCAGGAGGTGAGAACATAGCAGGAACTAACCAGAGTATGGAGTGATGGTTCAGGATAGTTGTTTTAGCAGTCCTCACTATTTCTGTAAAATAGTGTATGAATAATTATAATGAGGACTTATTTGAGTGTGGATATTGTCCAGAAGACAATATTTGTATTTAAACTCACAGTATGTGTTGTTGTATTTTGCACGACAATTGTATTATTGAAGTTATAGTTTGCTTTCTGTACCATGTATTTGGCGACTCAGAATGAGTGTTGTATACCTATTTTGGGGGCGTCACATATATATACATGTGATTGTACGTGAACGGTATGTGACGTGGGCCATCAAAATATGCACGTGATTATATGTAAGCGGTTTTATATGATAGTATACTTATTTATAAGTTATCAAATGGCTGATATATTTTTAATTTTCAAAAATTAAGAGATTCAAATAAATTAAATGTTTTTTAGATTTTAGTGTACAAGTGTAGAACACCACTTTCAACAATTCTGCGTAGATAAACGACACAACTATCCGCGGCACATAATAGATACGACCAACTAAAGTTCCTAACGTAAGCAGGCCTATGGATGAGTCCTTACATTTGAACTGTAAACCCCTTCTCAGAGGTCTAAGAGCATTCACAACAATTTTTTTTATCTTTATCCTTATCTTGTAGTGTTATTGAGTCATTTTACAAAATAGGGATTCAATTTTTTTTACTATGTACCCAACATGTTCCTTGTGACGCCCCCAAAATAGGTATACATCACCCATCTTGAGTTGCCAAATATATGGTACAGAAAACAAATACAAACTTAATTATACATCATGAGCTGTGAGTTTAAATACAAACATTGTCTTCCAGACAGTATTCAAACTCAAAATAAGTCCTCAATACATTTATTAACACACTATTTCACAGAATAGTGAGGACTACTAATGCTATCCTCTAGACCGTCACTCCGTTCCCCGACTAGTCCCTGTTACGTTCTCATTTTCTGAAGAGAACAGTGAAAGAAAGGGTGAACTCAACTAGCCCAGTAAGAAATATTATGACTAAGATAATACAGAATAAATTATCATTAGTCTTCAACAATGTTAAACTGATAAAATACAATAGACATCAAGTTTAAGCTGCGGTGAACAAGCAATCCATTAAAAGAGTCAGTAGAGAATAAAATCTACTATCTTTTATGATTTAAAAGGTTTTCATGACTTTTATCATTTTTATTTGAGACTCGACAATAAATAATCCACATCATCGAATCACCCCTGCACTACGGCCAATGATATTCTTTAGTATCACGACCACAAATTATCCATGCACTACGGGCCAATGGCCATTCATGTATTCATCAATGGTCATGATCATGCCAACAACGGTTCATCAATGCACTACAGGCCAATGAGAATTTTTATCACATCATTTATAACATTACGATCATGATTACACCGAATAATCCCTGGTCATAATCATACCATGTCCATCTATGCACTACAGGCCGCAGATGACTTTCAAAAAATATAAACACGAGAATGATGACAATGATATAAGAATTCAATAAAACAAGTTCAAGAATTAATTTATTCAGGAACTAATAACGTCCAAATTGTCAACACGATACTTTTTTTGTAGAGTAAAATTCAAGAATGCTCGGAAGAATATTTCCATGAAAAGATCTTTGGATGAAGCGCAAATATCAAGAATATTCCACTAATTTCATGGAGTATAAGTCAAAACTTTAACCAACCGAGTATAATAAGGAATGGAATAACAAAAAAAATCACCGCATACGCGATAGATAGACAGCGAGTTATTCCAATGTAATAATAATTAATCGGAACCAGTCCCACAGAAACGCATGTATACATGATATTCCTACGTAATAATAAAGCGGAATCGGTCCGGCAGAAAACGCATGCATGTGATATTCCAATGTAATAATAACGAATAGAATAACAGAATAATTTCACCAAGTATAGGTAATTTATGTATACAAAAGTTATTCCAATGTAATAATAAATAATGGAATAATGTAAGTTCTCTTCATGAATACAAAAGAAATAATACCCCTTACGAAAGTACAACAAATAATATCCCTCACCGTAAAAAAGAAGCTGGATATAAGAGTAGGAAAGTAGCAGAATACTTTTCTTCTTTCTCTATAATTTTCTCTAGTAGAGTTCAAAGTGAATTCGTAAGAAATAATGAACTTTTATTTATAGGAGAATGGAAAGACACCGTGTAGGATTTATCATGATTTGATAATTCATAACTCACGAGCAAGCATCGATTGAAACCTTTGGTTGATTAAATTTCAATGAATTTTCCTAATACAAACAAAAATTAAAATAATACATATATATAAATATAAACACATGCTTGTTGAATTTTGCTTCCACCCGACAAACTCTTAAAATTTACTTGACTTCTGAATCCACCAAAGGACAATATATCACATATACATATATATATATATATATATATATATATATGTGTGTGTGTAACATACACACCCCACACTAATATTATATATATACATACTAGTCCACCATTCCCACATTCCACCCAATTCACGGGTGGAATTCCTCCCACCAAAAGAAAAATCCTTTCATTCCCCCACCAATTTCAAACATGTGCCCCGCCTATTATTTCTCCAATTTCCTTATACACACACTAGATTATATATACATATTCACACACTCCACCACTCACATTATATATATATATATATATATATATATATATATATATATATATATATATATATATATATATGATCGGGAGATCGAAGCATTCTCCTTAAATAACATTACGTTTAAATAGCATTCTTTTATTAAAACTACGTCATTTTGGAGGACGCGGTGACATTTTTTTGTAAATACGCGGTGGCATTGTATTTACAAAAATGTCACTGCGTCCCTCCAAAACGACGTAGTTTTAATAAAAGAATGCTATTTAAGGCGGAATGCTATTTAAGGAGAATGCTCTTGATCCTTACCGTATATATATATATATATACACACACACACACACATCACATACCATATATATAAATATATTTTACCTCTCTTTTACGTTACTTCCTCTCACCCCTATTTTCAGATTTCATACATCACATGTGGGCCCCATATGTGGTCCCCACATGTGGGCCTCACCTTTATTATATAAAATAATTTTCTACCGATTTATTTTGAAAAATGGGCAAAATAGGGGGTCCATAAAATAAGCAAAACTAAGTGATTTCTCACGTAAGCATCAATAATCAATACCGTGTGCTACTATGCAACCATGCGTATTCTTTTCTTTTAACAGGGTGTTTCAACGATTAACAGTAAAACTTACCGATATTTTCATAAAATATTTTTGTCATTTTCTCAATCCGATAATAATTTCATTATGGGTCCACCAATGATTGTCTCAATATATACGGATATTTTTTGACAAAAAGAATATTCCCCGACCAATCGAATATAATATGACAACTTGCATACTTTGCAAAATTTATAAATACTACCCACAACTATAACATTATATCAAATCCACACCATAATATTAAAAAATTATTTCGAGAAAATTAAATATTTATTCATAAAACTGGGGTTTCACAATCTCCTCCTTATGAAATTTAAGCCTCGAAATTTTCAGACGCACCAGATATCTTAGAACAAGTGAGGATACCTTGACTTCATTTCAGATTCTAACTCTTGAGGTAAAACCTTTGAGTGTTGAATACGATTCTTCTTATCCAAGATTTAACACGTATCTCCTCAAACGTTAAATCATCCGCTATCTCGTCCGGTTCTAAATTAATAATATGGTTCGGGTCGTAACATCGATACGTTAAAAACGTTATGAGCACGCGATATACTTGGCGGTAAAAGCGAGTCTATAAGCCACAATACTCCTACTTAATCGAGGATTTCAAATGGGCCAATTAAATCGAGGGTTGAGATTTCTCTTCAAACAATTCTTGCTTTTAAAATAACGCCTTGAACCTTCTTATTAGTATTCATCATTTCCGGATCAGTAGCTCAGCATTGCGGCTTTAACTTTATCGATTAAAGTTGATTCTACTCAGATATTCGTTATCTTCTACGTGGGTCCCTAGAGTCTTTAACTCTATCTTCATCATTTGTAAGTTATCTGAAATGAGTCTTTGTGTTAACAATATCTCCTTTTCAGAACGCATACGATCTTCTACTCAACACGCCATTACCACGTTCATTCTTCCACGATGATATTAAATGGTACGATCGTAATCTTCAACAGCTCGAGCCAACATCTTTGGCGCATGATACGTTCATTTTAGTTGAAGAAATATTTGAGGGTTTAAGAAATGGGTTTTGTACTGGGGTTAATACAAAATTCGATTTCACGCTCTAGGGTAGGCTAAGAAGTCGTCAGGAATACGTCAAGAAATTTATTAACGATAAAAATATCATTCAAAACTGTGACCCTCATCTAAGACTTGGATAGCACGTCACATTGATACCTATCAACTTGTCATCTTCATTCACGACGTCGCTACAGAACGTCTGGCTCCGGTGTATTCCACATAAGGAAGTCATCAGCAAAAGGCTCGGGGCTCTTTACTTATGGCTTGATATGACAGTGATTGACTTTAGTGGTTTGGTTGCTTGAATTCACATAATAGGTTGGTTAGGAATATAAAAGCTAACAACCTTACGAAAAGCATGATGAGCAGTTAACCAATCGTTTCCAAAAATCACATCAATGCAAGTATTTTCAAAGAGATAAGATCGGCAGGTAACGTGAAAGTGTTGATTTGAACAAGATTTATAAATAGTGGAGGTAACGAAGGTTTCTCCCAATTTGAGTTTAAACAGATATATCAAAGTCTAACTTCTAGGAGTTAAATTCAAACATTGAACACAACTAGGTGAAATAAAGAGTGAGTAGAACCCAGATTCAACACGCGATATAGACTTATTTAGAGTTTATGATAAAGCTTACTCGTGATAATTTCATTTGGGTTCCTCACACATTGGGAAGTCATGACAACCGTTCTCCTTTGAACTATCCCGCTTTGACTTGTGCGGGGGTAGCATTTGGTGTCATCACTATCGTTGGAATTGACTTTTTTATAGGCATATTCCACCTCAATCGCTTCATCGTATTTTCGATTCATGATCTCGAATCATCAATCTTCGATCCATATCGAATTGAGATTGACCACTGCATGTGGTAATTCAAAACTCGATGTTGGGTTCTTCCATTCATTGTCAAAAAGAGAAATGTATATCATCTATTTTAGCCTTTTTGGATCGGATGTCTCTTTCTACAATATCAACATGTCGATGCGCGCTTTTACCCACTCATCCTTCATTCTCACTCGTTCGATTGTTTCTTCTTTCAAATTGATCCTTGATATTTGAATTCTCGATTCTAACTTTAATATCTTACACTCTGCTTAAAGCGTGATTTTGTTCGAGCATCACATATCGGGTAACACAATTTTAAATTGTTGCATCCCTTTGTTCCACGACCGCTTGATTCTTCAACCTCGTTCTTCTAACTCACGAATACGATCTTGCGGCTTCTACATTTTGATCAAAATTTATTCTAATAAATTCTCCTCAGTTCCTTCTTCTTCCTCACTCTCGCCTACTACCTTGCTACTTAGCTTTCGGGTTAACTATTAATTCTTCCTTCACCATATGGATATCTCTAATTCCTTCTTCGCCTGATATTACATTATCCTGGTTGGTGATTAGAGGTGTCTCCACGGTCTCACTCACTCCATTGTTGACATTTTCAGCTGTCATTTTCAAATACTGCCACAAAACAAGGGTTAAATAACATATCACATATTATCCCTATACTCTGACCGACCAATTAAATAACAAGTAAACTTAGGTAGGTTATACTAGCAAAAGAATTTCCCGTCTCTCCTCTCCTAGTTCTTGTCTCACATCTCAGCCAAGGATCATATCCCTAAGCTTTGATACCAACTGTGACGCCCCCCAAAATAGGTATACATCACCCATCTTAAGTCGCCAAATACATGGTACATAATACAAATACAAACTTAATTATACATATGAGCTGTGAGTTTAAATACAAACATTGTCTTCCATACAGTATTCAAACTCAAAATAAGTCCTCAATACATTTATTAACACACTATTTCACAGAATAGTAAGGACTACTAATGCTATCCTCAGGACCGCCAATTCACTCCAGTTCCCGATTAGTCCCTCTTTATGTTCTCATTTCTCAAGAGAACGGTGAAAGAAAAGGTGAGCTCAACTAGCCCAAGAAGAAATATTATGACTAAGATAATGTAGAATAAATTATCATTAGTCTTCAACAATGTTAAACTGATAAAATACAATAGACATCAAGTTTAACTGCAGTGGAACAAGTAATTCATTAAAAAAGTCAAGTAGAGAATAAAATCTACTATCGTTTATGATTTAAAAGGTTTTTCATGACTTTTATCATTTTTATCGCTGAGACTCAGCTTAATAAATAATCCACATCATCGAATCACTCCTGCACTACGGCCAAGAATATTATTTAGTATCACGACCACAAATTATCCATGCACTACGGGCCGAGGACATTCGTGTATTCATCAATGGTCATGATTATGCCAACAACGGTCCATCAATGCACTACGGGCCAATGAGGACTTTTACCACAACATTTATAATATTACAGTCATGATTACACCGAATAATCCCTAGTCATAATCATACCAAGTTCATCTATGCACTACAGGCCACAGATGACTTTCAAAAAATATAAACATGAGGATGATGACAATGATATAAGAATTCAATAAAACATGTTCAAGAATTAATTTATTCAGGAACTAATAACGTTCAAATTGTTAACATGATACTTCTTTGTAGAGTAAAATTAAAGAATGCTCAGAAAAATATTTTCATGAAAAGATACTGGATGAAGCGCAAATATCAAGAATATTCCACTAATTTCATGGAGTATATAAGTCAAAACTTTAACCAACTGAGTATAATAAGGAATGGAATAACAAAAAAAAAATCACCAGACATGCGATAGATCGCATGCGAAGCGAGTTATTCCAATGAATAATAATTAACGGAACCGGTCCCACGTAAAACGATGTATACATGATATTCCTACGAATAATAAAGGCGGAATCGGTCCGGCGTAAAAGCGCATGCATGGATATTCCAATGAATAATAACGAATAGAATAACAGAATAATTTCACCAAGTATAGGGTAGCCCATGTATACAGGTTATTCCAACAGAATAATAAATAATGGAATAACAGAAGTTCTCTTCATGAATACAAAAGAAATAATACCCCTTACGAGTACAACAAATAATATCCCTTACCGTAAAAGAAACTGGATATAAGAGTAGGAAAGTAGCAGAATACTTTTCTTCTTTCTCTCTATAATTTTCTCTCTCTAGAGTTTCAGTGAATTCGTAAGAAATAATGAACTTTTATTTATAGGAGAATGGAAAGACACTGTGTAGGGATTTATCACAGACGCAATAATTCATAACTCACGGGCATCAGACGAAACCTTTGGTTGATTGAATTTCAATGAATTTTTCTAATACAAACAAAAATTAAAATAATACGTATATATAAATATAAACACATGCTTGTTGAAGTTTGCTCCCACCCGACAAACTCTTAAAATTTACTTGACTTATGAATCCACGAAAGGACAATATATCACATATACATGTATATATATATATATATATATATATATATATATATATACTACTCCACCATTCCCACATTCCACCCAATTCACGGGTGGAATTCCTCCCACCAAAAGAAAAATCCTTTCATTCCCCCACCAATTTCAAACATGTGCTCCGCCTATTATTTCTCCACTTTCCTTATACACACACTAGATTATATATACATATTCACACACTCCACCACTCACATTATATATATATATATATATATATATATAGACACACATCACATACCATATATATAAATATATTTTACCTCTCTTTTACGTTACTTCCTCTCACCCCTATTTTCAGATTTCATACATCACATGTGGGCCCTATATGTGGTCCCCACATGTGGGCCCCACCTTTATTATATAAAATAATTTTTTATCGATTTATTTTGAAAAATGGGCAAAATAGGGGGTCCATAAAATAAGCAAAACTGAGTGATTTCTCACGTAAGCATCAATAATCAATACTAGTGCTTTCTTACGCAACTACGCCAGACGTATTCTTACTTTTAACACCGGTGTTTCAACAGATTAACGGTAAAACTTCCATCGTTATTTTCATAAAATATTTTTGTCGTTTTCTCAATCTCGACAATAATTACATTATGGGGTCCACCAATGATTGTGACCGACGCATTTGATATTTTCCGACAAAAAAGAATATTCCCAAACCAATCGAATATAATATAATAAACTTGCATACTTTGCAAAATTTATAAATACTACCCATAACTATAACATTATATTAAATCCACACCATAATATTAAAAAATTATTTTGAGAAAATTAAATATTTATTCATAAAATCAGGGTCTCACATTCCTTATATTATTTCTTAAATAATGAAATTTAAAAGTTCAAACAAATCAAAATATTAAATTAATAATAATCTTATAATTTATAAAAGAGGGTATAATTTATCAATTATATTCCACTCTAAAATATTTTTTTTTATTTTAAATTTTAAGTAATTTATAGAGTGAATATTGAATGGATTGTAATTGTAAATGTACATAAGATCAATATTAACTTTTAAAAATTAATTTGTGATGTTTTTAAATTTAAATTTAATATAATTCATTTAAATTTTAAAAATAATAAATTTTATAATTAATAGTACTTTTATAATATTTATAATTACATTGACATAAATTAAATAAATTTATATCAATTTTAAATTTGAATACGTTTGTTTTTTTTTTTTAAAGTCAATATTAAGTTTATAATTTGAAAATGAAGTAATAAAAAAAATGTAAAGATGTGTATAATTGATGAGTTGTCCACTTAAACGATGGTTTAAAATGTCATTTTGTATATACAGAGAAGAGTCTTTTGATTTCGTCACATTGGAGAGTAAAATTCTATATAGGGATTAAAATAAAGTGTAAAATAAGGATAAAAAAACTGTTGGATAATGATTTGTTGATGTATTTTTTAAAATTGATGATATAGAGTTAATTAGGAAAACTATTATTAATGCTCTAATAGAGTAATACTCCCTCCATTCATAAAAGATTGTTCTTTTAGAAGAAACAATTTATTCTAAAATGTTTGTCGTTTACAACTTTTGAGGCGAATACATTATTTATTTTTCTATATTATCTCTACCTTCTCTTATTGTCCCAAATTTTTTTTCTTACTTGTTTTAATAGTTTTCAATTTTCCATAAAGGGATAGTAATAAAATTTCAAACAAATTAATTTAATTTCCTATAGTATTAAATACTCCCTCCTATTCATATTAAGTGTCGTTTTGGAATTCCTATGCAATATTGCACTATTTTTTCTTAATTTATCCCTCTATTTAATATGCTTAGTAAATGCAATTTCATAGACCATTGTGGAGAGAGAAATAATTAATTAGGAATACAAAAGATATTTTATGTTATTTCTTAATAAATGTACTTAATTCTAAAAAAACACTTAATATAAATAGGAGGGAGTAATTTTTTTAATTTATGCGCAAAAACTTTAAATAATAATCTTTTAGTCATGCAGTAGTATTTCCGATATACTAAACGTTAAAATCCAAAAAACAAATAAATATAAATAATAAACATATTTTTCTTAAATATCCTTTCTCTCCGTCTCTCTTAGCTATCAAAGGGGAGGAATCAAAAAATGGTATCGACGAGACGAAGTGGATCTCTCTCGAACAACAACAGCAAGAGATCTTCGTCGTCGGAAGAGAAGCCTCCGTCGCCGAAACGACAAAAGGTCCGTTGTTGTATTGAATTTCGACCGTTGATTTTGACTACTTTTGAGCTTGGCATTTTCTCCACACGTCTCATGTTTGGATTTTTCGATGGAATTCTGGTGTTTCTTGACCTTGGATTTGCTTGAATTTCAGGATGACAATGGTGCTGAATCGGAGAAATCGACGCCCGCTGATTATTCAAAGAATTTGAGCTCGCCGCCGCAGGTGGATCCACAAGAATGCGCGGCCGTTGATCCTGAAATCGCTGGAGGAGAGGTGGTGAGTGCGGGTAAGGTGGAGGCTGCTCCGGCAATTTCTGTTATTACACCAACCGCTGAAGGCAAGTTACTTCCATTTGTTTGTATATATGACTATATGTAGTGTTACTAGTTGACGTGTTGAATTATTTGCTTGATTTTTTTTAAAGGGACTTCACCAATTATAGGGGAGAAGCCAAGAAGTTCATTCACTTCATTGAAGCAGAATAAGAATATCCAGTTTAATTCCCCATGGTGTAGGCTTCTTACACAGAATCAACTGGTAATTCACTTTCAGCTCAATACCCTTTACCTAACGTGTTGGGTAGGTTGAAAATGAATCCCATAGAAAAAGTAAACAATGAAAAAAGTAATTGAATTTCATTAGAATTTTTGTTCGAAGTTAAGTTTTCTGAGGTTACTTTTCTGTTATTATATTTGATGAATCTCACATTCATGAGTTCCAAGTTTTCAACTGTATGTTTTATATACCATCCAATAATAGAGAAGAAGCCGTTTGTTTAAGGCATGCTTAGAGTGTTGACTAAGTGCATTCTTGCAGAACCCGACAATGAGTGTATATACAACAAACTTCCTAGTTGGATCAAACAAGCAAGCCAATCTCTTAATTAAGGATCAAACAATAAGTGGAATTCTATGTTCTATCAAGTTCACACAGGTATTGTCTGGATGTTGTATATTGTTACTTAAAGGCGTCCAAACATACTCACATATCATGTGAACACAATAGGGTTTAATTGGATCCTACTTTGTTTTTTTTGGGAGATAATCTCCATAATGTGTATATGCAGTATGATTACTCTTTGTTTGTGGAATGATCAGCGCGGAAGCAGTTACCTTGCCGTGCTTGAAAGCAAGGGAAGCAAGGGATCTGTTCAAGTTAATAGGAAGATCATTAAGAAGAGTGCTACTTGTGATTTAAATTCCGGAGATGAGTTGGTTTTTGGTTTGTCCGGTAGTCATGCATATGTATCCTTTTATTCGTTGTTTTGAGGTGTTTGTTGATCCAATATGTTTTATTGACTTTCAAGTTCTCTAAATCTTTATTTTTCCTATTTATTTAGACATAATCTGATTTGGTTGCATGTGTTGTTGTGAATTTTTTCCTTAACATTTCACGTTATAGATTTTCCAACAACTAGCGTGTGAGATCGTTGTTAAAACACCCTCATCAGTTGCTGGTGTGGGCTTTAACTTGGTTCATGCTGAAAGGCGGGCAGGAGACCCGTCAGTTGTGGCTGGTGCTTCTATTTTGGCATCTCTGTCAAACTTGCGGCAAGATTTATCGCGCTTGAAACATACAGCTCAGAACAGTGGCAAAACCTATGAAATGGCTGAGCTGCCCCCTTCTCCTATTGCTCATGAAGATGAGCTTGATGGCCTTGAAGTAAACTCTGCTACAAACATTGAGATTGACAGTGCTGCTGATGTTGGAGCAACTAGCAAGATTCTTCCTCTTGACTGCAACCTAGACTCTTGCATAGAGGCAGGCAATGTATATTTTTCTAATCTTGAATGACTTCTTAAGGCCATTATTGAGAATGTTATCTCCATTAATCTGTTTCAACTTAAAAGTGTGCAAAAAATCTATGCACAGATAGTGGAAGAAAGAGAATGGATCAGGGATTCATTGTCGTTATATTCACCTGGGATGTCTCTAAGATGTGCAGTATTTAGAGAAGACATTCACAAAGGAATTCTCGATGGTCGTGACATTCAAGTTTCATTTGATGCCTTCCCTTATTATTTAAGGTATGGAATCTCCTTCGCAGATTTGTTTTCATTTGCACTTCTTTTCTTAGTAACAAAGTATTATAAACACAAAGGCCAAAAGGGTGCGTCATATTGGTACACACAAAGTATACAAAAAGCATAAGGATCTAAAAATACCACCTGCAAGAAACAATGAGGCCACACCCCAACTACATGAGCTCGACATATGGATGACTTGAACAAAACATTAGATGAAACTCTCCCAAAAAATCAACAAAAGATACCAACGACACGAGATTGAAGGATAGAGTCCTAACTCTTAAAATGATGTAAAATACAAAGACCTCATGTAGCACTAACATAGGGAAACATGAACTGAGGATAGAAGAAAACCATAACATTTTCAATCATGATGGTGCTTATGTTTGGTTTTGGATTTGCTTGCAAAATTTTAGACGTTTCTATTTTGCAAGGTATTGGACTTTCTTTCAAGAATTTAGACGACGTAGCATAATATTTATCAAATTTGAATCCCATGAGCGGGTTTCTATTAATTAGATATTTCATATTTATAACTATATTAAGACTTGAAGAAATAATATATTTAGGAATTACATAACTGAAGTTGGAAAAAATTGCTTAAAGAAGAAATTAAAAAAATGGGATGTTAATTTTTCGTTTTCCCCCACTTGGAGAGACATAAAGGTGAGGAGAAATATGTTAAAATATACTTTTCTGTGTCTGACAATAATTGTAAGACCATATCTTGACTAGATGGTTTGTGTAATGATGTTGCTTAGAAGGTGGGTTTCTTGTACCTTTTTGGGGGTTCTTGGACCTTTCGGGAGTTGTTTGAACAAAGATGTAGGTATGGAGTATTTTGAGTATGTAGGTTGCTAAGGCCTATCCCCTTAACGGGTTGGAGTCAGTAGATGCGCTATAGCCTAAAGAGTTACTCTATACCTGAAACTTGAGTAATTCTTCTGTATATAGGATAAAATATACATATATATATGTATATGTATATATTTGTGTTTTTGTGAAGTGCTTATTTATATTGGTTCTTTACTAGAAAAGGTGGCAACTGAAGATGATGAAAGTTGGGATACAAGTGACGGAAGATTGTGTTTACCCAGCCTTTTCCATGAGTCTAATATATATATATAGAGGCCGGATCAGGTCCGGACTCCCGGACCGGACCAAAATTCGGACCTTTTTTTTTTTAAACAACTAAAAATAAAAAATAAAAAATTATGAAACTTGAAATTTTCCATAATACAGTGTTTTGGGTGTGATTTGGATACGTATAACAAAACATGTATCTGTGCAGACTGTACATACATTTTTTGGTATAGGTATCCAAATCACGCCCAAAACATTGTATTATGAAAAAATTTCAGTTCCATAAAATATTAAATATTTTTTTAGTTGTTTTTAAAAAAAAGCAAAAAAATAAAATAAAAATTAAAGGTCCGGATTATCTCCCGTCCGGGAGTCCGGACCTGATCAAATTTCTATATATATATATATATATATATTAACTTAATCACTAGATATTTCCTAATAGGAGTGCGATGGAATTGCAACTTGATACCAGTATGTAACAAGAATCCAGCTTTGGAAGCATCCCTTCTGCTGAGTTCTTAATATTTTATAGTTGGATAGGTTGGTCGAGTTTTTAACCCAAATGCTTGTGGTTCAAAAAGTTGAAAAATTTGTGAAGTTGCTACTAATGTCCTTTTCTTTTGAAACACTTCATGAATTATTATCACTTATCAGTTTGTTTCTTTTACCACTGGCAGTTCAACAAACAAAGATACAATTTTGAAATTGCCTTTTGCCCCTTTGTATTTATTGAGTTTTTATTTTATTTTTATCTGTGATAATGTTTTACATGTTGAATTAGATGTGTAATGAGGCAGTTAAAAATTTCTGAACCCAATTCCCTCTCTGTTCACTTGCAGCGAAAACACAAAAAATGTTCTCATTGCAGCTTCTTATATACATCTGAAGCACAGAGAACAAGTTAAATTTACCGCTGAACTTCCTACAGCGAACCCGAGAATTTTGCTGTCTGGTCCTGCAGGTACGATTAGTTTCCATTACTGTTTAATTTTTGGAAATTGCATATCCATTTACTCAACTAATGCTGAGTTACATTTTTTCATTTTTTTCACTCTTTTTCCAGGATCTGAGATATATCAGGAGATGTTGGCAAAGGCGCTTGCTAGTTATTATGGAGCGAAATTGCTTATATTTGATAGCAATTTATTTTTGGGTGTAAGATAATTTTCACCTACTGAGTAAAGAATAATATTTTCTATTCCTAATTCTTGCATGGCCTGCAATAAAATATATCTTCCTAGCTGTTGTTGAGAGCTTTCTTTCACTTTCTTGTCAATATTGTGATTAGTTTCTTAGTAATTGATTTTCATTGTGTTGGTCTTTTACCTTTTTTATTTTATTTTTGATAAAACTCCCTTCATTTCAGCAAGTTTGTCACTTTTTGGTGATTTCATGCAAATTAAGGAAGTAAATCTTTGTTTATCAGAGTATTAGTTTATGAAAATTTTCTAATTTTACCCTCAGCCCATATAGACATGTGCTTGTACTGGTTGGGCCCATTAAAATCCCTTGCACATCACCTCACCTCACATCACTTTGAAAGTGTGGTACAGTATTTTGCATTAAGATTGCTTTGATTTTGAAAGCGTGACAATCAGCATGACAATCAGTTTGATTCTTGAAACAAAAATAGAATTCTGAAGTAACAATCTTTTATTTCACTTGCAAGGTAAATATATTAACTAGTAAATGATTAATTATCTGGGTTTCAGGGTTTATCTGCCAAGGAAGCTGAGCTTCAGAAAGAAGGAAACAATGCTGAGAAATCCAGCAACATCATTAGCACACAAAGTTCTGGAGCTTCTGACTTGGCTACAGGCACAGGGGCTTCATCTGGTGAAGCGGTAGCCCCTAGCACTTCAATTGTTCCTTCTACATTTGGTCTGGAGTCGCAACCAAAGATGGGGATTGACACCATACCCTCTTCTGTTGGGGCATCTAAGAACCCCTTGTTTAAATTAGGTACATAACTTGTCGTCAGATTTTGGAGAGGCATCCATACATAAATTTCACAAAAAGGAACTTCTTACTTTTTCTTCTGATATTCTTCCATTCTTTAATGAAATTCTGAAATGTTTAGGAGACAGAGTAAGATATGTCGGTTCTACTTCTGCCAGCAGCTTATATTCAACGCCATCTCCTTCAAGGTAAAAATTTTGATATTTCACATGTATGCTACTATTTTCCCGGAGTTTTTCCTCCTTTTTTGTGTGTTTTTGCCTTGTTCTAAATGTCTAATTGTTGTAAGGAGTTCAATATGGATGCTGGTTTCCCCTTCGTGTAGTTTGAATGGTTTTCTGTAAGATATGTTATCTGATGTTCATACATTACTAAATCATGTATTCAGTTGGCCAAAGTAGGAATTGTTTTTTGGCAAAAAACACTTTTACCCCACTTGTGGTTGTAGTGTTTTAAGCAATTGGTTTTCTTTTAAAATATTCAATTATCCCTGTTTTTAAAAAATATACAATAGGCCATTAGTTTCATTTTCGTGGCAGCGTTAACAAATCTACTTGAGTTTCTTACGTGTCTTTTTAAAAAAATAATAATAAAATACGTGGCATATGCTTAATTACGTGGTATATCCTTATGTGGCAACAAAATAATACTTTAATGGATTTTCTTTATAATTTTTTCTTCTCAAACAAAAAATAAAATAATAAAATCATTATGTGGTAAAAAAATATATAAAATAATAATAAAATTAAAACAAATATTTTAATTCATTTTTTATAATTTTTTTTTTTTTTATCTTTTCTTTTCTTTTAATAATTATTTTATTTTAAAAATTAATTCCAAATAATACAAATAATATATCAAAAATTTTGTATCAATGAGATCTATTACAACATTATATTAATTCCTACAAAATTAAAAATAAAAAATCATTAATTACGTGGCAAAAAATAATTAAAATAATAATAAATTAAAATAAATATTTTAATTCATTTTCTTTATTTGTATTTTTTTCCTTATCTCTTTTCTTTCTTTTAATAATTATTTTTATTTTAAAATTAATACTAATATATATTTTAATGATATAAAAAAGGTATGTACATAATTAACATAAAATAGAAAATTGATACAATTAGCAAAAATTAGTTAAACAAATGACATAAAAATTAAAATTAATTATACAATCAAAACCACATTAGTTTTTTATAATTTATTCTTTTCCTTTTATCTCTTTTCCTTTCTTTTAATTCTAAATAATACAAATTATCAAAATATTCATTTCCCAAGGATTCAATAATTGATTGTGACAAAAATAATTAAAATAATAATAAAATTAAAATAAATATTTTAATTCATTTTTTAATAATTTTTCATTTCCTATTTTCTTTCTCCTTCAAAATGAATAAATAAGTCTAAAATACAATTTTGCCATGTACAATACATGTTGACTTTATATTTGACAGTAAAAGACCAAATATTTTTTTTTGAAATTTTTAGACAAAAAAGAAATAATGCAAATTACAAACATAAATAAATAAAACATTATTTATCCTACTGTTCATCTTCTTCTCGGTAGAAAAATAAACACTACTATTCATCTTCTTCCTCACCAAAATTGAAAATACAATCAGATGATTTTCAATGTAAACCACCGGCAATGACACCGGAAATAGAAAATTCATAAAAACGAAAACATTCAAATCAAGACATTAAGAAATATGCAGAAAACACATAATATCTAGATCGGAAAGTTATGAGACCACCGGACAAAATCCAAACCAGGGCAAACAAGCCCAAAACTGAACCTAGAAGTCGGCAAGGACAAATTGATGCAACGATTTCGTAGTCCCAAACACAAAATCTCTCAATTCAACCTCACCACCGCCGCCGACAACTCCTCCGACTCACCACAAAGCTCAATCTCACTATCTTCTCCACAAATCCCAACAAAAAGCTCGTTGACCCCATTGAAATCAGCATTCATCACTATATATATAGCAGCTCACAAGTTCTAGATGCAGATTCTGTCACTTCATTGAGATCAGATCTGAAGAAAAAAACTGGGTTGTCACTGAAATTTTTTTTGGATACCCAAGTGATTGTTAAGGTGGATAAATTGAAAAGCAAAAAAGTTGGGATTAGGATCAAATGTGAAGGAATTCATGCGTTGATCCCAAAGGGTAAGTCTCGTCGATTGCTTCAAAATCTAAAGCAAAATGTAAGGTTGATCTTCAGATCAAGATCTGGAAATGGACCTTTTAATTTTCACGGATCAATTGTTGTTTGTTTAATTTAATTATTTTTTGTGGGTCCTTCATTTTTTTGGTTTGTTTGTAGAATTGAGAAAGAGAAATACATAAAGTTTGGGTTTTTATTTTATTTTAATTTTATTATTATTTTAATTATTTTTTGCCACATAATCAATGATTTTATTTTATTATTTTTTTGTGTTGCCACATCAGAAAATAATAATTTTTTGATTTTTTTTTCAATGCCACGTGTGTAATTATTTGACGTCCGTCCAAGAAATTGGACGAAATTGCTTGATTGAACATTTTTAAAATGTATAGTGGGCTAATTGAATATTTTAAAAGCACAGTGACTAATTGCTTAAAACATTACAACCACAGTGGGGTAAAAATGTTTTTTCCCATTGATTTTCAGTGGAGGCATCATACTAACGATACATTATCAAATTTGCTTACACAGAAAAGAGCAACGAAATGTAAACCAATTTTCTGCAAATTAGAAAATGAGTAACTTTTACAAAGGCATCATCTGTAAAATAAGTTGACAAAGGTATAGTGTAGTTTCAAAAACATGAGGCTGTATGTGTAATATACGGTATTGAAATTTGGACACTGCACTTCATGTTTTTTAATCTTCGGCTTGATCAACTAAAAATATTGTATTACACCCTACAATAATTTATAGGGCTTGCTATAGGGAACTTTGTTAGTCCTAGAAGGTTCCTTTTCACACGACTATAGGACCCACCTATACCCATCAAGAGTCTTGCGTAATAGTAATCTCTATATATATATATATATATATATATATATATATGGTGATAACATGGTTGTGGCATCCACTACCAACTGGCTTGAGCACAAACATTTCAATAGGTTGTTTGTCTTTCACACTACTTTCATTGATGGCAGTTCTCATTTCATCATTTATTAATTCACCAAGTCATTAGGGGCCAACTAGCTGTGGATGGCACCCATAAGTAATAACCATGTTTTTCCATATATATGTGGAGTGATTCATTGCCATCGCTGGCTATGGGTCATTCCTCACCCAACTGATCTGTGGCCACTCATTGCAATTACGGACGACCAAGATTAAAAGGGGATTGTTAGTATCCGCTAGAAGTTCTTGCAAATACTAATTAATATATGCGGAAACTTATCGCGGATACTTTTTACGTCAAAAAATAGAACACTCTTTCTTTCTCCTAAAACAAAACTTTCTCTTTCTTCAACTAAATTTCAAAATTCAATGATTTTTTTTGTTATCAATTCAAAAATTGTCGATCTATATGTCATTAGAAAGGTCTCAAAAAGATCTTTAAAATAAAAGACATTGTTGATATGTTTTGATGTAGTTAAAATGTCAAAAGTTGCAACCAAAACTTATAATGATGTATTTCAAAATACAAAATTTTAATTCCAATTTTGGTTATTTTAACTAAATAAAAAGATATCAACAATGTATCTTGTTTTAAAGATAATACGAGAGTTTTTTAACGGTATAGATTAACAATTTTGGATTTGTAACGAAAAAGTTATTGAATTTTAAATTTTGATTGAAGAAAGAGAAAAAGTTGGGTTAGGAGAGAGTAGGAGTGTTATGACCTTTTCTGAATTTTTTAATGTAAAAAGTATCGGTACAAGTTCTGCGGATACTAATTAGTATCCGCAAGAATTTTTTGCACATATAACAATCCCTTTTTAATCTTGGCCGTCCGTGATTGCAATGGGAAACCACAGATCAGTTGGGTGGGAAATGACCCATAGCCAGCGGTGGCGCTATGGTTCACTCCCCTATATATATAATTACATATTTATATAACTCGGGTGGGGCGGCCTCCCCCACTTGGGACTATGTGGGTCCACCAATCTTGTGTATATTTGTGTATATATACTTTAATTCAAATGATTAATTAAAGTCGGTGTTTTATGGATCTTGCAATTGGTTTGTGTTGAGCGCTTAAGATGAGCACTGTTGTTCTTTTTATCTCTTTTTTAGGGCAATACACATCATGCTAAACTTCTATTTGTTTTCATTGCACCTCACTCATGTTTTGTATTGCTGCAATATTCTAGGGGTCCAACTTGCGGGAGTCGTGGGAAGGTTTTATTACCCTTTGAAGATAATCTCTTGTCTAAAATTGGCATAAGATTCGATAAACCTGTTCCTGATGGGGTTGACTTTGCGGGTCTATGTGATAATGGTCATGGATACTTCTGCTATGGTAATTTCCCATTGTCTCATTGATTTCAGTTTACTCAAGAACCTGAATTATGTTATTTTTGCTTCATCTCTCTCTCTCTAGCTCATGAACTTCGTCTGGAAAGTTTGGGTGTGGAAGATCTGGACAAGTTACTCATTACCACTTTGTTTGAGGTTGGCTTACCTTTTCGTTGTGTAAATATCTGAGTAATTATAACTTATGTCATGCGTCTCATTGCTTATTTGTGTTACTTACAATTGTAATTTTGTTATATCAGGCTGTATTCAGTGAGAGCAGGAATTCTCCTTTCATTTTGTTTATGAAAGATGCTGAGAAGTCTATCGTTGGAAATTCAGAATCATATACAACATTCAAGAGCAGACTTGAGAAGCTTCCTGATAACATCATTGTAATTGGTTCGCACACTCATACTGACAATCGCAAGGAAAAGGTAAATTTGTCTGACAAAGAGGTTACCTGTCTGCAACACTAGGTGAAGATGAAGGACATAGGCAATATATTATGATCATAGGAGGGACAAGATTCACTTCTGATAACAGTACATATGATTAGATCATCCTAAAGAAATTAATAATTGTAAGGGACTCTTTAAAATGCTGATGATATGGTCAACTTACTAATGAATCTAATGTAACCTCTTACATTTTAATGTTTTTAAGCCACAAACTCAAGAAAGTTGCAAAATAGTCCAAATAAACAATTGGCAATAATTGATGTTGATTGCCCTTAATACCTGCAGTTACTATGGTCATTGATACTGAAGAAACACAAAAGTGCTTATATACCCTTATCGCGTGCTTATGAATCAAGTGATGGGGTGTAGTTCTGTGGGTATTCATGGTTTGAGGATGCATGAAATTTATTCTGATTGTATTTTACTATTGAAGTTTTAAGCTCTAGTACAATGTGTTTTGTGGACACATTTATGAAAGTGTTCAAGTGACAAGTTTGGTTATATATGCGTGCCTTTGGACTCAACCTAAACCTTTGAGGTTGAGTTTAATAGCCTCTCCAAGTGACTCTTGGCTTAAGCTTGAGTCTGATGCTTACATGACTTCTGAATAATCTATTATTACCTAATTGAATTGAATCTGGTCCTTGTGCAGTCACATCCTGGTGGGTTGCTCTTCACAAAATTTGGCAGCAACCAAACTGCTCTGCTTGACTTGGCTTTCCCGGTAATGGGGTCTTCCTGTAATATGGACTAATTTTGGTTTAATGCCCCTCCTTTTTTTTATTTTATTTTTATATCCAACTAAATTTTGAGAAGTCGAAATTTACTTATGGTTTAATGAGTGGTTTGGTTGAAGAAGTAGGCATCAAATATCTTCAATATACATGATTGCTGTTAATCATTGTTTTATTTTCCTTTTCTGTTTTAAGGTTTTGATTTATTTTTATCAGAGCATATGTGAATACTTGGTATCATTTTCCTTTCTCCATTTATGGATATCTGTTTTGCAAATTGATAATGTTTTTGTTGTTGCCCTCATTCATAAACTATTGTGTATCTTTCTTTGTGCTTCTTCTTACATAATTATTGTGAATTAAAACTTGTTTCACTGTGCTGACAAAATTTTTGTTTACCATTTTGTTTCACCTTCATCATCTCATAACTTGCTTCGTTTATTCTTATAACGATTCTGAAAATTATAGCCACTTATATCTTCACTTGAAGGTTAAACAAGGTAAGCGACCACAATTTTTGAAAACATCAAAGTTAACTGGTAAAAGTTTCAATAAAAAAAAGTTGAACGACAGCAAAAGCTGCATATATAACCCCAAGACAAAAGTTTAGCTTCCTGGAATATTTGTTTGAGCCTTTGAGGCGCAATGAAGTAATTTCTGAGTTTTTAGAAACTGGTGGAGAGTTAAATTTAGTAGTTTTTTCATTCATTTGTTCTACCTGTGAAACTTAAATGCATTTTACATTCTCCCATTCTGCAGTTCCTGTAGGGATCATTTTTCAGAAGATGTTAAAAAAATCTGAGCAACAGTAATTTAAATATTTGATCATTTATCTACAATATTCTGTTCTACTGTTTTCTTAGGGTCATAATAATGCTGTAAATTTTTGTTTTGTTTAAATCTTATTAGCATATATTGTGAAATTTCTTTGTGAACAAGTGAATTTGTTATACTAGTGATAGGGGTGCGGGGTGAGGGTTTAAACTTTTAATTTCCCCTTTCAAGATTCCATGCCTATATATCTTATTCAGTTATCTTTATATTACAGGTTGGACTATAGCATTTGTGTACTGTTACTTTTTGATTTTCGAGACCTTATTTAATTCTTTATGTTTGCAGGATAGCTTTGGGAGACTGCATGATAAAGGAAAGGAGGTTTCCAAGGCAACTAAGTTTCTTACAAAACTCTTCCCCAATAAAGTAGCAATTCACATGCCTCAGGTCTGTGCTTCGGATGCCCGATGTCACTAGCATTTTGCCACCTTCAGCATTTGCTGATAATTTTTAAACCATTACAGGATGAGGCTCTCCTTGTGAGTTGGAAGCAACAGCTGGACCGGGATTCCGAAACTCTAAAAATGAAAGGAAATCTGAATAATCTGCGCAGTGTGCGTAATTTGTTGGCACTATTAAAACTCTGAACATTACTTACTAGTGTTCACAATGTTATTGAAATAGTCCATTTATTTCTTATTTTCATCTTTTATAGGTGCTTAGTCGGAATGGGTTGGAATGTGATGGACTTGAAACGCTATGCATCAAGGACCAATTACTTACAACTGACAGTAAGTATCTTCCTTTTTAAATAATCAACTTTTGTCTGAAACAGTAAGTTGCTAAAAAATGTATTGTCCTCTCTTATTATTATTCTTTTAGTTTATGTACATTACTCAATAGAAAAATGTATTGGCATGTCTTGAAGGTGCTGAGAAGGTTGTTGGATGGGCTCTGAGCCATCATTTAATGCTGAACTCTGAAGCTGATCCTGATGCACGGCTTGTTTTATCTAGTGAGAGGTAATGGAATATCAAGGCACATTCTTTTGATTTGTGGTCAGCTGAAATATTAGCTATTGGATGTAATTAAATGACAATAGCGTAATGTTACAACATAGCAGCATTCAGTACGGGATTGGAATTCTACAATCTATCCAGAATGAATCCAAGAGCTTGAAGAAGTCACTCAAGGTGATTACTATGCTTTCATCAACGCTTTGTACTATTTGTTTGAAAAAATTTCTATTTGTATGTGTAATAGAGAAGTAATTGTTGGGTGAAAATGTCTTGACATCATTTTAGTAGCATTGATATATAAGTTTTCTGGCATACCTAGGATGTTGTGACAGAAAATGAATTTGAGAAAAGACTTCTAGCCGAGGTTATCCCACCTAATGATATTGGCGTCACATTTGAGGATATTGGAGCACTGGAAAATGTCAAAGAGACGCTGAAGGAGTTGGTGATGCTTCCTCTACAGAGGCCTGAGCTCTTTTGCAAGGGCCAATTAACCAAGGTTAGTTCCATCATTCTTCTTTGCGTCATGCTTCTGTTGAAAGAAGTTTTTGTTTTTGTTTTTTTTCCTGTTAATTATTTGCGAAACGAAAATTAATATGCCCTGTTTTTTCCAGTGATCTGAATTCTAGTTTTGTTCCATTTCCTTTTATTTCACTTTAATCTACACAAATTTCCTCTTGGTAACCTCTTTTACACTTACCAACTTACCATCAAATTCATATTTTCTATCTTATGAAGTTTTTGAAAATTATTATCTTATACTGTCAAACAAGAATTGCTTGACGAAGGTACTTGGAGCGGAATAGATGTATGACTTATTCAACTATCCTGCTCAACCATCTATTCTGTTGCATTTGCACTCATTAACATATTTTATGAATCTGTTTTACAGTGTCTTTATCCAGAAAAGGCATGCTTAACCTATGTTGGGTTTGGATACTAAACTTCCTATATAAGCACAATACCTTGTGATTTCAAAATTTCTCTTTAAAAACACAAGGTGAAGTGAAGCTTGGTGTTTCGCAAACAGGCTATTTTCCATTTTAATGGGCAGTGTGTCTCCAGATTAATATTTAAAGTGAACATCACAAGTATTGGCTATTTGACTCAGTGTGCCTGAGCTCATTCCTGTATGATTGAGAATTCCTGATTATTTTTAAATTACTATCCTATAACTCATCTTGCTTTTCAGTCTTTGTTTGAATTTTCCTTGGTGCTTTTGGATCCTATCTAGTTGATTGTAGTTATCATTGTTTTTGCAATTATCAATTTCATTTATGGATACAATGGAACAGTACGCCTTTTATCCCAAACTAGTTACAACAGGCTGAAATGAATCCTCTGTGAAATCGTAATAGAACGACAAAAGGGGGAAAAGAATAGAAAAATAGGAGGTAAGGAGAAAAATAAGAAATAAAATATAATGTAATACAAGTATGAGATTCCCCAAATTCAATATAAAAAAAACACACCCTGAAAAAAAAAAAATATATATATATATATATATACACACTTTGAATTATTACAAATAAAATCTCACTATTTGTCCAACACTTGCAGCCTTGCAAGGGTATACTTCTATTTGGCCCTCCTGGAACGGGAAAGACAATGCTAGCGAAGGCTGTGGCTACTGAAGCTGGGGCAAACTTCATCAACATTTCTATGTCAAGCATTACATCTAAGGTATAGATTATCATGGAGCTTCTATGAATTCGTCACAAGGATATTACCTACCAAAATCTATTTCATGTTGACCTTATATTTCTTATTGCAGTGGTTTGGTGAGGGTGAAAAATATGTGAAGGCTGTGTTTACTCTAGCTAGTAAAATTGCTCCAAGTGTTGTATTTGTAGATGAAGTATGCTTCTTGAAACGTTCTTTAGAACTGTTCTGAATATTGATTTCTTTCAACGATGATATTCACTATTCTTCTTCTAAAGGTTGATAGCATGTTGGGTCGACGGGAAAATCCGGGAGAACATGAGGCCATGCGTAAGATGAAAAATGAGTTTATGGTGAACTGGGATGGTTTGCGGACAAAGGATACAGAACGAGTTCTTGTTCTTGCAGCTACAAACAGGCCTTTTGACCTTGATGAGGCTGTAATAAGAAGGCTGCCTCGCAGGTCACATATCTCTTTTAAATATTCCCAACCTAAATTTCTGTCTACATATGAATTCATCTATTTCATATTTAGCACTTCTGTAATGCATGTTCTTTTGCAGGTTAATGGTTAATTTGCCAGATGCTCCTAACAGAGAAAAAATTCTAAAAGTGATACTAGCAAAAGAGGACTTGTCTGCAGATGTTGATTTGGATTCAGTTGCAAGCATGACTGATGGATATTCTGGAAGCGACCTTAAGGTTGTCTTTTTGTTATTTGTATTGCATACAAATATACAATTACTACTCTTAGTATGGTATATGTTCTCGAGGATTGTGGCTTCTTACATCTTCTCCTGTTGCAGAATCTATGTGTAACTGCTGCACATCGCCCAATTAGAGAGATTTTGGAAAAAGAAAAAAAGGTATGTTTTGTTTATTTGATGATTTAGTAGTTTGTTGCTACTTAAACTTGAAATGAAGATATGCTGGTTTATGTAAAGAAATAATAATAAAAAAACATCCTCTGTAGTTATCTGTATTAGTTATAGTCATTAACAATGCATGTTTAAAGTTGGCTAATGGTGAGGAGCATGGTTAATGTCCTGGCAGATAAGTTTGTAAGCAGGCATGTATAAATAGTTTCTGTAGCATATCGAAATATGGCAATAAAGCAAGCATAAGTCATCATGATGCCTTAGTATTCTTTCGTAAGGGGTTTTCACTACCCCAATACCCCAATTGAGCTAACTTACTTTAAGTGTTGGTTTTAGCAGGCAAATAATTTGTACAGTATTCCAGTTTTTAGCATTGCTGTTTTCTTTGAACAACATGTTCGTTTAGGCACTCTTGGAAAACATCTTATTCGCTTAGGCCTTTAAACAAAAATCCGCTTGGATTTCCTTTAGAACATGAAAGTTATATTTAAATTAATAATATGAAATTTTCTGTTAAGCTGTTGCACTGTAATTGTTGTATTTAGCAGAGCTATATTACCATACTAGACGCATTTGTTCTGTGACCTAACATTGTCAACTGATGACAGGAACAATCTGCTGCTTTAACAGAAGGTAAACCTGCTCCAGCTCTCAGCGGTAGTGCAGATATTCGGCCTTTAAACATGGATGACTTTAAGAATGCTCATGAACGGGTAAGAATTAAAAGATATGAAATGTGTATTTATGTTTTCACTATTTATTATTGTTGTCTTATATATTATAATAACTGTTTTCTCAATTTTTCCATTTTTTTGTTTTGTCTTAATAGATTTGTGCAAGTGTTTCATCGGAGTCTCAAAACATGACAGAGCTTCTACAATGGAATGAACTCTATGGTGAAGGGGGTTCTAGAAGGAAGAAAGCTCTTAGTTACTTCATGTAGAGGTTTCACATCTGTACAAATTGTTCTTTTTCTCAGTGTCCGGTATTTGGCATCTCCCAGGCCAGATTCCCGCTCTCTTTGGAGTGCTGAGAAGCCATTTCCTTTGTGCAATGAAGATTAGGTATTTATAAGTTTTTGTGACTTGTATTAGTTTGGAGATGGTTGGTAAGGTAGGTAGCATCCCGGATATAAGGGCATGTGTTTTCTGCTTTGTTTTGTTTTCCCATCTCCCTCCTTGCTGTCAATTCGAGGACCCTATTTTATTCAAGAAAATTTCTACCCTGTGTCATTCTTTACCGTGGTTGTCACAATGAAATAATAAGCAGTTGCTGTATAAATTAATAATTATAATAATTGCATTCCGTCTTGGGCCCGTCCGTTTAAGAATGCGGTAGGTAGCTGTGTGATTGGCCAAAATATAGATATGATATGATATGTGGGGACAATTACATATTCTATTACATTTTTAAAAATAATTACAAATTATAAAAATTTTATACAACTAATACACTTTCATATTTATTTACAATACTAGTGCAATACTTAATTACAAAAAGAGTGTAATCTTATCCCTTTAATTATGCACACGATTTTCTCTCTCATCTCTCCCACAATTTTTTTCCCATCTCTCTCACGATTTTCTCCCACTCCATTTCTGTTTCCCTTCTCCTCCCTCCGTCTCCTCCTCCTCCTGTCCAACCCCTCCCCCTCTTCCCGCCTCCACCTCCTCCCACCACTCCCTCTCCTCCCGCCCCTTTCTCCTCCTACTGCCACCCCCCTCCTCCCGCCCCCTCCCACTCCCACTCCCACTCCCACTCTCACTCCCACTCCCACTCCCACTTCTTCCTCCCTTTGCCTTCCCCTCCTCCCCGCCCCGCCTCACCACCTCCCCTCCCTCCGCCTCCCTTCCTCCCGTGATCCCCCCCTCACGCCTCCCTTCTCCTCCCCTCTTCCCCCCCTTTCTCCTCCACCCTTCTCTCCCACACCCCACGCCCCCCACCTCCTCCTCCCGCCCCTCCTCTCCTCGATCCCTCCGCCTCCCACATGCCACCTAGGCCCATTCTTTATTTTCACCTGTAACGAAATCTTTCGATAAAGTAACCAATTTAGTTTTATTAGGTTCTTAATTTATTTTGGATGTGATGCGGTTGGTAATCAAACTTCATGTAGTTGGTTACCAAATCATTTGATAAGGTAACCAATTGGCTTTTATTAGCTTACTAATATATTTTGAATGTGATGCGATTTAGTAGCAAAATTTATGCAATAAGTTACTAAACCTTCCGATAAAGGTAACCAATTTAGTTTATTAGGTTACTAATTTATTTTGGATGTGATGCGGTTGGTAACCAAATTTCATATAGTTGGTTACCAAACCATTTGATAAGGTAACCAATTCGGCTTTTATTTGATTACCAATTTTATTTTAAATGTGATGCGATTCTTAGTCAAAAATCAGTATAAAGGTAACCATTTCAATTTTTGTGGGTAACCAAATCGTCAAAAGAAATTGAATAAAGAACTCCTTGGCTAAGCATGATGCGACATGTATACGGCATGGATGCATGGACGAGAGAGGAGGATGATGAACATTAGCTCCTTCATAATTTTTTATTTTTAATTTTCTCATTTTGATTTGAATTTTGAAACATGGATTTGAAATTGTTGTTAGAGACAAGATTTGAATTTGAATTTGAATTATTAGTTATCCTTGATTTTAGGTTTCCTTATTAATGTGAATTGTACTATTTTTGTAATAATTACTTTCTATTTGTTGTATACTTATGTAAAGGACCCATGATATGTGTTCATGTAATCGGTTACTATGTATGTACTATACCGCAACTGTATGTGGGGCTGATCCAAAATGGGATAAATACATTGATCCAAAATAATATAAATATATTTTTGGTACCTGTACTGAGACCCGACTTACAATTTGGTACCTAAAATGAAAAAAACTTACAAATTGGTTATTGTACTCGAAAATTGTTGAAATCTGGTGCTTGTACTTTCCAATTTTGAAATAATCGTTAAAATTGACTAACGGAGTAAATGGAAAATTCTGATGTGGCTTCCTCATCTGACGTGGATAATGATATGTATATGGGATTATCCTCATAAAATAAAATCATTGATTATCCTCATTTTTTTCTTAATTAATTCAAAATCAAACCCTACTGTTTATCTTCTTCCTCACCAAAATTGAAACCATTTTCTTCAATTAAGCATTGATAAATCCGACTTCGTGGCCCAAAAAATCTCCCAACGCTCGTTTTATTGAGAATCGATCCAGAAGTTTTTCCTTAATCCAATCCGTACATAAATAGATACATACCTTGAGAGAGAAATTGAGGCGGTGATGGGTAATACAGAAGAACATCTGCTACCATTGTCTCTCCAAAGAGAGATAATGCCTTCTTCTAACTGCATACGGACAATACAATCAAACATTCCTTGAATTTCTTATGTGGGCGAGAAAGAATGGCAACATTACTCTCTTGGAGTGCGTAAAAGAAGCTTAGCCCTCTCGATTGAGAAGCAACAATGGTGTGAACCACACCACCCATCACCGCCTCCAACCATTAGATCTCTGTGGAAATTTGTCAACCGACGGTTGGCTGCTTTGTTGATCTTGAAAACCCATTCCCAATTTAGAGTCACCGCTACTCTCCCCACCCTCTCCTCTCAGAACCATCGATTTTAAAACATAAAATGATTTTTATTTTATTTTTAAAATAAAGCATACATATTATAAATATTATAATATTAATTTTTAATAATAATATACATATTATAAATATTTAGGTAAAGAAAAAGAAAGAAAATAAAACATAAAAATATTTTTATTTTAAATTTTTTGTAAGTATTTTAAAACATAAAAGTATTTTTTATTTTTATTTTAAAATAAAACATACATATTATAAATATTATAATATTAATTTTTATTAATATTATACATATTATAAATATTTAGATAAAGAAAAATAAAGAAAATAAAACATAAAAATATTTTTAAAACCACAGTGGGCCAATTGTATTTTTTTTAAAATGCAGTGGCTCAATAGTATTTAGAATTAGGCTGACTGGCTTGCCACATCAGAAAATGAGAAATACACATCAATTAAATTTTGTTGACCAGTCATCCCCATGTCATTCTTTGCATCTAACCTGTCAAATTTTCAAACGGAACATGGATGAAACCCTATTGTTTAACGGAATGCAACAATTTTCGAGTACAATAACCAGTTTGTAAGTTTTTTCACTTTAGATACCAAATTATAAGTTGGGTCCTAGTACAGATACCAAAAATATATTTATCCCGATCCAAAATAGATAAAAGTACCATATTTCAAGTTATTTTGGTCTACAACAACTCTGTTTTACATTTCACTAGTGAAAAATCCCAATTTATTTCTATGTTTGTCCAGAGTTTTGATACTTATCATCTTTCATTTTTTGTACCCAAATACCACCTTATTTATCTTGTCAATGTTTTGTACCCAAAGCTAAAAAAAATTCCCCGACTGTTTGTACTCAATATTATTGCATGGAGTGATAACTTTACTAACTAATAGTACATGTGTGTGCCCATAAAAAAAGAGCATTCATTTATTTGGAAGTTTTTGTTAATATTTTTTTTAAAAAAATTATTAATATAATAAAAAAAACCCAAGTATACTACAAACAATACATGCTTTAGATATCTTATTAGGAAATAATAAAATTTTTAAAAAATAGAGTACTCCTATCCTATCTTATTAGCAAGTGTTTCTGTTGGGGTTAAATACAAAGTCGACCACTGAACTTATCTGATATTTGGGTATTGAGTCCTTTCTTCAAGTAGCCAACGTAAACCTAGCCCCTTCTATTCAAAAATTTGGACTTTTGAGCGCCAGGCATAGCATGTAAGCGTTAATGGTCGACGTGGCACACGTATGCCTTTTGATTTTTTTTTTCCAAAAATTACATTTGCAAGGATTCAAACTTGAAACCACTTGTTTGGAATTTTGATCAAATGACCACTTGACCAACATAAGTTAACTGTTAATATTTTGCAAGGATTAATATTTATATCAAAACATAAGATTTCCCCCAAATTTATGAAGGTCCAAATTTTAATAGTACTACTAATAATAATAATAATAAAAACAATAATAATAATAATAACAATAATAATAAAAATAATAACAATAATAGTACTATTATCATTATTATTATTATTATTATTATTTTATTTTATTATTATTGTTGTTGTTATTATTATTATTGTTATTGTTATTATTATTATTATTATTATTATTATTATTATTATTATTATTATTATTATTATTTTATTTTATTTTATTTTATTATTATTATTATTATTATTATTATTATTATTATTATTATTATTATTATTATTATTATTATTATTATTACTATTACACACACACAAAGTATTTTATTGATTACAATTTGTAATAAATTAATTAACACTTAGAAACTTTTTACTTTTCAAATTATAATAAAAAAATTAGTCCATGTTGTCTTGAAAAATAGAGTTTTTACTTTTTTTTTGCATAAGATTAAAGATTTCAGTGAGTACGTCCGTGTTGTCTTGAAAAAGAGGTTTTTACGTTTTTTTTTTTTTTTTAATGGAGTAATTGAATTTTTATAAAACACAATTAAAGACATTTAATTTTTTTTCGATGATGTTGATTTGCTTGGTACTTAATTATCTTCGATTTTGCTATCATCATTCCAATGCTCTTGGTGGACAATCATAATTCATATTGTTTAATTTAATTTGTTGTCACGTTAACTGGTATTAGTATTATTATTATTAGTATTATTATTATTGTTATTGTTATTAGTATTATTATTATTGTTATTTGTTAACGCCAAGATCTTTCTTATGGCGTCCCAATCACGTAAGACGCCTCGATCCTCTGTATAATAAACACGATAAACACCACAAGCTTGATTGGCGGTTCCGTCTTGGGGATAGCTCAAAGCGTGTGAGAGTCGAGAACGTGTTCACAAGGTTAACAAATGGAGGATGTAATGTACAGTGTATTGAGAGAGATAATAATTCTTTTTTGTGTGTGTTCATGAATGAAAAAATGCGCGTGTGTGAGAACGCACTTCTTTGTGAAGACTTCCTTGTTAAGCTATACTATTTTTTGCACGGACTCATCGTGCCACCCACTACTACTTGACACACCCCTTGATCCGATGGGTTCTGCACGACTACACGTAGTCTATCCACGCTTTTAGCTTTTGCTTTTTACTGCGTACGTGGGTTATGATCCCATTCACATTAATGCATGGCGGTCTTTCTAGTCAACCGTCCACGCTTTTCATCATTCTAAGTCAAAATAATAGACATTAAAATATCTAAGAAATTCGATCCAATCGAACCCAGGCCTAAGTATTATAGGTTTAAATGGAAATAATATGACAATCGGGCTCAATGACTTTCATAGTTCAACAATAAAGGCCCAAGGGATTAATTAAATGAGTAAGCCCAATTTACCTGGCCCAAGGAGAGAAAATATCATGACCCAACATTGCCCCCTAGTTTTTTGTTGAACAGAATGTTTAATAGAAAACTATAAATGGTCCATGATGTTTTACTAAAGACCCATAGTAAGAAATATTTGAAATGTACCCAATTAATGTTTACGAGATGAAATGAGAGGAGAACAAAGGCCCATATCAGAAAGGCCCTGTCTATTAAATATCTAGACCTGGAACCGGACGCTTACCATTCAAATTCTAAATCATTACTAACATTTAATGTACCGGCCTTGAACACCGTGTACTGCAAATCGATATAAAAGATAACTTTACCAAATTTGACAGTTTTACCTGTTCATTTGAAATTCGAGCGCCTTTCAAACTTTCTGATCTTCTGAACTTCTCTCTTCCTCTGAAAACCGTCAAAAATGGCTTCCCAAAACTCTGAACAAAGTTCTCCCATACTGGTAACTCCGATCACCGTCGTTCCACCAAACCCTAACCCTCGTGAAGGAACCACGAGCATGAATCCTAAACCAAAAACTCCCAAAACTCCCTCTGAGTACTTCAGGAGCACGGATCGCTTCTCACATGCCAATACTCCCTCTATTGTTAATGAGGCTGAACTAAAAAGGATTCGATCCGGATACCACATTCCGGATACCCACGCAGTCAGGGTTCCTAGATCCGGCGAGAAGATGTACCAACGGCGGAAGGTTGAATGATACCGTCCACTGTGACCTTGCTCGAGAAGGGGGTTCGTTTCCCCCTGCACATTTTTATAGTGACTATACTGGGGTTTCTGGGCGTGAGGTTCTCCCAGTTGGTACCAAACTCCTATATTCATATTTTGGCCTTTGTGGCCTTCTGCCATGAGTTGGGCGTTGAGCCCTCCCTTGACTTTCTTCTTCACCGTATACAAAATAGTCCAATCTAGAGAAGGGGTTCAAGGCCCTTAGCAAACATTCTCGAAGTGCGGAGAAAAATTCGAGAGGCTTCGTTGGTGAACACTCCTTGAGCAATAGGGGATGGCACGAGAAGTGGTTCTACGTCAAAGGTCCCGAAATTTCTTCTTTCTCGAACCGGGCAAATGATGAGAAAATTTTTGCTAACGGAGACATTTCGAAGAGCAGGGAAGTTGAAATGATGGAACTTTTCGACAATTTCCCAAGGAGGAGTGGAAATATGGACTCCTCTCAAGCGAGCATGGTTATATGACCATAAGTGTAAATCTTGGTTTATTTCATATATATAAATTTCGAAAATGTTTTATGATGTGTAATTTAACATAGACTATTTGTTTTCATGCAGATATCTCTCGATCGAACCGAGCTCCTTAGAAATAAAGGAGTTCGAAGATTTCTTGTCCGGGAAGTCTTCGGAAGCTGTTGAGAATATGCCAACAGAAGCTACTCCCAAAGCTGAACCGACCCCGGAAATACATACCGATGAATTACGAGCAGAGGAGCCAGAGGTCAAGAGGTTCTGTCTGGGAAGAGACCCTCCACCCTCGCCAGAAGAGGAGGGCCACTAGAAAGCCCAGGTCAACATCTCTCGTTACCCCTTCCGAATCCATTCCTGAAACAGAACCAACCCCCACATCTATCCCTCGACGAGGAGGTTTACTCGATCGTCCCGATCGAAGAAGTGTCCTCCGGACCAAAAAATTAAAAACTAAAATAACCCCACTGACTACCGAAGAACTTAGGGTGCCTCAGTCTTCGATCATCCCACCCTTCGTGCCCCCTGTAGAAATACAGATTGCCGAATACGGTGACCAGGATGAAGTGGTTCCGACGCTATCCAGAAAGAGGAAGCGCACACCTGACAGCCATCCGAGTTCTGCTTCTGCCTCACCCCCCCAAGAACCCGTACCTAATAAATCTCCTTCACCTGAAACCATACACGTGGACCCTACTCCTGAACGACCAACCCTTTCTCCCGAAAGGCCGAGACCTTCCCCCGAACGACCCGGTCCCTCCGGTCAGGGTTATCATGCGAAGGCTATGGGGTCTCCGACCTTGTGGCCTAGATTCAATGCGAATTTCCCCTTCGACCTTTTTTGGAGCCTTCGTTCGGAACACTGACGACCATCGGTTCAGTGATCATACGGACGGAAATCTGCTCGATGAGGGAATGAGCTATCTAGCTAAGGTAAATAATAATTTCTTTATCTTCTATTTCTCTGTTATTATTTGGATAAGTGGATACTGACTTGAATATTTTGAAAATATACAGGCTAACGCTGTCTTCGGACGTTTGGGTCCGAGACACATAAATGGGGAGGCCGAGGAGGATTTCATGAGGCAGGAGATTAACATGCTGAAATCAACCTTGGATCGAGAGAGGGCCGATCGTAAAGATGCTTTTCATACCATCAACGGCCTTCAAACAGAATTAGATCGGGCCAGGATGGACCTGAAGACGTCTGACGACGAATTAAGGGCTACGAGGGATGGATTGGCTGCGTCCGAAGCCAGCCAATGAGCTTTATCTGACATGAACGCCGGCTTGGTTGAAGAAAACCTACTCCTGAAGGCCAAAAATGAGGAGTTTTCTTCAGCCAACCGAAGCTTGGCGATTCAACTCGGCAAGGCTCAGACGAAGGCCCAGGATGAAGAGCGAAGGCATAAGGCCAAACGTCACAAACTTCGCCACAAAATAAAGGATCTTGAGGGACGGGGTCCTCTTACGATCAAGAGATCCAGGAAGCGATTGAGCGGACTACTGAGGATTGGACGAACTTAATCTTTGAAATCATGAAGGTATATTCGGAGGGTGCGAAGATTGCCGAGGCGAGGAAAAGAAAAGCTATCGGTACGATCGGTTGGACCGACATTGCTCAACTCCAGATGATGAAGGCGGGTGAATGAATATAAAATCTGTTTTTATTCTATGTAAAAATTTTAACTACTTTAAACTTTTTATATTCATGTGACTAGTTTATGATTGACTTGAATGAATGAATGTTTTATATTATTGATAAATCTTCAACTGTCTTGATTATGACTTCTGTTTAGATCAATTTCTTGTCAATAATTCAGTATCAATAAACTGAACCCAACTAATGAATCAGATATGGCATATAACAGTTAATTTATTGAAATGAAGTGAATTGAATTTTACGGACATAATTCAACTTAACTGAATTGAATGAACTGAACTCAACACTTAAAACAAAATAAAGTAATATATATTCATCGGTACCGAAGTGTGAGATCGGTCATGTGTGAGGTGAACTTGGATGATCCTCCTTGCACCATCAAAATCTTGCTTACCACTCGGGGTATAACAAATATATAAGGACCAAGATATAAGGATCAATTGTGACCATTGACTTACCACCCTTGGTAAAATCAATATAGGATCATAAGGACCATTGTCTACCACTCGGGGTAGAACAATAAATGGGCTGCCATCGAATGGCCAGCGAGTCCTACCATACCTCCTTACACCATTGTGACCTTAGGACAAATAGGACCAGGATCAATAGTGACCATTAATTTACCACCCAGGTAAAATCAATATAGGATCATAAGGACCATTGTCTACCACTCGGGGTAGAACAATAAATGGGCTGCCATCGAATGGCCAGTGAGTCCTACCATACCTCCTTACACCATTGTGACCTTAGGACAAATAGGACCAGGATCAATAGTGACCATTGATTTACCACCCTGGTAAAATCAATATAGGATCATAAGGACCATTGTCTACCACTCGGGGTAGAACAATAAATGGACTGCCATCGAATGGCCAGCGAGTCCTACCATACCTTCTTACACCATTGTGACCTTAGGACAAATAGGACCAGGATTAATAGTGAAAAAATGACTCTTTATTGATAATGAACAATCATGTACAGACTTCCGATGAACTGACTTAATCTCTATTGAAAATATTTCCGAAGCCTGCCAGCATGCCAAGTATTTTTGATCTCGGAACCATCTAGTGCCTTTAACCGATAAGTGTCTGGCTTTGATACTTCGATCACCTCATACGGCCCTTCCCAGTTCGGCATTAACTTTCCCGTGTTTTGAGGCGTAGATGCTTCGGCTTCTCTAAGGACAAAGTCTCCTACTTCGAATCTACGAAGTTTGACCCCTTTGTTGTAATGTTTGGCCACCCTTCGTTGATAGGTAGCCAATTTGAGCAAAGCTACCTCTCCCGACTTCTTTCTGAAGCGAGTCCAGTTAGCTTTCGGTCCTTAAATCATTGTAGATCTCTTTGAACTGACTAACCCGAAGACTTGGAGATCCGATTTTGACTGGGACTAAGGCATCAGTACCATAGGCCAATCGAAAGGATGAATCCCCTGTGGTGGTCCTCGGTGTAGTTCGATAAGCCCACAAAGACGTTTCGCAGATTCTTCCGCCATCTCCCTTTAGCTTTATCCAGTCTCCGCTTGATTCCGTTCAGCAGCGTCCGGTTGGTCACCTCGACTTGCCCATTCGATTGTGGATGAGCCATCAAGTCTTCTTGTGTTGAATCCCGGATCCTTTAAAATCCTTCAAATTTTGAACCCCTGGCTGGCGTCGTCGTTGTCCGATATCAACACTCAGGGATCCCGGCGAAACACTACGGACTCCTTTATGAACTTCAAGCACTCTTGTTCCGTTATTGACCGAAGTGGTTTCGCCTCTACCCACTTAGTCATGTAATCGATAGCAACTATGACAAAGCTAACTTGGCCTTTAGCTTTAGGCAATGGACCCAATATATCCACCCCCCAGACAGCGAAGGGTATAGGAGATAAAATCGAATATAGCTCTTCCGGTGGCTGATGTGGGATCGGACTATTGAGCTGGCATTTTTCACATTTCTTGACATATTCTGTAGCTTCCTTGAAAATTGTAGGCCAATAGTATCCTTGTCGAAGTATTTTATAAGCTAAAGATTTGGCAGCCATATGATCACCACAAATACCCTCGTGAACCTCCCGAAGAGCGTACTCGGCCTCGGAAGGAACCAAACATTTCAGCAATGGTGAGGAAAATGCCAATCGATAAAGATCCGAGGAAAATGCCAATCGATAAAGATCCCCATCAATAAAAACAAAATTGGCACTCTTGTACTTGATCTTCTTTGCCAGCATCTGATCCGAAGGAAGGACGCCATCTGCCAAATACTCGATGTAGGGGGTCATCCGGTAGATTAGATAAACTCGATACACATCACCGCTTCGTCTTTGAACACACTACCGCCGCAAAACTTCCAAATAAACCGATCCGTTGAAAACATCGCATCTGCGAAGGCTACCGACCAAAGCGGTGCATCGGCAATGGAATTGTCGTTACGCTCTATGCCTCAAACTCATCTGAAGCAAAATATTGAAGTCGGTCTCTTAATTCCGCCAGATACTTGATCATCGGGTCCCACGAGCTTCATAATCTCCCGACAATTTGTTTAACGACCAATTGAGAATCACTATAAATGATCAACTTCGGACTTTAGACTCCTTGACAATCGGACCCGCTAACACCGCTCAGACTTTCGGCTTTCGTTGTTCGTCGCTTAAACCCGAACGATGGCTTTCTTGAACCTTGAATCCTCGGGACTCGTCAAAATAATTCACGCCCCACTAACGGATCATCATAGAGATCCATCTGCATACTGACGTCAAACATTCTCGACCTATTTGAAGAATACAGAATTGCCCGTCGACGATTGACTCTGGCAACTCTGCATCTGCTTCGGTGAATGAACATTCCACCATAAAATCGGCCAAGGCTTGTCCTTGATGGCAGTTCGGGGATGGTATTCGATGAAAAATTGGGACAACTCCATAGTCCATGCTGCTTAATCTGCCTGAGACCTCTGGCTTGCCCATCACCTTCTTCGATGGCTGATCCGTGTAGACGACCAGGAGCCGACCTTGAAAATATTGCCGAAGCTTTCTACTAGCAATTATTAAGGCAAAAGCAAATTTCTCAATATTTGGATACCTGGTTTCAGCATCTCGCAGGACGTGGCTGACATAATAAACCGGATGCTGCTTCCCACTGATCTCCCGAACCAACACTGCTCCAACCGCCAATGAACTTGCTGCAAGGTACAAATACGTCTCTGCTGGGGACGAAGCTTCACTAATAAAGGCGGAAAGGCGGATATGTCTTTATGCGCTTGGAAGGCGTCTTCACACTCAGAAGTCCTTTGGAACGTCTTCGCATTCTTGGCCCCTTCAATGTGTCAAAGAAAGAAGGCATCTCTCCGCATGATTTGGCGACGAACCTTATGGACGCCCCCAAAATTAGGTATACATCACCCATCTTGGGTCGCCACTTACATGGTATGTAATTTAAATACAACTTACTAACATAATTGTCGGTGTACAATATGACATAAAGCGTGAGTTTAAATACAAATATCGTCTACTAGATATTATACAAACTCAAAAAGGAGTCCTCATTACAATTATTATCACACTATTTCACGAATAGTGAGGACTACTAATGCTATCTTCAGGACCATCACTGCGTTTTTCCGACTCGTCCCAAATATATTCTCATTTCAAGAAGAAACGGTGAAAGAAAGGGTGAGCTCAACTAGCCCAAGAAGAAATATTATGACTAAGATAATGCGTAATAAATTATCAATAGTCTTCAACAATGTTAAACCGATAAAATACAATAGACAACCCGGTTTAATCAATAATTGAATATCGTAATCCATTAAAAGAGTCAAGTAGAAAATAAAGTCTACTATCTTTTATGATTTAAAAGGTTTTTCATCATCGTTATAATTTGAGACTCACTTTAATAAATATTCCACATCATCGAATCACCCTCGCACTTTCACGGCCAAGGATATTCTTTAGTATCACGACCACAATTATTCATGCACTACGGGCCAAGAATATTTGTGTATTCATTAATGGTCATGATCATGCCAACAATCATCCATCAATGCACTACAGCCACCGAGGATTTTTACCACATCATTTGTAACATTACGATTCATGATTACACCGAATAGTCTCTCGTCATAATCATACCAAGTCCATCTACGCACCACTGAATGCATGATGACTTTCAACATAAATTAAACATGAGGATGATGACAATGATATAAGAATTCAATAAAACAAGTTCAAGAATTATTTTATCTAGGAATTATTAACGTCAAATTATCAACACGATATCTTGTTTTGTAGAGTAAAATTCAAGAATATTGAGAAGAATATTTCCATAAAAGGATACTGGATGAAGCGCAAATATCAAGGATATTCCACTAATTTCATGGAGTATAGAAGTCAAAGTTTTAACCAAATGAGTATAATGAAGAATGGAATAACAAAAGAAATCACCGTGCATGCGATGGAGCCATGCAGGTGAGTTATTCCAACAGAATAATAAATAACGGAACCAGTCGGTGAAATTCACACAAGCAGGATGTTCCAAATGTAATAATAAAGATGGAACCGAGATCCGGTAAAACACACGAGATAGGATATTCTAATGAGAATGATAAAGAGGCGGAACCAGTCGGTGTAAAACACATGCATATGATGTTCCAACAGAATAATAAAAGCGGAACCAGTCGGTGTAAAACACATGCATGTGGATGTTCCAATGAGAATAATAAAAGCGGAACCAGTCCGGTGTAAAAACACATGCATGAGGATGTTCCAACAGAATAATAGAAGAATGTCACCAAGTATAGAATAACCAGCGATACTGAGTTATTCCAATGAGTAATAATAAGCAATGGAATAACAATGATTCTTCATGAATAAGAAAGAATAACACCCCTTACTTTTGGTAGGAGATTGAATATTGCGCAGATGTAGTAATAAAATACTCTTCTTCTTCTCTTTTTATTCTCTATACTTCTCTCTCTCTATAGCTTGAATGAATTCGTGAAAATAATGAAGCACTAGGCCTCTATTTATAGAAGATTTCTAGCTTAGCATCCGCCGTATGAAAAGGCAAGTGGCTTGAGCGGTGATGATGTGAAAAGAAAAGTGGTTTGGCCTTTTGTAATGTGAAACGACAAGTGGTTCGGACGCCTGTAATGTGAAACGACAAGTGGTTCGACGTCTGGTAAAGGTAATTACTATTCGACGAAGGTAATTACTATTCAAGGGTAATTACTATTAACGAAGGTAATTCTTTATTCACAAGGGTAATTACTATCGACGAAGGTAATTACTATCGATTGAAGGTAATTACTATTCACAAAGGTAATTCTTATTGACGAAGAGACTCTTAGATGATGACATATATGAGCCCCCATAAAATAATCAAACTTACCACAAATCATTTTATTTTTAATCAACACATATTTAATCTTTCAACAATTATTAATCATTTATAACTTGTCGTCTCAATTATTGATTTAATACTATATTATATGGATGATCTTGTGACAATAATTGAATCAATAATATAAGAGATATGATGCGTGAATTATCGTAGCAATAATTAAGCATAATGAAAGTGACTTCTCACGTAAGCATCAATAATCAATACCGTGCAGTGCTACTACGCAACCACGCCAGACATCGTATTTTTTACTTTACCGGGTAATTCAACGCTTTTTAACGGTAACACCTCCGCCGTTATTTTTATAAAATATTTTTGTCGTTTTCTCAATCCAAATAATAATTACATTGTGGGGTCCATCAATGATTGAGTAGTTATCGAATATTCCCTAACAAAAAGAATATTCCCCGACCAAACGAATATTTTATAACAACTTGCATACTTTGCAAAATTTATAAATACTACCCACAACTATAACATTATATCAAATTTATTCCATAATATTCAAAAATAATATTTATAGAAAATTCATCTTTATTTATAATAAATTTGGGGTCTTACAACCTCCTTTCTTATGAAATTTCAGCCCTTGAAATTAGGGTACGTACTCTAGTATGTCGAAGAGGTAAGGATACCTTGATTTCATTTTGATTCTAACTCCCAAGTCATTTCCTCAACATCGTGGTTCCTCCACAAAACTTTGACTTGAGGTATAACCTTGGAGCGTAGAATATGTTCCTTCTTATCCAAGATTTGAACAGAACCCTTCATACGTCAAATCTTTCGCTATTTCGTCCGGTTCTAACTCAATAATGTGGTTCGGGTCTTTCACATATTTACGTAACATGGATATGTGAAAAACGTTATGAACACGAGACATATTTAGCAGAAAGCGAGTCTATAGGCTACGATTCCTACTCGATCGAGGATTAAAATGGACCAGATGAATCGAGGGTTAAGTTTTTCTCTCTTTCCAAATCTTGTAACTCCTTTCCATGGAAGCAACTCTTAACAACACATGATCTCCTATATCGAATTCCACGGCCTTTCGATGAAGATCAAGATAACTATTTTGTCGATTTTGTGAGATTTTTATACGTTGTCGGATCGTTTGAATCTTTTCCAGATCATACGTATCAACTCCGGCCCCAACAACGTTGCTTCACCCACCTCATCCCAAAGATATCGAGAACGACACTTTCTTCCATACAACGCTCGAATGGAGCCATGCCAATACTTGCTTGATAATCTGTTGTTGTAGGAAAACTCCACCAATGGTAAGAACTTGTCCCAACTCCCTTGAAATCAAGGACACAGAGTCTTAATAGATCTTCAAGAGTTTGAATAGTCCTCTCTTCGACCGTCAGGTCCGTCGAGGATGATATGCCGAAGCTAAATCGTAAGTCCTGTGCCCATAGATTTTTGCAAACTAACCCAAAATCGTGAAGTGAATCTTGGGTCTCGATCGAAACTATGGATACCCAAGATACCATGCGATCTTACAATCTCGTTTATATACATACTGAAGCAAGACGTTCAAGTGTATAAGTTTTCGTGATCGGTAAGAAATGAGCGGACTTGGTCAATCTATCAACAATGACCCAAATCGCATCAATGCCTTGAGAAACCTTAGGAAGACCCAGTAATGAAATCCATGGTAATGTGCTCCCACTTCCATTCTAGAATTTCAAGTGGTTGCAATGGACCTTTTGGTACTTGATGCTCCGCTTTAACTCGTTGACAAGTTAGACACCTTGAGATAAGCGGTAAATATATCTCTCTCTTCATATTGCTCCACCAAAATGTATGATGAATATCATGATACATTTTGGTACTCCCTGAGATGGATTGCAAATGGTGTCAGTTATGCGCCTCCATCATGATATTATACTTTAAATCGTGGTCGTTAGGAACACAAAGTCCGGAGTTGACTCAAGTATTCCTTCTTCATCGATTCTCGCTTCCTAAGATAAAGACCTCTCGCACTTTCTTCCTCATACGCATCGAACTCCGTGTCTCGTAGCTTGAGAAAGCAAACTTTTAACTTTATCGATTAAAGTCGGTTCTACTCAGATACTCATCATCATCACACGCGTCCCCGAGTCTTTAACTCTATCTCCATCCTTTGCAAGTCACACAAAATGGACCTGCGTTCACAATATCGCACTCAGACTTGATATGATTTTCTACTCAATGCGCCACCTACCACGCTTTGCTTTTCCAGGATGGTATTGGATGGTATGATCATAATCTTTCAACAGATTTCAAGCCAACGTCGTTGTCGCGTGTTGAGTTCCTTTTGAGTGAAGAAATATTTGAGGCTTTTATGATCCGTAAAGATCTCCACTTTCTCCCCATACAAGTAATGCCTCCAAATTTTAAGTGCAAAGAGACAACAAATGCTAACTCTAGATCATGAGTAGGATAATTCCTCTCATATTCTTTGAGTTGTCGCGAGGCATAAAGCTATAACTTTTCCATGTTGCATAAGAACACATCCCAACCCTTTGCGAAGCATCACTTGTAGATGACAAATCCCTCCGAGCCGGATGGTATTGTCGTAACAGGTCTTTGAAATAAGTCTCCTCTTGAGTTCTTGAAAACTCTTCTCACATTCTTCGCTCCAACCGAACTTTGTATCTTTCCAAGTCGGTGAGTCAATGGAGTAGCGATTCGAGAAAATCCTTCCACGAATCTCCGATAATAACCATTTAAACCAAGAAAGCTACGTCTTGATCATCGATTTAGGTTGTTCGACTTTGAATAGCTTCAATCTTTCTTTGGGTCCACAGATATTCCATGACTTGATACCACGTGCCCAAGGAATGCTACTTCTTGCTTCAAGCCGTAACTCGTATTTCTTCAACTTGGCATAAAAGCTTATATTCACGAAGCTTTTTGAGTGTCACCTCAAGTGTTGCTCATGATGATCTTCACGGCTTTTGGAATAAATAAGGATGTCATCAATAAAGACGACCACAAAGTGATCCAAATATTCCTTGAATACTCGGTTTGTAAGACCCCAGCTTTTATAAATAAAGATGAATTTTCTATAAATATTATTTTTGAATATTATGGAATAATTTGATATAATGTTATAGTTGTGGGTAATATTTATAAATTTTGCAAAGTATGCAAGTGGTTATATTATATTCGATTGGGCGGGGAATATTCTGGTTTAGCAGGAATATTCGCATAACTACTCAATCATTGGTGGACCCCAATGTAATTATTGTCGGATCGAGAAAAAGACAAAAATATTTTATTAAAATAATTCATGGAAGTTTTACCGTTGATATTGTTGAACTACTCATTAGTAAAAAAGTACGATGAATACGTGTGGTTGCATAAGAAGTAGACACCAGTATTGATTATTGATGCTTATGTGAGAAGTCACCGGTTTGATTCCATTATTATGCTGAATTATTATAATGATAATGACTTTTTGTTTTATTCGTATTATTAACGTAATAAAATGTAAACATCTTTTTATATAAAAATGTAATACTTTATTAAAGTTATTTTATAAATAAAATATATTATATTTTATTATGCATAGTAGTGTCGTAGTGTTTTTTGCATAGTGTTTTTGCATAGTGTTTACATAGTAAAATGTTTTTATATAAATAGAATATATTATATTTTATTTAAAAGATTTTGCTTTAAATATGGACCGTCGATTAAAGTAAATCAATCCGGACCGTTCATGGATTAGTTCTTATGCATTCCATTTTCCTATAAATAAGCTCATTCCTTCATTATTTTTTTATTTAATTCATCAAAAACTCTAGAGAGAAATTATATAGAGTTATATATAGAGAAAGTTATAGAAAGAAGAAGATTATTCGCTACTTCACCACTTCTATATTCATTTCTTTTACGGTAAGTGGGTGTTATTCTTTCTTCAAGAAGAGAACTTCATTATTCCATTCACTATTATTATTCATTGGAATAACTCGTAAAAGTGGCATACCCTATACATAACTCAGATACGCCGCGCATACCCTATACTTGGTGAAATCCTTATGTTATTCCATTGCTTATTATTCATTTGAATAACTTGTATACATGATTTATTCCTATACTTGGTGACATTCTTCTATTATTCTATTGGAACATCCTCATCATGTGTTTTACAGGACCGGTTCCGTCTTTATTATTATTCTCGTTGGAACATCCTGCTCGTGTGTTTTACACGGACTGGTTCCGTCTTTATCATTCTATTGGAATATCCTATCTCGTGTGTTTTACAGGATCCGGTTCCATCTTTATTATTACGTTGGAACATCCCGTTTGTGTGAATTTCACCCCGACCGGTTCCGTTATTATTATTATTTTGAATAACCCGTACATGCAAAGTACCGCATGCATGGTGATTTCTTTTGTTAACCCATTCTTTATTATACCCGGTTAAGTTAAAACTTTGACTTCTATACTCCATGAAATTAGTGGAATATCCTTGACATTTCGCTTCATCCAAAGATCCTTTCATGGAAATATTCTTCTCAGTATTCTTGAATTTTACTCTACAAAGCAAAGATATCGTGTTGTGATTTGGACGTTAATAATTTCGGATAAAATAATTTTGAACTTGTTTTATTGAATTCTTATATCATTGTCATCATCCTCATTTTTATATTTTTTTAAAGTCATCCGTGGCCTTTAGAGCATGGATGGACTTGGTATGATTACGACTGAGGATTATTCGGTGTAATCATGACAGTAATGTTACAAATGATGTGGTAAAAATCCTCAAATGGTCAGTAGTGCATTGATGACAAATTGTTGGCATGATCATGACCATTAATGAATACACAACTATTCTCGCCCGTAGAAAGGTGAATAATTGTGGTCGTGATACTAAAGAATATCCTCGGCCGTAGTGCGAGGGTGATTCGATGATGTGAATTATTTATTAAAGTCGAGTCTCATTTATAATGATGATGAAAACCTTTTAAATCATAAAAATAGTAGATTTTATTTTCTACTTGACTCTTTTAATGGATCAGATATTCACTGCAGCTTAAACCTGGTTGTCTATTGTATTTTATCGGTTTAATATTGTTGAAGACTATTGATAATTTATTCTCGCATTATCTTAGTCATAATATTTCTTCATCGGGCTAGTTGAGTTCACCCTTTCTTTCACCGTTTCTTCTGTGAAATGAGAATATAAATTTGGACGCAGCCTGGGAAACGAAAGTGATGGTCCCAAGATAAGATTAGTAGTCCTCACTATTCTCGTGAAATAGTGTGATAATAATTGTAATGAGGACTTTTGTTTGAGTTTGTATAATATCTAGTAGACGATATTTGTATTTAAACTCACGCTTTATGTTGTATTGCATACAAGCGAGTTATGTTAATAAGTTGTATTTAAATTACATACATGTAAGTGGCGACCCATGATGGGTGATGTATACCTAATTTTGGGGGGCGCCATGGTTGGTATCGTAGCTAAGGATATGATCCCGGCTAAGATGTGAGAAAAGTACTAGAGAGGGAGAGACGGGGAATACCTTCGCTAGTATGACCTACCTAAGTTTATGTGCTATTTTATTGGTTTGGTCGTAATATAAAGATAATTGTTACATGTCAATTAATCTTTTGTTTTGTGGCGAAGATTCGAAAATGACATCCGAGAATGTTGAGAATAAGAATGGAGATGCAGGCGATCGTTGATTCACCACATATCAATAATCAGGATAATGTGCATCGAAGGCGACAATCCTCACGCAAACAACAACACCGACCAAATGATGAATGATCAAATGTTCGGAGGCTTTATGCAATTTATGCAACAAAGAAAGCGTAGAGCGACTTCGCCCAAAACGTGGAGGTGGAAACACGGAAAACTCTCGGTGGTCACCGCTAAACAATTCAAGGAGTTGGGACCACCGGAGTTTTAAGGAGAGCCAAAACCACTTGGCGGAAGCATGGATAAAGCAGATTACCAAGATATTTGATGTGGGATGCTCCGAGGAGCAAAAGGTTCCTTTCACGCCTTTTATGTTGCGTGGAGAAAGCAGACATTGGTGGGAATCCAGAAACGACTCAACTTCATCAGATCAAGATATCTTGGGAGAAGTTCCAGAGTCGTTTCAACGACAAATACTTTCCGAAAGTATTCGCCACATGAAGGAGGTAGAGTTTATCAAGTTGGAACAAAACAATACGACCGTGTCGCAATACGAGGCAAAATTTCATGAGTTATCACGGTTCGTCCCACTGGTGGATAATGAAAGAGAATGGCGCTAATGTTTTTAAGAGGTTTGAAGTCTGGGAGATACGTCAACATCTTATTTCTCATAAACCGTGTTTGTATTCAGATGTTGTAAATAGGGCTCGATTAGTGGAGAGCGATAACGAAAGTCAACGAACTAAAAGAGAGAAGCAAATGTAAGAAAGTTATAATATCAATGAGAGTAGTCATCAAGCGGTGACAACAAGCGTGAGGAATCAACAAAGCCGAGATATGGTAACCACTTCGGTGGTAATCGTACAAAACAATAAGAATGGACATTTCAAGAAACGGAGATTCAACAATGATGGAAAGACGTCAAGACCAAAGACCCGTTGTTAAGGAAGGAGAAAGACCACCCATCATATGCTTCAAATGCGAGAAGAGGGACACATCAATCCGAATCGTGCTATCGCCGTCAAAGTATGTTATAATTGTGGAAGAGAAGGTCACTTAGCTCGATTTTGTCGTTCATCAAGACAAATTCAACTAGGATGGAGGCACCAAAGGTCATTCCGTAAAAGTCAAAACCCAGAAGTGCTGAAGGAGAAGCGTTTGTTGTGACCTCCCAGAGAGCAAGGAACCCGAATGAGGTCATCACGTGTAAGCTTATCATAAACTCTAATGAAGTCTACACTTTATTTGATACCTGGTTCTACCCATTCTTTTATTTCTCCTACTTGCGCCATCGATTAAATTTGACTCAGGAGAAATTAGACTTTGACTTATCTGTGGAAACTCCGTTGGGAGAAACCTTCATTACATCCATCGCTTATAAGTCTTGTTTGGTTCAAATCGGTGCACCTCACATTACCGTCGATCTTATTTCATTTAAAATACTTGCATTTGACGTGATTCTAGTGGATTGATTGGTTAACTACTTATCATGCAAAAATTGATTGTTTTCGTAAGGTCATAGCTTTCATATTCCTAATCAACCTATTATGCTTAATTCAAACGACCAAACCATTAAAATTAATCACGGTCATCTCAAGCCATAAAGCTATTCGTTTATTGAAAAATGGATGTCAAGCTTTCTTAGCTCATGTCATGATTTAAACAAAATACGCCGCTTTTGAGCGATATTTCTATTGTTAATAAATTTCCGACGATTCTCAAGAACTTCCGGCCTACCCCAGAGCGTGAAATTGAATTTTGTATCGACCTTGAACCCGTACAAAACCTATTTCCAAAGCCCCATATCGAATGGCTCCTATTGAACTTCGAGGAGTTAAAGACCCAACCGCAGGAATTGTTAGACATCGTTGGCTTTATTCGTCCCTAGTACTTCTCCTTGGGGTGCTCCTGTTCTATTCGTGAAAAAGAAATATGGGAGTATGCGACTTTGTATTGATTATCGGGAGTCAATCATGTCACCATCAAAAATAGGTATCCATTGCCACGTATTGATGACCTGTTTGACCAAACAGTAAGGAGCCAAATTCTTTTCAAAGATTGATCTTCGTCTAGGATATCACCAATTGAAGATTAGAATCACGACATTCCAAAAGACGGCCGTAACTCGAAGACGGCATTATGAATTCCTAGTCATGTCCTTTCGATTGACTAATGCTCCCCGCCGCCTTCATGGATATGATGAACCGAGTATTCAAGGAATATTTAGATCACTTTGTGGTCGCCTTTATTGATGACATCCTTATTTATTCCAAAAGCCGTGAAGATCATGAGCAACACTTGAGGTGACACTCCAAAAGCTTCGTGAATATAAGCTTTATGCCAAGTTGAAGAAATGCGAGTTCGGTCAAGAAGTAGCATTCCTTGGGCGCGTGGTATCAAGTCATGGAATATCCGCTGACCCAAAGAAAGATCAAGCTATTCAAAGTCGGGAACAACCTAAATCAATGGATCAAGACGTAGCTTTCTGGTTTAATTTGGTTATTATCGGAGATTCGTGGAAGGATTTTCTCGAATCGCTACTCCATCGACTCAAATTGACTCGAAAAGATACAAAGTTCTATTGGAGCGAAGAATGTGAGAAGAGTTTTCAAGAACTCAAGAAGAGACTTATTTCAAAGACTGCTCGACAATACCATCCGCTCGGAGGATTTGTCATCTACAAAGTGATGCTTCGAGCAAAAGGGTTGGGATGTGTTCTTATGCAACATGGAAAAGTTATAGCCTATGCCTCGCGACAACTCAAAGAATATGAGAGGAATTATCCTACTCATGATCCGGAGTCGGGTAAATGTTGTCTTCTTGCACTTAAAATTTGGAGGCATTACTTGTATGGGGAGAAAGTGGAGATCTTACTGAGATCATAAAAGCCTCAAATATTTCTTCACTCAAAAGGAACTCAACATGCGACAACGACGTTGGCTTGAACTGTTGAAAGATTATGATCATACCATCCAATACCATCCTCGAAAAAGTTAACGTGGTAGGTGATGTATCGAAGTAGAAGATCGTATGCAAGCACGAAGTGCGTTATTGTCAACACAAAGGCCCATTTTGTGTGACTTGCAAAGGATGGAGATAGAGTTAAAGACTCAGGACGCATGTGATGATAGCGAATATACGAGTAGAACCGACTTTAATCAATAAAGTTAAAGTCGCCAAGCTACTGCACTGAGTTCGATGCGTATGAGGAAGAAAGTGCAAAGAGGTGCTACGCCGGAAGCAAGAATCGATGAAGAAGGAATACTTGAAAGTCAACTCAGACTTTGTGTTCCTAACGACCACGATTTAAAGTATAATATCATGATGGAGGCGCACAACACACCATTTACAATCCATCTCTGGGGAGTACCAAAATGTATCATGATATTCGCCATACATTTTGGTGGAGCAATAAGAGAGAGAGAGATAGCGTTTATCTCAAGGTGTCTAACTTGTCAACGAGTTAAAGCGAGCATCAAGTACCAAAAGGTCCATCAGAACCACTTGAAATTCCAGAATGGAAGTGGGAGCACATTACCATGGATTTCAATTCACGGCCTTCCTAAGGTTTCTCAAGGCATTGATGCAATTTGGGTCATTGTTGATAGATTGACCAAGTCCGCTTCATTTCTTACCGACACGAGAAACTTATACACTTGAACGCCTTGCTCAGATGTACATAAACGAGATTGTAAGATCGCATGGTACGCCCAGATCCATAGTTTCGATCGAGACCCAAGATTCACTTCACGATTTTGGGTTAGTTTGCAAAAAGCTACGGGCACAGACTTACGATTTAGCTTTCAGATATCATCCTCGACGGACGGACAATGGAGAGGACTATTCAAACTCTCGAGGATCTATTAAGACTCGTGGTTCTTGATTTCAAGGGAGTTGGGACAAGTTTTTACCATTGGTGGAGTTTTTCTACAACAACAGCTTATCAAGCAAGTATCGCATGGCTCCATTCAAGCGTTGTATGGAAGAAAGTGTCGTTCTCCAAAGATCTTTGGGATGAGAGGTGGGGTGAAGCAACGTTGTTGGGACCGGAGTTGGTACGTATGACTACGGAAAAGATTCAAACGATCCGACAACGTATAAAAACCTCACAAAATCGACAAAAGAGTTATACTGATCTTCATCGAAAGGACGTGGAATTCGATATAGGAGATCATGTGTTGTTAAAAGTTGCTCCATGGAAAGGAGTTACAAGATTTGGAAAGAGAGGGAAACTTAATCCTCAATTCATCGGTCCATTTTTAATCCTTGATCGAGTAGGAACTGTGGCCTATAGACTCGCTTTACCGCCAAATATGTCTCGTGTTCATAACGTTTTTCACATATCCATGTTACGTAAATATGTGAAAGACCCGAACCATATTATCGAAAGTTAGAACCGGATTAAATAGCGGAAGATTTGACGTATGAAGAGGTTCCCTGCTCAAATTTTGATAAGAAGGAACATATTCTACGCCCAAGGTTATACCTCAAGTCAAAGTTTTATGGAGGAACCACGATGTTGAGGAAATGACTTGGGAGTGAGAATCAAATGAAATCAAGGTATCCTTACCTCTTCAACATACCAGTGTGTACGCATTCTAATTTCGAGGGCTAAATTTCATAAGAAGGGAGGTCAGAAGACCCCAAACTTTTATAAATAAAGATGAATTTTCTATAAATATTATTTTTGAATATTATGGAATAATTTGATATAATGTTATACCAGGTAATATTTATAAATTTTGCAAAGTATGCAAGTGGTTATATTATATTCGATTGGTCTGGGAATATCTTGGTTTAGCAGGAATATTCGTATAACTACTCAATCATTGGTGGACCCCACAATGTAATTATTGTTTGATTGAGAAAAAGACAAAAATATTTTATTAAAATAACGGCGGAAGTTTTACCGTTGATACTGTTGAACTACTCTAAGTAGTAAAAAGTACAAGAATACGTGTGGTTGCATAAGAAGACACGGTATTGATTATCGATGCTTATGTGAGAAGTCACTCGGTTTGATTCCATTATCATCGTGAATTATTATAGCGATAATGACTTTTTGTTTTATTCAGTATTATTAACGTAATAAAAACGTAAACATCTTTTATATAAAATGTAATACTTTATTAAAGTTATTTTATAAATAAAATATATTATATTTTATTACGATAGTGTTGCGTAGTGTTTTGCGTAGTAGTGTTTTGCATAAAGTGTTTACATAGTAAAATGTTTTTATATAAATAGAATATATTATATTTTATTTAAAAGATTTTGCTTTAAATATGGACCGTCGATTAAAGTAAATCAACTGGACCGTTCATGGATTAGTTCTTATGCATTCCATTTTCCTATAAATAAGCTCATTCCTTCATTATTTTTATTTAATTCATCAAAACTACAGAGAGAGAAATTATAGTAGAAGTTTATAGAGAGAAAGTTATAAAGAAGAAGATTATTTCGCTACTTCACCACTTCTATATTCAGTTCTTTTTACTAGTGGGGTGTTATTCTTTTTCTTCGAAGAGAACTTCATTATTCCATTCACTATTATTTCATTGGAATAACTCCGTAAAAGTGGCATACCCTATACATAACCTCAGTAATGCCATACCCTATACTTGGTGAAATCCTTATGTTATTCCATTACTTTATTATTCTCATTGGAATAACTCAGATAATGCTGGTTTACCCTATACTTGGTGACATTCTTCTATTATTCTATTGGAACATCCTGTTCAAGGTTTTACGGACCGGGTTAAAATCTTTATTATTATTATTCTGCTGAACATCACGTGCTGTGGTGTTTTACACCCGATTCGGTTCCGCATCTTTATCATTATTCGAATATCTATCATGTGTTTTTAACGGATCCGTTCCATCTTTTTATTATTCGTTGAACATCCCGGCCGGTGTGAATTTCACCGACCTGTTCCGTTATTATTATTCGTTGGAATAACTGCCTCATGCAAAGTACCGCATGCATGGTGATTTCTTTTGTTAACCCATTCTTTATTATACCCAATTAAGTTAAAACTTTGACTTTATACTCCATGAAATTAGTGGAATATCCTCGACATTCAAGGCTTCATCCAAAGATCCTTTCATGGAAATATTCTTCTCAAGATTCTTGAATTTTACTCTACAAAGCGAAGATCGTATTGACAGTTTGGGACGTTAATAATTTCGGATAAAATAATTCTTGAACTTGTTTTATTGAATTCTTATATCATTGTCATCATCCTCATGTTTATATTTTTTTTAAAGTCATCTGTGGCCTTTAGAGTACATGGATGGACTTGGTATGATTATGACTGTGGATTATTCGGTGTAATCATGACCGTAATGTTACAAATGATGTAGTAAAAATCCTCGATGGTCAGTAGTGCATTGATGGACGATTGTTGGCATGATCATGATTATTAATGAATACACAACTATTCTCGCCCGTAGTGCAGAATAATTGTGGTCGTGATACTAAAGAATATCCTCGGTCGTAGTGTGCGTGGGTGATTCGATGATGTGGATTATTTATTAAAGTCGAGTCTCGCCTATAATGTTGATGAAAACCTTTTAAATCATAAAATAGTAGATTTTATTTTCTACTTGACTCTTTTAATGGATTGCGATATTCCGCCGCAGATTAAACCGGTTGTCTATTGTATTTTATCGGTTTAATATTGTTGAAGACTATTGATAATTTATTTCGCATTATCTTAGTCATAATATTTCATCGGGCTAGTTGAGCTCACCCTTTCTTTCACTGTTATTCTCGTGAAATGAGAATATACCGGGACGAGCCTGGGAAACGAGTGATGGTCCTCAAGATAAGATTAGTAGTCCTCACTATACGTGAAATAGTGTGATAATAATTGTAATGAGGACTTTTTGTTTGAGTTTGTATAATATCTAGTAGAGCGATATTTGTATTTAAACTCACGCTTTATGTTGTATTGTACAAAGACAGCTTATGTTAATAAGTCAGATTTAAATTCTCGTACCATGTAAGTGGCGACCCATGATGGGTGATGTATACCTAATTTTGGGGGGCGCCACACGGTTCATCATATCCATGAAGGCGGCAGGAGCATTAGTCAATCTAAAGGACATGACTAGGAATTCATAATGCCCGTCTGAAGTTTAAAGCCGTCTTTGGAATGTCGTGATTCTAATCTTCAATTGGTGATATCCGAACGAAGATCAATCTTTGAAAAGAATTTGGCTCCTTGCAATCGGGTCAAACAGTCATCAATACGTGGCAATGGATACCTATTTTTGATGGTGACATGATTCAACTCCCGATAATCAATACAAAGTCGCATACTCCCATCTTTCTTCTTCACGAATGTAAGCAGAGCACCCCAAGGAGAAGTACTAGGACTTAATAAAGCCAATGTCTAACAATTCCTGCAGTTGGGTCTTTAACTCCTCAAGTTCAATAGAGCCATTCGATATGGGGCTTTGGAAATAGGTTTTGTACGAGTTCAAGGTCGATACAAAATTCAATTTCACGCCTGGGGTAGGCTGGGAAGTTCTTCGAGGAATACGTCAGAAATTTATTAACAATAGAAATATCGTTCAAAAATCGACGTATTTTTGTTTAAATCGTGACATGAGCTAAGAAAGCTTGACATCCGCTTTTCAATAAACAAATAGCTTTATGGCTTGAGATGGCCGTGATTGATTTTAATGGTTTGGTCGTTTGAATTTCAAGATAATAGGTTGATTAGGAATATGAAAGCTAACAACCTTATTTAAAACAATCAATTTTTGCATGATAAGTAGTTAACCAATCAATCCACAGAATCACGTCAAATGCAAGTATTTTTAATGAAATAAGATCGACAGGTAATGTGAGGGTACCGATTTGAACCAAACAAGACTTATAAAGCGGTGGATGTAATGAAGGTTTCTCCCAGCGGAGTTTCCACAGATAAGTCAAAGTCTAATTTCTCCTGAGTCAAATTTAATCGATGAGCGCATGTAGGAGAAATAAAAGAATGGGTAGAACCCAGATCAAATAAAGTATAGATTTCATTAGAGTTTATGATAAGTTTTACCCACGACGACCTCATTCGGGTTCCTCGCTTCTCCTGGGAGGTCACAACAAACGCCTCCCTCAGACCTTCTGGGTTTTAAATTTTCCGGACGACCTTTGGTGCCTCCATCCTAGTCTGAATTTGTCTTGATGGAAACACAAAATCAAGCTAAGTGACCTTCTTCCACAATTATAACATACTTTGACTGGCATGGCGCAGTTTGATCGATGTGTCCCTCTCCTCCGCATTTGAAGCATATGATAGGTGGTCTTTCTCCTTCCTTAACAACGGGTCTTTGGTCGACGCCTTTTCCATTATTGTTGAATCTCCTTTTCTTGAAATGTCCATTCTTATTGTTTTGGCCTCGATTACCACCAAGTGGTTACCATATCTCGGCCTGTTGATTCCCTCCACGCTTGTTGTCACCGCTCGATGACTACTCTCGCCGGTATTATAATTTTGCACGGCCACTCTCTTTTAGTCGTTGACTCATTATCGCGCTCCACTAATCGAGCCCTATTTACAACATCGAATACAAAACACGGTTTATGGAAATAAGATGTTGACGTATCTCCCGACTTCAAACTCTTCTTAAAACATTCGCGCCATTCTCTTCATTATCCACCAAGTGGGGACGTGAAAACCATGATAACTCCGCAAATTTTGCCTCGTATTGCGACACTGGCCATATTGTTTTGTTCCAACTTGATAAACTCCACCTCCTTCATGTGGCGAATACTTTCGGTGTAAGTATTTGTCGTTGAACGCCTCTGGAACTTCTCCCAAGATATCATCAAGACAAAGAAGTTGAGTACGCTTTTACCGATTCCCACCAGAAGAATCTTTCTCCGCAAGAACATAAAGGCGCGAAAGGAACCTTTGCTCCTGAGTATCCCAAGACATCAAATATCTTGGTAATCTGCTTTATCCATGCTTCCGCTGTAAGTGATTTTGGCTCTCCCTTAAACTCCGGTGGTCCCAGCTTGAATTGTTTGTTTTAGCGGACCGCCCGAGAGTTTTCCGTGTTTCCACCTACCTTTTGGACGAGTGAGTCGCTCGCATCATTGTTGCATAAATTGCGATAAAGCCTCGAACATTTGATCATTCATCATTTGGTCAAGTTGTTGTTTTGCATGAGGATTGTCGCCTTCTCGATGCACATTATCCCGATTATTGATATGTGGTGAATCAACGATCGTCATGGCTCCATTGCTTATTCTCAACATTCTCGATGTCATTTTCAGACATCGCTACAAAACAAAAGGTTAATTGACATGTAACAAATTATCCCTATCTTCCCGACTAACCAATAAAATAAAGACATAAACTTAGTAGTCATACTAATGAAGGTATTCCCTGCTCTCCCTCCTAGTACTATTCTCACATCTTAGCTGTGGATCATATCCCTAAGCTCGATATCAACCGTGACGCCCCCAAAATTAGGTATACATCACCCATCTTGGGTCGCCACTTACATGTAATGTAATTTAAATACAACTTACTAACATAACTGCGCGTGGTATAATACGACATAAATCGTGAGTTTAAATACAAATATCGTCTACTAGATATTATACAAACTCAAAAAGGAGTCCTCATTACAATTATTATCACACTATTTCACGTAATAGTGAGGACTACTAATGCTATCTTCGTGACCATCACTCATTTCCGACTCGGCTACGTCCAAATATATTCTCATTTCAAGAAGACAAAGTTGAAAGAAAGGGTGAGCTCAACTAGCCCAAGAAGAAATATTATGACTAAGATAATGCAGAATAAATTATCAATAGTCTTCAACAATGTTAAACCGATAAAATACAATAGATAAACCGGTTTAATGCAAATGAATATGCAATCCATTAAAAGAGTCAAGTAGAAAATAAAGTCTACTATCTTTTATGATTTAAAAGGTTTTTCATCATCAAGTTATAAACCGAGACTCACTTTAATAAATATTCCACATCATCGAATCACCCCGCACTACTACCAAGGATATTCTTTAGTATCACGACCACAATTATTCATGCACACGGGCCAAGAATATTTGTGTATTCATTAATGGTCATGATCATGCCAACAACTCGGCCCATCAATGCACTACGCCATCGAGGATTTTTACCACATCATTTTGTAACATTACGGCCATGATTACAACCGAATAGTCTCGGTCATAATCATACCAAGTCCATCTATGCACCTACTGTGCCACAGATGACTTTCAACATAATATAAACATGAGGATGATGACAATGATATAAGAATTCAATAAAACAAGTTCAAGAATTATTTTATCCAGGAATTATTAACGCCCAAATTATCAACATGATCTCGCTTTTTGTAGAGTAAAATTCAAGAATCTTGAAGAATATTTCCATAAAAGGATCTTTGGATGAAGCGCAAATATCAAGGATATTCCACTAATTTCATGGAGTATAGAAGTCAAAGTTTTAACCAACCGAAGTATAATGAAGAATGGAATAACAAAAGAAATCACCATGCATGCGATAATCGCAGGCAAAGTTATTCCAACAGTAATAATAAATAACGGAACCAAAGTCGGTGAAATTCACAATCGATGTGATGTTCCAATGTAATAATAAAGATGGAACCGGATCCGGTGTAAAACACACGAGATAGGATATTCTAAGTAATGATAAAGAGCGGAACCGGTCCGGTGTAAAACACACGTATGTGATGTTCTAACAGAATAATAAAGAGGCGGAACCAGTCCGTGTAAAACACATGCATGTGATGTTCCAAATGAATAATAAAGACGGAACCAGTCGGGTGTAAAACACACGACATGGATGTTCCAATGTAATAATAGAAGAATGTCACCAAGTATAGGTAAACTGGCTGTGATACAAAGTTATTCCAATGTAATAATAAGCAATGGAATAACAATGATTCTCTTCATGAATAAGAAAGAATAACACCCCTTACTTTTGGTAGAGATTGAATATCGCAGAAGAAGTAAGTAACAAAATACTCTTCTTCTTTCTCTTATTCTCTCTATACTTTCTCTCTATAGCTTGAATGAATTCGTGAAAATAATGAAGCACTAGGCCTCTATTTATAGATTTCTAGCTTAAGACCGCCGTGTGAAAAGTGCAAGTGGCTCGACGACCGATGATGTGAAAAGAAAAGTGGTTTGGCGCTGTAATGTGAAACGACAAGTGGTTCGGACTTCGTAATGTGAAACGACAAGTGGTTCGACGCTTTGTAATGTGAAACGACAAGTGGTTCGACGTCTCGGTAAAGGTAATTACTATCGACGAAGGTAATTACTATTCACAAGGGTAATTACTATTAACGAAGGTAATTACTATTCACAAGTGGTAATTACTATCGACGAAGGTAATTACTTATATGACGAAGGTAATTACTATTCACAAAGGTAATTACTATTGACGAAGAGACTCTTAGATGATGACATACGAGCCTCCCATAAAATAATCAAACTTACCACAAATCATTTTATTTTTAATCAACACATATTTAATCTTTCAACAATTATTAATCATTTATAACTTGTCGTCTCAATTATTGATTTAATACTATATTATATGAGATGATCTTCGTGACAATAATTGAATCAATAATATAAGAGATATGATGCATCAACCATCAGTAGCAATAATTAAGCATACCGAAAGTGACTTCTCACGTAAGCATCAATAATCAATACAGGTAATGCGATTACGCAACCACGCCAGACATCGTATTTACTTTACCATGGGTAATTCAACAGCTTTTAATTCAGTAACACCTCGTAGTTATTTTTATAAAATATTTTTGTCGTTTTCTCAATCCGACAATAATTACGTTGTGGGGTCCATCAATGATTGAGTAGTTATGCGAATATTCCCTAACAAAAGAATATTCCCCGACCAAACGAATATTTTATAACAACTTGCATACTTTTGCAAAATTTATAAATACTACCCACAACTATAACATTATATCAAATTTATTCCATAATATTCAAAAATAATATTTATAGAAAATTCATCTTTATTTATAATAGCTGGGGTCTTACAAACCTCCTCAAAGCCGCAATCCTACCAGTCAGATGTTGAACGTCTTTGAACGACTGAGGAGTCTTTATATCAAGAATGGCCTGAATCTTCTCCGGGTTGGCCTCGATGCCCTCCGATCGACCGGGATAACCCAAAAACTTTCGCACTAAGGCCGAAAGTACATTTGGTAGGATTGAGTCTCGGATGACGATAAAGGGATATCGAAAGCATTCCTCCGTGTCGTCCAAATGCTTCGAATCAGATACTCTTCACGATCATGTCATCTACATAAACCTCCATGTTCTCCCCAAATTTGCTCGTCAAGATGAAGTTCATCATTCTACGGTAGTGGCTCCAAGCATTTATGAGGCCAAAAGTCATCTTTTATAAAGCGTATAATCGAGCGGTGTGTAATGAACGTTGTCTTTGGAATGTCCTCTTTGCACATGGATATTTGATGATAACCTGAAGAAGCATCCATAAAGCTTAGTAATGCATACCCCGAAGTGGAATCAATGAGCTGATCGATATGGGGAAGAGGATAAAAGTCCTTCGGACAAGCTTTATTGAGATCGGTGTAGTCGATGCAAACCCGCCATTTCCCATTCTACTTCTGCACCAACACCACATTTGCTATCCACTCTGGGTAATCAATTTCGTAGATGAAGTCAGCAGCTAGCAACTTTGCAACCTCTTTATCAATGATTTTATGTCGTTCTGGCGCAAAGATCCGCCTTTTCTGACGAACTGGCTTCTTCGAAAGATCTATCTCCAATTTATGCTCAGCAACCTTTCGGCTAACTCCCGACATGTCTTGTGGTTCCCATGCAAAGATATCCACATAGCAGCGTAAGAGTTCAATAAGGTTCGTCCGAAGAGGTTCTGGTAGACCCGAACCAATCCTCACTGTCTTGTCCGGCTTTCCGATGACCAACTCAATCTCTTCCGTCCCGCTGCGAGGGATTTACCATGATTCGGCTATTTCTCTCGATGAAGGGTTCGATCTCAATTGCCATTGTCTTTTTTCTCGTTTTATGACCCATTCCGGATGAAATAACATCATTAGATAACATCGTCGGGCCGGATCTAAGTCTCCGCTACCTCTCCTACTACATGCCGTAGTAGGAATTTGATTTTGAAATGAGGGATGGAGGTCGTGACTGGAGAGCCATCAATGTAGGCCTTCCCAGTGTATGGCGTTATGTTCGAATCCACATGTACAACATAGAATTTGCACGTTATCTCTACCACCGAGGTGCCGCGTCAAGATAACTGGGAGTTCAATAGTGCCTGCAACTCTGACTGGGTCGTTGCCGAAACCGTATAGAGGAGCCTCCTACCCGACCTCCATTTTGTGCCCATCAAAATGCATCCTCTGATAAGCATGGGCATATAGAATGTCCACCGAAGACCCATTGTCTATCATCATGCGTTTCACATCCACCGAGCCCACTTGTGTTGTGATCACTAATGCCCCTTCATGTGGCTCGATGGGCTCCGAAGGATAATCTGCATCTGTAAATGATATGACGGTTCCTGGGAATGGTCTATCAATCTTTAGGGGAGCATCTATCACAGACATGACCGAATCAAGGTAAGCCCTTCTCTTCTTCCCTACTAACTTCCCTGCTGCACTCCACGGGGTTATTACATCAACGACGTGCCTTGGCGGTGGTCTTTGGAGCATTTTGGATGGGTGGCACTATTTGAACAAATCTCAATAAAGACGGTTGATAGTCTGTTGATCTTGGCGGTCTTTCTCGGCCACATATTGAACCAAAGAAGCGCCTCGAATCTTCTTCTCCACTAAATCCTTTAAATTGCAACACTCATTAGTGTCATGGCCAGCAGCTTGATGATAGCCACAGTATTTACGAGAGTTGCCTTGTCCTGTCCTATAATTATCACGAGGTGGCTCGAAGAAAGGTTGGTTTCTGATCTGATCCAAAATCACCGACCTATCCGTGTTCAATTTGGTGTAGACCTTATTAACCTTCAGGACAAAAACAGGTGGGCGACTACTGCCTTGTCGCCATGAGTTATTGTACTTCTTCAAACTGCTCTTTGACCCTTGATTATACCCCTCCACTTTTCTCTGATCAACTTCAGTCTTGGAAACCTCTATTTCCTTCAATTGGCCCATAGAAGGATTTTTCAGGCTGTTCATAGCCTCTTCTACAACAATATAGCCTTCTGCCTTGTCAAAGGCTTCTGCCAGGCTTTTCGGATGGTGGAACATCAACTTCTTCACCAACTTCTTGGACTTCACCAGATCTAGCCCGTTTTGGAACAAACCCACAGCTTGGAGATCATTAAGGTCAGACACCTGACCAACCGCTTCTCTAAACCTCTTTACATATTGGCCTAAAGATTCACTGGTGAATCTTGGGATTTGTCTGCTAAAGAACCCGTAAGCTTTCCCTTCTTCTATTGCTTTCCAAACGCGTATGGAACTTATCACAAAGCTTCGGCAAAGAGAAAATCGAATCCGATGGTAAAGTCCCCATCCACCGTCCCGCCATCCTTTCGGCGTGACAAAAGTATGACACTTGGCAAAGATCGGTGAAGTCATAATAGTCCATCATTTGGTCGAACGCTGACTATGGTCATAAGGATCTCCGGACCCATCATAGCTCTCCATACGAGGCAACTTTTTGGTGATATCGCGCTTCTCTCGAGAATATCCGAGGAAAAAGGGATGCCTTCTTTCCCGGAGTGTCTTTCACCGTTGGACCTCGGCCGGTATTTGCTTTCAAGCTCTTTAACTCCTTCACTGAGAAAATCAACACCTTCGGGTTGCGATGAGACCTCCTTCTCCCGAGCGACATTCGCCTCCGAGTGGATCGACTTCTTCCCGCCGATCCCACCGCCTTGTGGGACTTCTTGATCTACTCGACGATAACTCCATCCTCACGATGAGAATGGTCATATCGGTACTCTCTTCTTCGGTTTTCGCACAATCTCTCTCGACCGCTTCTTCGCTATCATCGTCGCCATCGTCGAGAACCAACGCATCAACAAAGGCCTTCTTGAGGCCAAAGGAGTTCTGCTCCTCGATCTCCTCCTATCTGCGAGAACGATCTCTGAACACATGCATAGAATATAGGTTCCTTACCTCTCGCAGGTGGCATCTCCTTATGCTTACTCCGTCTCGAATTTGACCGAACATGGCTAGATGCTTCGCCCCTTTAATTCCGCCAGAAGCATCTGTTTGGCTATATCTTCCTCTATTTTAACAGAACCTCCAAGGCTTTATCTGCTTCATCTGCCATCCTCGCCAATTAGGCGAGTTCATCTCTCGACCACTTGACGATGAGTCTTAGTCGGTGAGCCTTCCGCCCCGACCATGATCACGCTCCTTATCAGCATTGAAAACCAACTTTCGTCTGGCTCCACCATGGATCTTCGGACGAAGTTCTCCTGAATTGTGCTTAGAGGCCGTGCTTTCGTGAGCACTTTTAGAAGGACCCATACGATCCTTTACGAAAGTACGAGGCAGTGATGAGCTGACAGCCATCGCCTGTCCTTCTGGTGTACCATCTCTACTCCTCATCATCTTCCGGAGTAAGTTAAACAATTGTGATTGAAAATTTAAATGACACTAGAACAGGCCCTTCTTTCTAGCACCAATGTTAACGCCAAGATCTTCTGCCACGTCCCAATCACGTAAGACGCCCTGATCCTGCACAGTAAACACGATAAACACCACAAGCTTCGACGGCCGGTTCCGCTTGGGGATACTTTCAAAGCGCGAGAGTCAAGAACGTGTTCACAAGGTTAACAATGGAGGATGTAATGTCTAGTGTATTGAGAGAGAGATAATAATTCTTTTTTGTGTGTGTTCATGAATGAAAAAATGCGTGTGTGTGAGAACGTACCTCTTTGTGAAGACTTCCTTGTTAAGCTATACTATTTTTGCCTGGACTACTGTGCCACCCACTACTACCTGACACACCCCCTTGATCTGATGGGTTCTGCCGACTACATGTAGTCTATCCACGACTTTTTGGCTCATCGTTTTCACCGATTCGGTTATGATCCCATCCACATTAATGCATGGCAGGTGCTCTAGTCAATCGGGCTCAATGACTTTCATAGGTTAACAATAAAGGCCCAAGGGATTAATGAAATGAGTAAGCCCAATTTACCTGGCCCAAGGAGAGAAAATATCATGACCCAACATTATTGTTATTGTTATTATTATTATTATTATTACTTTTTTATTTTATTTTATTTTTATTATTATTGTTATTATTATTAGTATTATTATTATTACTATTTTATTTTTATTATTATTGTTATTATTATTAGTTTTTGTGACACCCCCAAAATAGGTATACAACACTCATTCGTTCACAAATACATCAAATACGGTAAAGCAAACTACAACTTCAATAATACAATTGTCAGTGCAAAATACGATAACACATATCGTGAGTTTAAATATAAATATTATCTTACAAATAATATCCACACTCAAATAAGTCCTCGTTATAATTATTCAAACACTATTTTACGAAATAGTGAGGACCTGCTAAAACATCTTTCTAAAACCATCACTGCGTGCTCCGACTAGTTCCTCGCTATGTTCTCACCTCCCGAGAAAAATGGAACAAAAAGGAAAAGGTGAGCTCAACTAGCCTTCAGTAAAGAATATTATGACTAAGATAATATACAACAAATTATCGTTAGTCTTCAACAGGAAAAATCGATAAAATATAATAGCCAACAAGTTTTAGATCAACAATTGCGCAATGGAAATAACAATCCATTAGAAGAGTCAAGAAAAAGAATGAGTTCTACTATCTTCTAAGATTTAAAAGTCCAACATCAATATTTTATCCCTAATAACAATCAATATACATCTTTAATCAAATATTCATCTTTGTACTACGTGCTAAAGATATTCGTTTTGTATCACCCGGTTGGTCATGTTCATCTCAACACTTGTTCATCTTTGCACTACTGGCCAAAGATATTCATCGATTAATCATTTATCTTTGCACTATGTGTCGAAGATATTTAGTAATATCATCATTTTAGGACTAAGGATGATGAAAATATTTTAAAGAAAACGAATCCAGTGAAACGGAATGACAAATAGTAGGGATTCGTATAACAGTTTATCCAATATCAATAATATTTCATAAATATCAATTTTGAATCAGAATTCAAAAATAAAGACCAAAACATGGATACAATCAAAGATAGTAACCATAATAGACATCTTGAACAAAAAGAAAAAAATTTCATTTTTCGGTGAATAGTGCCGTATTCGTGAATAGTGCCGTATACGTGAATAGTGTCATATACGTGAATAGTAACCTCGACACAAAAAGTTCCAAATTTGATAAAAATTCAGATCAATACTTCGACATAATGATATTGAAGAAATAATATCATATATGAAGAAAATAACATCCCTTACCTCAAAATATCAGTACTTCTGATCGGAATATTGGTATAAGGCTGAAGGAAACTTGCACTGATGAATAGAAACTCACAAAGTATCTAAATACTCACAAAATACACTCAATAATCTAGAGAGAGAAAACTTGTTTCTGGTGTGATTTTCAATTCTAACTTAGCCCTCTATTTATAGAAAAATATTAGCAGACTTGACTCATGAACCCGATGGCTTTACTCGCTACTATTCCTACCCACCACATTTGAAATAAATTCAGCACATTTCTTCACCAACCACAAGTGGGGCCCACTCAATTCTAGAATTTTCCACCAAAATCATTTATAAACCTAATTTCGAATCACCACCTCTTAAAATTCATAACAAATCATACGTTCATTTTAATCGGTTCAAAATTTGTGGACATATACTCAATTTATATATGTATAACATATCCAAAAATTATAACGATCCAACGGTCGGATTAAAAATTATAACTCACACAATATATCTCAAAAATACTTTGGTTTAATTTTAATACCTTCATTCCGACAAAAATACTGATAAAACACCTCAATATTAACTTCTTCATTTTTAACCACAATAAATATATCCAACATTTATATCCACATAAAATAAATATTTCCTTATCATATGAATCAATAATTAATTATTCACAAATAATATTACAGAATCACATTTATGACAATCAGGCCGTTCCCAGGAAAGAGGGGGTTTTCCAATAAGAATTTCTCTTTATTGGCGCGCAATTAGGTGACCAAACCTCTCCTTGATAGAACTTTCTAGACATTGCCAATAATGCTATCTAATAATATTATTCAAATAATATAAATTATCGATCTGATAATGGGAAATATCTTGTAAAATGACAATTATTGAAACAACAATAATATAAAATATCAACGCATCAATTATTGAATCAATAAAATAAAATATTGAATAAAGAATTCATCGTAATAATTATTGAGTAGTGCATTCTTACGTAAGGATCAATAATTCATCAATATTTGTGCATCCACGCGTATTATTGTATTTTAACCACCGGGTATTCCAACAAGGTGTTAATTTGTAATAACTACGTCGTTATTTATAAAACTTCAAACTTGTCGTTTTCTTCATCCTACATGCTTATTCATTATGGGCCCCCAAATGACTCTGCCGTCGCACAAATATTCCCCGACAACAAGAATATTCCACGACCAAACGAATATTCCCAAACAACAATGATTATTTTATAACCACTTGCATATTTTTGCAAAATTTGCACATTTCACCCATAACAGAGAATTATATCAAATTAATACCTTATTATTCACAAATATAATTAGAGGAAATTCGATTTTATTTATAATAAGTTGGGGTCTTACAACCTCCCTCCTTATGAAATTTCATCCTCGAAATTGACATACGCTACTAGTGTTTGAAAAGGTGAGGATACCTCGCTTTCATTTTCGATTCCAACTCCTGTGTCATTTCTTCAATAGCATGGTTTCTCCATAAAACCTTAACTTGTGGTATAACCTTGAGTGCGTAGGACATGCTTCTTTCCTATCCAAGATGTAAGACCCCGGCTTTTATAAATAAAGATGAATTTTCTATAAATATTATTTTGAATATTATGGAATAATTTGATATAATGTTATAGTTCATGGGTAATATTTATAAATTTTGCAAAGTATGCAAGTGGTTATATTATATTCGATTGATTGGGGAATATTCGGTTTAGCGAGGAATATTCGCACAACTACTAATCATTGGTGGACCCCACAATGTAATTATTGTTTGATTGAAAAAAGACAAAAATATTTTATTAAAATAACGGCGGAAGTTTTCTGGTTGACATCGTTGAACTACTTAGTAGTAAAAATCTGAAGAATACGTGGTGGGTTTCAAGAAAGTATTACCAGTATTGATTATTGATGCTTATGTGAGAAGTCACTCGATTTGATTCCATTATTACATGAATTATTATAGCGATAATGACTTTTTTGTTTTATTCGTATTATTAACGTAATAAAATGTAAACATCTTTTTATATAAAATGTAATACTTTATTAAAGTTATTTTATAAATAAAATATATTATATTTTATTATGCATAGTGTTCAGTATAGTGTTTTTGCATAGTGTTTTTGCATAAGTGTTTTACATAGTAAAATGTTTTTATATAAATAGAATATATTATATTTTATTTAAAAGATTTTGCTTTAAATATGGATAGTCGATTAAAGTAAATCAACTGGACCGTTTCATGGATTAGTTACTTATGCATTCCATTTTCCTATAAATAGAAGCTCATTCCTTCATTATTTTTTTTATTTAATTCATTGAAACTCTAGAGAGAGAAATTATAGAGAGAAGCTATAGAGAAAGTTATAGAAAGAAGAAGATTATTCTGCTACTTCACCACTTCTATATTCAGTTCTTTTACGGTGGGGTGTTATTCTTTCTTCTTGAAGAGAACTTACATTATTCCATTCACTATTATTACATTGGAATAACCGTAAAAGTGGCATACCCTATACATAACCTCAGATATGCAGCGCTTGTACCTATACTTGGTGAAATCCTTATGTTATTCCATTGCTTACTATTACATTGGAATAACTCAGATATGCTATGAGTTTACCTATACTTGGTGACATTCTTCTATTATTCTATTGGAACATCCTGTGCATCATGTGTTTTACAGGGGACTCGGTTCCGCTCTTTATTATTATTCATTGGAACATCACATGTCATGTGTTTTACGGGACACGGTTAAAATCTTTATCATTCTACATTGGAATATCCTATCGTGTGTTTTTTACAGGATCTCGGTTCCATCTTTATTATTACATTGGAACATCACGCCGATTGTGAATTTCACCGACTGGTTCCGATTATTATTATTGATACATTGGAATAACTTTTATCATCTGAAATCTGCATGCGTGGTGATTTCTTTTGTTAACCCATTCTTTATTATACCCATTGGTTAAAACTTTGACTTCTATACTCCATGAAATTAGTGGAATATCCTCGACATTCAAGGCTTCATCCAAAGATCCTTTCATGGAAATATTCTTCTCGAGATTCTTGAATTTTACTCTACAAAGCAAAGATGTCATGTTGACGATTTGGACGTTAATAATTTCGGATAAAATAATTCTTGAACTTGTTTTATTGAATTCTTATATCATTGTCATCATCCTCATGTTTATATTTTTTTTAAAGTCATCTCGTGGCCTTTAGAGAGCATGGATGGACTTGGTATGATTATGACCGAGGGATTATTCGTTGTAATCATAATAGTAATGTTACAAATGATGTGGTAAAAATCCTCGATTGGTAGTAGTGCATTGATGGACGATTGTTGGCATGATCATGACCATTAATGAATACACAACTATTCTTGGCCCGTAGTGCGGGAATAATTGTGGTCGTGATCTTAAAGAATATCCTGGTCAGTAGTGCGAGGGGTGATTCGATGATGTGGATTATTTATTAAAGTCGAGTCTCATTTATAATGATGATGAAAAACCTTTTAAATCATAAAATAGTAGATTTTATTTTCTACTTGACTCTTTTAATGGATCAGTATATTCATTGCAGCTTAAACTGGTTGTCTATTGTATTTTATCGGTTTAATATTGTTGAAGACTATTGATAATTTATTACGCATTATCTTAGTCATAATATTTCTTCTTGGGCTAGTTGAGCTCACCCTTTCTTTCACCATTCTCTTCTGTGAAATGAGAATATAAATTTTGAGCGAGTCTGGGAAACAGTGATGGTCACGAAGATAGCATTAGTAGTCCCTCACTATTTCGTGAAGCGAAATAGTGTGATAATAATTATAATGAGGACTTTTTGTTTGAGTTTGTATAATATCTAGTGGACGATATTTGTATTTAAACTCACAGTTTATGTTGTATTGTACAAGACAGTTATGTTAATAAGTTGTATTTAAATTCTGTACCATGTAAGTGGCGACCCATGATGGGTGATGTATACCTAATTTTGGGGGCGTCACAGTTGGTATCAGAGCTAAGGGATATGATCCCTGGCTAAGATGTGAGAAAAGTACTAGGAGGGAGAGACAGAGAATACCTTCGTTAGTATGACCTACCCAAGTTTATGTGCTATTTTATTGGTTGGTCGTAATATAAAGATAATTGTTACATGTCAATTAATCTTTTTGTTTTGTGGCGATGTCGAAAATGACATCCGAGAATGTTGAGAATAAGAATGGAGCACAAAGCGATCGTTGATTCACCACATATCAATAATCGAGGATAATGTGCATCAGAAGGCGACAATCCTCATACAAACAACAACATTGACCAAATGATGAATGATCAAATGTTCGGAGGCTTTACGCAATTTATGCAACAAAGAAAGTAGAGTGACTCTGTCCAAAACGTAGGTGGAAACACGAAAAACTCTCGGCGGTCACCGCATTAAACAATTCAAGGATTTGGGACCACCGGAGTTTAAGGGAGAGCAAAACCACTTGGCGGAAGCATGGATAAAGCAGTTACAAGATATTTGATGTCTTGGGATGCTCGAGAGCAAAGGTTCCTTCACGCCTTTTATGTTGCGGCGAGGCAGACTTGGTGGGAATCGGTAAAACGTACTCAACCTCTTTGTCATGAAGATATCTTCGGGAGAAGTTCCAGAGTCGTTTCAACGACAAATACTTTCGAAAGTATTCGCCATACATGAAGGAGGTAAAGTTTATCAAGTTGGAACAAAACAATATGACCAGTGTATCGTAATACGAGGCAAAATTTGCGGAGTTATCACGGTTCAAGGCCCCACACTGTGGATAATGAAGAGAGAATGGCGCGAATGTTTTTAAGAGGTTTGAAGTCGAGATACGTCAACATCTTATTTTCATAAACCGTGTTTGTATTGAGATGTTGTAAATAGGGCTCGATTAGTGGAGCGCGAAAACGAGTCAACGATCTAAAAGAGAAAGAACCAAGAAGTTATAATACCGGTGAGTAGTCATCGGCTGGCGGTGACAACAAGCGTGGAGGGAATCAATGGGCCAGATATGGTAACCACCGGTGGTAATCGGCCAAAACAATAAGAATGGACATTTCAAGAAAGCGGAGATTCAACAATGATGGAAAGACGTCGATCAAAGACCCGTTGTTAAGGAAGGAGAAAGACCACCTATCATATGCTTCAAATGCGAGAAAGAGGACACATCATCCAATCGTGCCACGCCGTCCAAAAGTATGTTATAATTGTGGAAGAGAAGGTCACTTAGCTCGATTTTGTCGCCATCAAGACAAATTCAACTAGGATGGAGGCACCAAAGGCCAGTCCGTAAAAAGTCAAAACCTAGAATGCAAGTGGAGGAAGCGTTTGTTGTGACCTCCCAGAGAAGAGCAAGGAACCCGAATGAGGTCATCATGTAAGCTTATCATAAACTCTAATGAAGTCTACACTTTATTTGATACCGGTTCTACCCATTCTTTTATTTCTCTACTGCGCTCATCGATTAAATTTGACTCAGGAGAAATTAGACTTTGACTTATCTGTGGAAACTCCGTTGGGAGAAACCTTCATTACATCCACCTGTTTATAAGTCTTGTTTGGTTCAAATCGGTACCTCACATTACTGTCGATCTTATTTCATTAAAAATACTTGCATTTGACGTGATTCTAGGATTGATTGGTTAACTACTTATCATGCAAAAATTGATTGTTTTCGTAAGGTTGTTAGCTTTCATATTCCTAATCAACCTATTATGCTAATTCAAACGACCAAACCATTAAAATTAATCACGACTATCTCAAGCCATAAAGCTATTCGTTTATTGAAAAATGGATGTCAAGCTTTCTTAGCTCATATCACGATTTAAACAAAATACGCCGGTTTGAGCGATATTTCTATTGTTAATAAATTTCCGACGTATTTCGAAGAACTTCCACGCCTACCCCAGGCGTGAAATTGAATTTTTGTATCGACCTTGAACCCTGATACAAAACCTATTTCCAAAGCCCCATATCGAATGGCTCTATTGAACTTCGAGGAGTTAAAGACCCAACCTGCAGGAATTGTTAGACATTGGCTTTATTCGTCCCTAGTACTTCTCCTTGGGGTGCTCTCATCTATTCGTGAAAAAGAAATATGGGAGTATGCGACTTTGTATTGATTATCGGGAGTTGAATCATGTCACCATCAAAATAGGTATCCATTGCCACGTATTGATGACCTGTTTGACCACCGCAAGGAGCCAAATTCTTTTCAAAGATTGATCTTCGTTAGGATATCACCAATTGAAGATTAGAATCACCGACATTCCAAAGAGCGGCTTTCGAACTCAGACGGGCATTATGAATTCTAGTCATGTCCTTTGGATCGACTAATGCTCTCTTTGCGCTTCATGGATATGATGAACCGAGTATTCAAGGAATATTTAGATCACTTTGTGGTCGTCTTTATTGATGACATCCTTATTTATTCCAAAAGCCGAAGAAGATCATGAGCAACACTCGAGAGGTCGACACTCCAAAAGCTTCGTGAATATAAGCTTTATGCCAGTTGAAGAAATGCGAGTTCGTCAGAAGAAGTAGCATTCCTTGGGCACGTGGTATCAAGTCATGGAATATCATTGACCAAAGAAAGATGAAGCTATTCAAAGTGGGAACAACCTAAATCGAGACCAAGACGTAGCTTTCTCGGTTTAATTTGGTTATTATCGGAGATTCGGTGGAAGGATTTTCTCGAATCGCTACTCCATCGACTCAAATTGACTCGAAAAGATACAAAGTTCGGTTGGAGCGAAGAATGTGAGAAGAGTTTTCAAGAACTCAAGAAGAGACTTATTTCAAAGACTGTTCGACAATACCATCCGCTCTGGAGGATTTGTCATCTCTGGTGATGCTTCGAGCAAAGGGTTGGGATGTGTTCTTATGCAACATGGAAAAGTTATAGCCTATGCCTCATGACAACTCAAAGAATATGAGAGAGGAATTATCCTACTCATGATCCTGAGTTAAGCAATTTATTGTTCTTGCACTTAAAATTTGGAGGCATTACTTGTATGGGAGAAAGTGGAGATCTTTACGGATCATAAAAGCCTCAAATATTTCTTCACTCAAAAGGAACTCAACACGCGACAACGACGCTGGCTTGAAGCTCATTGAAAGATTATGATCATACCATCCAATACCATCCTCGAAAAGCGAACGCGTGGTAGGCGATGCATCGAAAGTAGAAGATCGTATGCAAAGCACGAAGTGCGTTATTATCACAAACATAAAGGCCCATTTTTGTGTGACTTGCAAAGGATGGAGATAGAGTTAAAGACTCGAGGGACGCATGTGATGATAGCGAATATATGAAAGTAGAACCGACTTTAATCAATAAAGTTAAAGTCGCTCAAGCTACGGACTGGAGGCGATGCGTGTATGAGGAAGAAAAGTCAAGAGAGGTGCTACGCTAGGAAGCAAGAATCAATGAAGAAGGAATACTTGAGTCAACTCCAGCACTTTGTGTTCCTAACGACCACGATTTAAAGTATAATATCATGATGGAGGCTTACAACACACCATTTGCAATCCATCTCGGGAGTACCAAAATGTATCATGATATTCGCCATACATTTTGGTGGAGCAATACGAAGAGAGAGAGATAAATACTGTTTATCTCAAGGTGTCTAACTTGTCAACGAAGTTAAAGCGGAGCATCAAGTACCAAAAGGTCCATTCAGAACCACTTGAAATTCCAGAATGGAAGTGGGAGCACATTACCATGGATTTCAATTCTACGGCCTTCCTAAGGTTTCTCAAGGCATTGATCTGATTTGGGTCATTGTTGATAGATTGACCAAGTCCGCTCATTTCACCGACACGAGAAACTTATACACTTGAACGTCTTCGTCCGTATGTACATAAACGAGATTGTAAGATCTGCATGGTACGCTTAAGTATCCATAGTTTCGATCGAGACCCAAGATTCACTTCACGATTTTGGGTTAGTTTGCAAAAAGCTATGGGCACAGACTTACGATTTAGTTTTCAGATATCATCCTCCTCGCAGACGGGACGACGATACCGGAGAGGACTATTCAAACTCTTGAGGATCTATTAAGACTCGTGTTCTTGATTTCAAGGGAGTTGGGACAAGTTTTTACCATTGGTGGAGTTTTCCTACAACAACAGCTTATCGCAAGTATTGGCATGGCTCCATTCAAGCGTTGTATGGAAGAAAGTGTCGATTTCCAAAGATCTTTGGGATGAGGTGGGTGAAGCAACGTTGTTGGGGATAGGAGTTGGTACGTATGACTACGGAAAAGATTCAAACGATCCGACAACGTATAAAAACCTCACAAAATCTATTAAAAGAGTTATGCCGATCTTCATCGAAAGGACGTGGAATTCGATATAGGAGATCATGTGTTGTTAAAAGTTGCTCCATGGAAAGGAGTTACAAGATTTGGAAAGAGGAAACTTAATCCTCGATTCATCTGATCCATTTTAATCCTTGATCGAGTAGGGCTGTAGGGCTATAGACTCGCTTTCTGCCAAATATGTCTCGTGTTCATAACGCTTTTCACATATCCATGTTACGTAAATATGTGAAAGACCCGAACCATATTATTGAGTTAGAACCAGGACGAAATAGCGGAAGATTTGACGTATTAAGAGGTTCTGTTCAAATTTTGGATAAGAAGGAACATATTCTACGCTCCAAGGTTATACCTCAAGTCAAAGTTTTATGGAGGAACCACGATGTTGAGGAAATGACTTGGGAGTTAGAATCTGAAATGAAATCAAGGTATCCTTACCTCTTCAACATACCAGGTACGTACCCTAATTTCGAGGGCGAAATTTCATAAGAAGGGAGGTTGTAAGACCCTCAACTTTTATAAATAAAGATGAATTTTCTATAAATATTATTTTGAATATTATGGAATAATTTGATATAATGTTATAGTTGTCAGGTAATATTTATAAATTTTGCAAAGTATGCAAGTGGTTATATTATATTCGATTGGTGGGGAATATTCGGTTTAGCAGGAATATTAAATGCACAACTCTAATCATTGGTGGACCCTACAATGTAATTATCATTCGGATTGAGAAAAAGACAAAAATATTTTATTAAAATAATCTGCGGAAGTTTTACTCGTTGATCTTTGTTGAACTACTCGGTAGTAAAAAGTACAAGAATACATGTGGTTGCATAAGTAGCATTACCAGTATTGATTATTGACGCTTATGTGAGAAGTCACTCGGTTTGATTCCATTATCATCATGAATTATTATAAGCGATAATGACTTTTTTTTTATTCATTATTATTAACGTAATAAAATGTAAACATCTTTTATATAAAATGAATACTTTATTAAAGTTATTTTATAAATAAAATATATTATATTTTATTATGCATAGTGTTGCGTAGTGTTTTTGCATAGTGTTTTGCATAGTGTTTACATAGTAAAATGTTTTATATAAATAGAATATATTATATTTTATTTAAAAGATTTTGCTTTTAAATATGGACCGTCGATTAAAGTAAATCAATCTGGGACTGTTCATGGATTAGTTCTATGCATTCCATTTTCCTATAAATAGAAGCTCATTCCTTCATTATTTTCTTTTTAATTCATTGAAACTCTACAGAGAGAAATTATAGAGAGAAGGTTTAGAGAGAAAGTTATAGAAAGAAGAAGATTATTCCTCGCTACTTCACCACTTCTATATTCAGGTTTTTTTTACGGTAAGGGTGTTATTCTTCTTCGAAGAGAACTTACGTTATTCCATTCACTATTATTTCATTGGAATAACTCTGTAAAAGTGGCATACCCTATACATAACCTTGATACGCATGACAATACCTATACTTGGTGAAATCCTTATGTTATTCCATTGCTATTATTATTCATTGGAATAACCTTGTATGCTTGCTTAACCCTATACTTGGTGACATTCTTCTATTATTCTATGGAACATCCTGCGTGTGTTTTACTAAGGACTGGTTCCGCCTCTTTATTATTATTACGTTGGAACATCCATGCGTGTGTTTTACACCCGGACTGGTTCCGTCTTTATCATTCTATTGGAATATCCTATTCGTGTGTTTTACACCGGATGCAGTTCCATCTTTATTATTCTGTTGGAACATCCCGTCGATTGTGAATTTCACCGACTTTGGTTCCGTTATTATTATTACATTGGAATAACTTGTCATATGCAAATACCGCATGCATGGTGATTTCTTTTGTTAACCCATTCTTTATTATACCCGGTTGGTTAAAACTTTGACTTTATACTCCATGAAATTAGTGGAATATCCTCGACATTTCAAGGCTTCATCCAAAGATCCTTTCATGGAAATATTCTTCTCAGTATTCTTGAATTTTACTCTACAAAGCGAAGATCGTGCCGACAGTTTGACGTTAATAATTTCTCGGATAAAATAATTCTTGAACTTGTTTTATTGAATTCTTATATCATTGTCATCATCCTCATGTTTATATTTTTTTAAAGTCATCCGTGGCCTTTAGAGTATGGATGGACTTGGTATGATTATGACTGAGGATTATTGATTGTAATCGCTTAACCGTAATGTTACAAATGATGTAGTAAAATCCTCGATTGGTAGTAGTGCATTGATGGACGATTGTTGGCATGATCATGAATTATTAATGAATACACAACTATTCTTGGCCCGTAGTGGCAGAATAATTGTGGTCGCGATACTAAAGAATATCCTCGGCAGTAGTAGTCATGGGTGATTCGATGATGTGGATTATTTATTAAAGTCGAGTCTCGGCTATATATGATGATGAAAAACCTTTTAAATCATAAAAATAGTAGATTTTATTTTCTACTTGACTCTTTTAATGGATCAGATATTCCGCTGCAGCTTAAACCGGTTGTCATTGTATTTTATCGGTTTAATATTGTTGAAGACTATTGATAATTTATTTCGCATTATCTTAGTCATAATATTTTTCTTTGGGCTAGTTGAGTTCACCCTTTCTTTCACCGTTTTCTTGTGAAATGAGAATATAGCCTGGGACGAGTCTGGGAAACGAGTGATGGTCCCAAGATAAGATTAGTAGTCCTCACTATTCGTGAAATAGTGTGATAATAATTGTAATGAGGACTTTTTATTTGAGTTTGTATAATATCTAGTAAGATTTATATTTGTATTTAAACTCACATTTTATGTTGTATTGTGCAAAGACAGCTTATGTTAATAAGTTGTATTTAAATTATGTACCATGTAAGTGGCGACCCATGATGGGTGATGTATACCTAATTTTGGGGGCGTCACACAAGATCTTAACAGGTACTTCTTCGTGCGTTAAATCTTCGGCTATCTCGTCTGGTTCTAACGCAATAATATGGTTCGGGTCTTTCACATATTTATGAAGCATGGATATATGAAAAACATTATGAACACGAGACATACTTGGAGGTAATGCGAGTCTATAGGCCACATTTCCTATTCGGTCAAGAATCTCAAATGGACCAACAAATCGTGGATTGAGCTTTCCTCTCTTCCCAAATCTTGTAACTCCCTTCCATGGTGCAACACGTAATAATACATGATCCCCAATATTAAATTCCACGTCTTTTCGATGAAGATCCGCATAACTCTTTTGTCGATCTTGTGCCGTTTCAGATACGCTTGTCGAATCATTTGGATCTTTTCGTAGTCATGCGATTAATTTTGGTCCCAACAACGTTGCTTCTCCCTTTCGCCCCAAAGATACTAGAAAACAACACTTTTGTCCATACAACACCTCAAATGGAGCCATGCTATACTTGCTAACGATAAGCATTGTTGTTGTAGGAGAATTCCACCAGTGGCGTAGTACTTATCCCAACTTCTTTTAAAATCTAGGACACAAAGTCTTAATAGATCTTCAAGGGTTTGAATAGTCCTCTCTCGATTGTCCGTCTGTTTGAGGATGGTATCGCCGAATCAATCAGAATCAGGTGCTTTATAGCTTTTCTACAAGCTAACCCAAAATCGTGAAGTGAATCTTGGGTCACGATCCAAAACTATGGATACTGGCATGCCATGCAATCTCACAATCTCTTCACGTACATGCGAGAAAGACGTTCAAGGGAATAAGTCTCACGTATCGGTAAGAAATGGGCAGACTTGGTTAATCTATCAACAATAACCCAAATCGCATCTATGCCTTGAGAATCTTTGGGAAGACCTGTAACGAAATCCATAGTAATGTGTTCCCACTTCAACTTCGGAATCTCAAGTGGTTGTAATGGACCCTTTGGCACTTGATGCTCCGCCTTTACACGTTGACAAGTTAAACACCTCGAGATAAACTCCGCGATCTCTCTCTTCATATTGTTCCACCAAAATGTATGTCGAATATCATGATACATTTTGGTACTCCTAGAATGGATTGCAAACGGGGTGTTGTGTGCCTCCATCATGATTCTATGCTTCAAGTCAGAATCGTTAGGAACACAAAGTCTGGAGTTGAATCAAAGTATTCCTTCTTCATCGATTCTCGCTTCTAGAATAGCTCCTTCTTATACTTTCTTCTTCATACGATTAACCAGTCCAGTAGCTTGGCGAACTTTAACTTTTAACTTTATCGATTAAAGCCTGTTCTACTCAGATATTCGCCATCATCATATGGGTCCCTCGAGTCTTTAATTCTACCTCTATCCTTTGCAAGTCATACGAATGGGCCTCAGATTAACAATATCGCACTCGTGATCAGATATGATCTTCTACTCAACGCGTACCACTACGTTCACTTTTCCAGGATGATATGAATAGTGTGATCGTAATCTTTCAATAGTTCAAGCCAACGTCGTTGCCGCATGTTGAGTTCTTTTGGGTGAAGAAATATTTGAGGCTTTTATGGTCCATATAAATCTCCACTTTCTCCCCATACAAGTAGTGTCTCCAAATTTTCAACGCTTGAATCACGATCGGGCCGCCAACTCTAGATCGTGAGTAAGATAATTCCTCTCATATTCTTTTTGAGTTGTCGTGAGGCATAGCTATGACTTTTCCCATATTGCATGAGAACGCATCCTAACCCTTTGCTTCAAGCATCACAGTATATTACAAATCCATCCGTGCACGGATGGTATTCGAGCAGTCTTAGAAATGAGTCTCCTCTTGAGCTCTTGGAAACTCTCTTCGCATTCCTCGCCCATACAAATTTTGTATCTTTCCGAGTCAACTGAGTTAAGCAGATAGCGATTCGAAAAAATCCTTCCACGAATCTCCGATAATAACCAATTTAAGCCCGTAAAGCTCACGCGACGGTCACCGACTTTGGTTGATCCCAAATTTGATCGCTTTAATCTTCGCCGGGTGGACAATACTCCATGTTTTGACACCACGTGCCCAAGGAATGCTACTTTCTCAAGCCCGAACTCGTGATTTCTTGAGCTTGGCATAAAGTTTGTTTTCACGAAGCCTTTCAAGTATCAACTTCAAATGGGGCTCATGATCTTCATGGCTTTTGGAATAGATGAGGATGTCATCAATAAAGACAACAACAAACTGATCCAAATATTCCTTGAATACACGGTTCATCATATCCATGAAAGCGTTAGGGAGCATTAGTCAATCCAAAAGACATGACTAAGAATTCATAATTCCGTCATCGAGTTCGAAGGCGTCTTTGGAATATCCTCGATTTTAATCTTGGTGATGATATCCGAGCTAAGATCGATCTTTGAAAAGAATTGTGCTCTCAGAATCGGTCGAACAGGTCATCCATGCGAGGTGGCGGATACCTATTCTTGATGGTGACATGGATTAATTCTCAGTAGTCAATCTGAAAGTCGCATACTCAGGTCTTTCTTCTTTACGAATAAAACAGAGCACCCCAAGGAGATGTCTTAGGACGAATGAAACCTATGTCTAACAATTCTCGTAGTTGGACTTTTAACTCCTGAAGTTCAATAGAGCCATTCGATATGGGGTTTTAGAAATGGGTTTTGTACGGCTACCAAGGTCAATAAAGAATTCAACATCACGCTCGGGGTAGGCCAGGAAGTTCTTGAGAAAATACATCAAAAATTCTCTAACAATGTAAATATTATTCAAATCGACTTGTCTTTGTTCAAATCCATAACATGGGCTAAGAAAGCTTGACATCCGTTTTTTAAATAAGCGAATAGCTTTATGGCTTGATATGATAGTGGTCGATTTTAGTGGTTTAGTTGTTTGAATTCGTATGACAGGTTGGTTAGGAATATGAAAACTAACAACCTTACGAAAATAATCAATTTTGGCATGATGAGTGGTTAACCAATCAATTCCTAAAATCACATCAAAAGCAAGTATCTTTAAAGATATAAGATCAACAGGTAATGTGATAGTGCCAACTTGGATCATGCAAGATTTATAAACTGTAGATGTAACGAAGGTTTCACCCAACGGAGTTTCAACAGATAAATCAAAGTCCAATTTCTCCGGAGTCAAGTTTAAACGTCGAGCACAAGCAGGAGAGATAAAAGAATGGGTAAACCCAGTATTCTAGTAAGGTATAAACTCGCAAGAGTTCAAGATTAGCTTACACCGTAATCACCTCGTTTGGGTTCCTCGCATTTTGGCGGTCATGACAAACGCTTCTTCCAAGAACCGCCGATTTTCGACTTATCCGGATGACCCTTGGAGTCACCATCCCGTTGAAATTGGTTTTCTTTATAGAATAATTACGAGATATGTGGCCTTCCTTTCCACGGTTGTAACATACCTTGGATTGTTATGGACGGTTTAATGATATGTCCCTCTTTCCCGCATTTGTAACATCTAACTGGCGGTGATTTCTCTCCCTAGAATTTGTTGTTGGTCTTTGGTCTTCTGCCGATGTCTTCCGTCATTGTTGAATCTCCTCTTTTCGAAATTTTCACTGACTCACCTCTCCTATTATCATGGCCACGATGACCACCTGAGTGGTTACCGCCTTTGTTCGTATTTTTCCCTCCTCGTTGGTTATCATCGCTCTGATGAATGTTGTCAACGGTATGACCCTGGTTATGGTCCCTCGGTTGAACATACTCATTATCTCGCTCTAATAATTGAGCCCTGTTTACAACATCTAAATATAAAGAAAATTTATGAGATATAAGATATTGCCGAATCTCGGGCTTTAGACCTCTCAAAAACATCCTCGTCATTGGTTCCTCATTTTCGACCAAATGAGGTGCAAACCTGGATAACTTTGCAAACTTCGCCTCGTACTGGGACACCGTCATGTTATTTTGTTCCAGTCTGATAAACTCTACCTCCTTCATATGACGAATACTTTCAGGAAAGTACTTGTCATTGAATAGTTTCTAAAACGTTTCCCAAGATATGTTACGCTTCACAGATCAGAGTGCGCTTGCGAGACTCCCACCGAGAATTCGCCTCACCGCGGAACATAAAGGTGGCGAATGGAACCTTCTGTTCCTCCGTGCATCCCAAGACATCAAATATCTTGGTAATTTGCTTGACCCACGTTTCCGCCATGATCGGATCCGGCTTTCCCTTAAATTCGTGGTCCGATTCTTGAACTACTTGCATTGTGACAAAAATGGCGCATTCTATCATTTCCACCAGATATTTTGTGCACGAGTCTCCTAAATGCGGTTTGCATGAACCGCAAAAAGCTCCTAAACATTCCATCATTCATCATTTACTCGGTAGTGTTGTTTACAGGAGGAATATTGTTTTCCTGTTGCACGTTCTCCTAGTTTGTAACTAAAGGTTGTTCCACAGTCTCATACACTCCATTATTAACGTTCTCGTGGCCATTCTTAAATCATGCCATAAAACAAGGGTTAATTAAACAAATTAACATATCACATAATATCCTATATTATGACCGACCAACAAATAAGCTTAGATAAGACACACTAGCTGAAGGATTTACTCATCTCTCCCTCCTAGTTCTATTCCCGATCTCCATGAGACCATATCCCTAAGCTTTGATACTAAGCTGTGACGCCCAAAATAGGTATACAACACCCATTCTCGAAGTCGCCAAATACATGGTACGAAAGCAAACTACAACTTCAATAATACAATTGTGTCGTGCAAAATAATACGACACACATATGTGAGTTTAAATACAAATATTGTCTTCAGACAATATCCACACTCAAATAAGTTCTCGTTACAATTATTCAAACACTATTTTACGTAAATAGTGAGGACTGCTAAAACATCTTTCTAGAACCATCATTCCAGGTACCCGACTAGTTCTCGCTATGTTCTCACTTCACGAGAAAATGGAACAAAAAAGGAAAAGGGTGAACTCAACTAGCCCGAAGAAGAATATTATGACTAAGATAATATACAACAAATTATCGTTAGTCTTCAACAGAAAAAATCGATAAAATATAATAGCCAACAAGTTTTAGATCAACAATTGCGGTGAAACAACAATCCATTAGAAGAGTCAAGTAGAGAATGAGTTCTACTATCTTCTAAGATTTAAAAGTCCATCATCAATATTTTATCCCTATAACAACAATCAATATACATCTTTAATCAAATATTCATCTTTGCACTACAAAAGCTAAAAATATTCATTTGTATCACCGATTTAATGTCATGTTCATCTCAACACTGTTCATCTTTGCACTACGGGCCAAAGATATTCATCGATTAATCATTTATCTTTGCACTACTGATGAAGATATTTAGTAATATCATCATTTAGATCGAGGATGATGAAAATATTTTAAAAGAAAGCGAATCCGGTGAAACGGAATGACAAAATAGTAGGATTCAGTATAACGGTTTATCCAAGATCAATAATACTTCATAAACACCAATTTTGAAGCGAATTCAAAAATAAAGATCAAAACATGGATACAATCAAAGATAGTAACCATAATAGACATCTTGGACAAAAAGAAGAAAATTTCATTTTTAAATTGAATAAGTGTCGTATTCATGAATAAGTGTCGTATATCGTGAATAAGGTAAGTATACGTGAATAGTACCCCAAACACAAAAAGTTCCAAATTTGATAAAAATTCAGATCAATATACTTGAGATAATGATATTGAAGAAATAATATCATATATATGAAGAAAATAACATCCCTTACCTCAAAATATCAAGACTTATGATCGGAATATTGGTATAAAGGTGAAGAAACTTCAGACCGATGAATGAAACTCACAAAGTATCTAAATACTCATAAAATACACTCAATAATCTAGAAAAGAAAACTGTTTTTACGGTGTGATTTTCAATTCTAACTTAGCCTCTATTTATATGAAAATGTTAGCAGACTTGACCTTGACACCACTGCTTTACCTCGCTTTATTCCCACCCACCACATTTGAAATAAATTCAAGACATTTCTTCACCAACCACAAGTAGGGCCCCCACTAATTCTAGAATTTTCCACCAAAATTATTTATAAACCTAATTTCGAATCGGTCACCTCTTAAAATTCATAACAAATCATACGTTTATTTTAACGGTTCAAAATTTGTGGACATATACTCAATTTATATATGTATAACATATCCAAAAATTACAACGATCCAACTATTGAATTAAAAATTATAACTCACACAATATATCTCAAAAACCTTTGGTTTAATTTTTAATACTTTCATTCCGACAAAAAAATCTTCGATAAAACACCTCAACATTAACTCCTTCATTTTTATCCACAATAAATATATCCAACATTTATATCCACATAAAATAAATATTTCCTTATCATATAAATCAATAATTAATTATTCACAAATAATATTACTGTAATCACATTTATGACAACCGCGCCGTTCCTGGGAAAGAGGGCTTTCAATAAGAATTTCTCCTTATTGGTAGCGCAATTAGGTGACCAAAACCTCTCTTGACAGAACTTTATAGTACATCGCCAATAATGCTATCTAATAATATTATTCAAATAATATGAATTATTAATCGACAATGAGAAATACATGCGGTGACAATTATTGAAACAACAATAATATAAAATATCAACGCAACAATTATTGAATCAATAAAATAAAATATTAAGCAAGAACTACTGTAACAATTATCGAGTAGTCTTATCTAAAGGCCTTTACGTAAGGATCAATAATTCATCAATATCGTGCATCCACGCCGTATTATTGTATTTTAACCACCGGGTATTCCAATTGTGTTAATTCAGTAATAACTACGTAGATTATTTATAAAAACTCAAACTTGTCGTTTTCTTCATCCGACGCTTATTACATTATGGGGAACACAAATGATCACTGGCAAGTCATCATAAATATTCCCCAACAACAAGAATATTTCACGACCAAACGAATATTCTCCGACAACAATAATTATTTTATAACCACTTGCATATTTTATAAAATTTACACATTTCACCCATAACCAGAGAATTATATCAAATTAATACCTTATTATTCACAAATATAATTAGAGGAAATCGATTTTATTTATAATAAGTTGGGGTCTTACAGTATTATTATTATTATTATTATTATTATTGCTTAAGCTATCTACAAGCATGTTAACATAATAATTGGTGGATTATAAGCAAAATAAAATATCTGATTCTGGTAGTCTGTCTTATGTTCACCTTGGTTTTTGTTCCAAAAACAATGCAACTCAAAAATAGGAATTAATCAATAAAGATAACACTGAAAGGCGTGAGCTATCTACAAGTATGTTAACAATAATAATAATAATAATAATAATAATAATAATAATACTAATAATAATAACAATAATAATAAAATAAAATAAAATAGTAATAATAATAATAATAATAATAATAATAATAATAATAATAATAATAATAATAATAAAAATAAAATAAAATAAAATAATAATAATAATGATAATAGTACTATTATTGTTATTATTTTTATTATTACTGTTATTATTATTATTGTTTTTATTATTATTATTATTAATACTATTAAAATTTGGACCTTCAAATTAATTAAGTCCAACGTATGATTTTGTAGTAGTAATTCTAATAAAATGACACAAGCTGACTGTTGGGAACAAAACCAAGCAACAGAGATGATACGTTTAATTAATGGTATGTAGTGAAGGAAAAGAAAGAAATATATGGGGAAAATCTTATGTTTTGATATAAATATTAATCCTTGTAAAATATAAACAGTTAACTTATGTTGGTCAAGCGGTCATTTGTAATTTTAGTTAACTTATGTTGGTCAAGCAGTCATTTGATTAAAATTACAAACAAGAAGAATCCTTGCAAAGGAATTTTTTGGGAAAAAAATCAAAAGACACTACGTCAGCAGCGAAGCAGCGTCACATGTGGCGCCTGGAGGCTCAAAGTGCAAATGTGGTTGACTTTGCATTTATCCCGTTTCTGTTGTTTTCAGAAGACAGAAACAAACTCGGGACTCGGGGGAGGGAGTTGAAAATTACTACAATACTTGTACCCAAATACTGTCGGTTTTCAATTCCTATTCACTATCCTAGCCTCGCTAATTATCGATCAAACTACTCAAATTCCCTTCCTCGCACACTGCATTCAACTCCTCAATGCCGGATCTACATTCCCAATCACCACCGCCATCGACTCCTCCGCAGCGCACAACCACCGATCTATTTGGCGACCCAGTCGACTCCCACCCACTATGGTTCAAACAATCATCATTCCTAAAACCTAATTTCGACCCCGAATCATACATCTCCGATCTCCGCACCTTTGTCCCTTTCGAAACCCTCCGATCCGAGCTCCGTTCCCACCTTTCCTCGTTGAAACACGAGCTGGTAGAGCTAATTAACCGCGACTACGCCGATTTCGTTAACTTAAGCACGAAGCTAGTCGATGTTGATGCCGCCGTCGTCCGAATGCGGGCTCCACTGACGGAGATGAGAGAGAAGATTGAGGTGTTCCGCGGGGCAGTGGAGGATTCGCTTTTGGCATTGCAGAGTGGGCTCCAGCAGCGTGCCGAGGCCTCCGCTGCCAGGGAGGTTTTGGAGTTGCTGCTCGATACTTTTCATGTTGTGTCCAAGGTAATGTTTCGTTCTTTTGCGGAATGTTTTAAACGTTTTTTCAGTTGAGTTTCTTTTGGTGTTTGGAAATTATGTCGTATATAGTGGGAAGCTCGGGTTTTAAATTGAGACATGACAGAATTTGGAGCTTTTAACTTAGATTTAGTTTGTGATCAGTTAAATTAAAATTTATTGCTTTATGATGGCTTTTGTTTTGTGATTGGTTATATGTAACTTTAGTTTCAAAGCAGAAATTTAAGGGAATATGAAAATTTAGTTTGAAATTTGGTGCAATGAAGTTCAACTTTACCCAGAAGTGTGTTCTGGTTTAGTAGCTATTGATAATTATGTTGGATCTAGGAGAAATAGTGAGGAAGTGAGAATGAAAAGTAAATAAATATTCTTAAGAAAGATCCATTGCAGCATTATGTTTGACACTGAGCTTCATGAAATCATATAAAGTTGGACTAGTGATCATTAACATTTTTTTGTTTCTTTATTTTATTTTTAATCCTTAATTTATATTTATTTTTGCAGAAAATCTAGGATTATGTTAATTATATCAAAATGAGACTTTACTTGTTTTGCAGTGAGTTATGCTCACTTAGGTGGTGTTTGATAAAATTGAGTGTTAAGACCTGAACAGTTTAGACGTCTGAATAATATAGAGCATCTGAATAGAATTGTGTCTGAATGAAAAAATGTTGTTTGATAATTAATTTTTTCAAAATGTCTAAATAACAGTATTTGACCATTTTAACCATCTGAACAGTTTAAACAAAACATGTTTGATAGTCAGAAGGTCTGAATAGTATTTTAAATACATACTTATAATATTTTGACCACAATGTGATAAAATAAAAATGAAAACGTACAAATTAAATTAACTTCAAACATAGTATCATATCCCAAAAATATCAACATAACATAATAATTCAACCATACAAATTAAATTAACTTCAAACAATTGTTAAGAGTTGAAGTGCAATTTGTTCACGAGATTAACCATAAATTCTCGCCTTGACCACGAGATGGCTGCATTGAAGGTAGATAATAACCTCGAGATGAGGTCAGGACCACGAGGTGGCATCTGTGGATGCTTTGTGCCATGGGCTGCTGGTGATGCTCCACAGTGTCCGGTAGGAAGTGAAGGTTGTGGGGACACTGATTAGGCAAAGCAAGAGCAAGTTGTTGGCCATGCACATCGATGTGTTATCATTCACTTTTGGGTCAGAAGCGGTGGAGAAGCCTTCTCCTCACTATGTTTAGAATGGCTTGCAGAATTGGACTCTTTCGTGCAAAATTTGAATCTTCGCTAGTTCTTTTCTGGTTTCAAAGAAGCTCCTGCTTGTCCCTTAGGATCTGTATGGACCTGTGGACCTGAAGTGCATATACAAGTATTCCTATGCTTATAAAAGAAAAGAACTAACACAAAGGATGATCACTAAAAAGATGTGAGCTCTATCATCATTCCTCACATTAGATGTGCATATATATAAAGAAATAAGGACATGAACAGAGAAAAAAAATTCTATATATCAATATCACAATTTGTCAATATCACCCACCTACATGTCAATATCACAATTTGTGACTTATCCAATCCAACACACATGCTGGGTGTTTTGGCAATCTGTTGACACTTTAAATACTTCTACATCTGTTAATTGTTCTGATTTCGTTTTATTTGTGTACCTCTTGCTCTATCTATCTATCTATATATATATTATAGATTTGACACTTTAAATGTTTCTAAATTTAACAAAGCCATGTCCAGCTAATCTAATCAGATCTACAATAAAGCATTAGTATATGAAAAACCAAGAGGAGATGAGAAAATAAAGTTTATGTATCATTCTCTTTAAGCTTCCATATGTGAGTCAATTACAGCCACCCCAATTAGTTTAAATAGAAATTCAGTAAGTTTGTGAATCATACTACCTTGGCCATCTTGATACAGGTTACCATTATAGTATTACTGTTCCAAGGAAGGCAATCCATGTTCTGCTATCAAGCATAATGATGATGCCATGGAAACTTATCATTAACCCTTTTAGTTGTCAAGATAGTGATTAACTTATTAGAGAAAATAGCCTCACCTACTCATTTCTACTGACTACTGTTTTCTATCTCCATCCCAAACCTTCAACTTCATGACACATTGACATAGTTGTCTAATGTTACTGGTAGTCAATCTTCTTGTATTCAAATCTAGCTATTTATATAAAGGTTTGCTAATTCCATATACATATATAAAGGTTAGCTAATTCAGTCAATCAACTTAAACCAAAATCAAGAGGAGCTGTACAAAAAGTAGTACCAAAATCATCAGAAAATAATGTCAACTTTAAATGCTTAAAACCACATCAATAGAATTTAAAGCTTAAAGTATCTCCATCTTAAATACAGTACAATATAGATCCGAAATTTCAACTATACAATATAACCTGCAATCTAAAATGCTCTGTTTTATAACCTAGGTAGCAAATTGCCACAAGGCAGCAATTAACTAAAAAACATATTTCTATGTTAAGGATAAGAAGTATCAAAAAAATCTTTTTTTTACTAGTATAAGACCTTTCAAACATTAAGATTAGTAATGCAATAAAATAAAATTTCGAACTGATGTAGCATTTTCAGAAGTAAAGTCCTATGTCTAAGATCCAGTGTATCTTTAACACATCATTTCTCAATTTTGAAAAGCTTAACAAACACAATGTGATACAATGGTCCAATCAACTTCTAAAGAAATGTAGAGATCCTTGACTGGAAGATATTGTCTTTAAACTACAAAGTATCAAAATATTATGAACCCTCCTAGCCTAGTATGCCAGTGCATCAGTATCGTGATTCAGGTTGCCGACAGAAATCAGAAGGGCAAAAAAAAAATTAGATGAACTCCGTGCAATAAGTTAAAATATTGGTGGGAATTGATAATAATGAACAATAGATGAAGAAGGGAGAGAAGATTACCGGCGAAAGAAGACAAAGGAGCAACAGCGATTCAGAGAAGGAAGAGAGCAGCAGCGATTCAGTTCAGTGAAGGAGAGAAGAGGCATCTAGGTTTGATTTGGGATAAAAGACGGAAGAAAAGAGGTTATTATTGTCCCAAAAAAAATTTTCTCGCTCAGAGGCTCCTCTGGATGCTATAGATTTATTTTTATGTCTAAACAATTAAGAGCTATTAAGAGGCAAAAATTTTTTTGCCAAACAAGATTTGTCTCTGACCGAATCAGAGGCAAATCCATTAAGAGTCAATAAGAGGTAATCAAACACAACCTTAGTTCTAAAAATTTGATTTTACTGTACACAGGTTGAGAAGTTGATAAGGGAGCTGCCTAGCTTGCCTGCTGATTGGTCCAATGGAGATGTAGATTTTGTAGAAAAAAGTCATTTGAGCAATGGGATATCATTGCAACATGGAGAAAATGGAACAAATCTCAGGGAAACTCAGAGCATGCTGTTGGAGAGAATTGCTAGTGAAATGAACAGGCTAAAGTTCTACATTACTCATGCACAGGTCTATCTTGCTCTCATTTATGTCACAACTCACACATATAATCCTGGTTTGATATCTCTATTTTACATTTTTTGTATCACCGGCAACACTGCTGGTGACATGATTTTGTGAGTAGGTGGATTTGCATTTAACATTTCTTTCTGCAACTCATCTATAAGGTCTTGTGATTAATTTATTGTCAAAGTTATGCTTCTTGGTGAAGTGTCCTGCTAGGGATGCTTATTCCTTGTAATATATTATAGTACATTTGTTCCAAAATTATAAGATTATTGTTGACTTTTGAAAGTCAATTCGAGGCATTTTCAAACTCCAAATTGATCATGGAACGATAAATCTTACAATGAGTAGTATTTTTTAGACATTTTATTATATTCATCATTGTATTGGCTAAAAAATAAAAGAATTCATATCAATTTTTTTTCGGTGTTATAAAAATTCCGCTAGGCGCTAGGCCCTCGGCGCACCTAGGTGGTTAAGGCGGCAAAAAAAGAGTAAAATTAGGCGGGGTCTAGGTTTTTTTTTAATAACTACCAAAAACCGGATGTTGATATATTTATTTTCTAATGATTTACCATTTATCATATTCATAATACAAGTTGTAGCATATCAAATCATAACAAGAAGTGAATAATATCAAATCAAAATTGATAATTTTATTATAGTTGTAATTTTTTGAACTTGTATTAACTTCAAATTATATAAATGATGATACATTTGTAATATTTAGTTTAATTCAATATAATTCTTAAATTTATATTTAGTTTCTTAAGTTTTAATATTGAATTAAATTCTTGAAATTTTAAATTTTATTATTTAATAACAATATTACGTTAAAAATATGTTTGAACTTTAAACAATTGCATGTTTGTGTTTGAACTTTGACATTAGCAATATGGACACGTGTTTGAACTTTAAGCAAAGACCTTTATTATAGATTGTTTTGCTTTATATTATTGTTTTGTTTGGATAAATATAAGAAAAAATATTAAAATTGACTTAAAATAAAAAAATCCTGCCCAGGACCCCGGCCTCCCGCCTAGTGCCTTTTAGAACATTAATTTTTTTGCTAAATTGATTCATGTCATTTTTGAGTTTGTAAATGCTTTAAGTTGACTTCAAAAGTAAATTGATTCATGTCATTTTGGGAGTTTGTTAAATGCACATTTTTTCTATTATGCCCGTAGCATTAAGTATGACTTTTCTTATTCTAATTGAAAAATATTTAATGACATTATTATGGACAATGTTGTCATGTTATTCCTCTTCTTAATATATTGACTTTTATCACGGAGACGGAGGGAGTATTATTTTATATATGGTTATGCACATTGAATTTATTGCAATGTCTAATAGTTGATGACTAGTTAAGTAGTGGGCATCAGTTCTTTGTTATGATTATGGAGAGATCAATGATCAATCACGAGTATTGCTATTTAATAGGAATATATAGTATTTCTTAAATTTCTTGTCCAAAATATATTTTATATGATTTATTTTTTTACCGAATAATAATAATAATAATATCCATCTCAAACTTTGATTTACTCTATAATTGTATATTCTGTTGAGGCTTTGCTATTTGGATTTGGAGAAATTCTCTTCAAGGTGGACCTATGTTGTTAACTTCAACTAATTTTTCCTTAACTCTAGTGACCTAGTCTAGAGAGATGAGTGATTTATCCTCAAAAGAAAATGTATTTAATTTAGCTTGGTTGGGTTTTTAATTTCGGACTTTAAAAAAAAAGTTGTCTTAATATTGGTTTAAAGAGTGCTTAACAAAATGTGGAAATTATATAGCTCAAATAATGGTGAATCATAATGCAAATGTATCTTGAAGATATTGAAGTCTATTTTGTTTTCATTGAATAGGTAATAAGATAGAATTACAAAATGGAAGTTTCTTATAATTAGAGAGAAAGAATCATGTCATGACTTCTTTGTAGAATGATGGCAACCCTGCCAAACCATGTTTAAGTGATTTGGATAAGATTTGTGTTGTAAGTCCAACATTTGCAGTCTACTATCCGGTTAACAAAAGAGTAACCACTGCACCTCTTCGATATTTGGCTAAGATCAACATGGTGATCTAGCTACACAAAATATGGTAACCCTGCCAAATCATGTTCAAGTGATATGGATAAGATTTGGGTTGGAAGTCAAACATTTGCAGTCTACCATCAAGTCAACAAAAGAGTAACCAGTGCACCTCTTCGATTTTTTGCTAAGAGCAACACAGTGATCTAGCTATACAAAATATAGTTTTTTTGTCATCGTAAGAAAAAAAAGTTATTTAACCTTTTCTAGTCTTAATTACCTCTCGTCCAAGCACAATTCTCCAACTTCTATATTGGAGAGGGTAAGACTATCTTTCAATTTTTCTTAACATTTTAAATGACTGAGAGGCATAAAAATTCCTTTATTTATACAGCTTCTTGTCAGTCTAATTTCACGTATTGGGTTATCCTTCACCCCATTTTTCTTCTTATATTTGGAAGGCAAAGGTTCTCTCGAAAAGTAAGGCTTTTGTGGGTCTTTCATCACACACATAATCACACTAATGCATACCTGTCAAAATATCTCAAGGCATACCAGTCAAAGAAGCTTGAAACTTGGATGGGCTCCACAAATGCATGAGTATTTATGGAGTTGGTTAAATCCTCTTCAGCAATACAAAATTCTGTGCCACCATCAGGCTTAATTTGATGCTATAGCAGCTGATGGAAAAAAATTATGGATTTCAGTTTAGTTGTTCAGGGTGCTGGCAATTGTGTTACCTAATAATCTATCAATACAACCAAACAGGCACCCCTCATAAGTAATAACTATATTTATATACATGTATCTCTCTCTTCTTTGTTGGAGGAAAGGTAAATGTTGGAATTTGGCACACATCTATTTAAAGGAAATGTTTCAGCCTGCAGGAGAGCAAACAAAATAAAACTAGAGCCCTATCTTTTCATCAGAGTTTTTTCATGTGTTTCAGATGCGTAATTCCTTACTGATGTGGTTTAATTGTGATTCACTTTCTGTTTCTGTTATTTTTCAGTTATATGTTATTTCTTGTATCTGTCGCATCTCAATTAAGTATCAAGATCATCAGTTTGCAATGCCATAGTAGTATTATGAAGAGTTGATGACCTTTAAAACATTGTGTTAACAACTTACACATTATATCTTATCTCTTATGGCAGTACAGAACCTACCTTTTATTGAGAACATGGAGAAGAGGATTCAGAGTGCTTGCTTATTACTGGATGCAAGCTTGGGACACTGTTTTGTTGATGGACTGGAACACAGGGATGATACTGCAATATACAATTGCTTACGGGCATATGCCGCCATTGACAATACTACGAATGCAGAAGAAATTTTTCGCTCAACTACTGTGGCACCTCTGGTACAGAAAGTTATTCCACAAAATTCATCGGGGATGAGTGGTGGGGCATCTGGAGATGAACTTGAGGCTGATTATAAAAAAATAAACCATTCTATTGAGGAAGATTGTAAATTTCTATTAGAAATTTCATCTAGAGGTATGCTCATCAACCTCTCATGATATTAGATTTCCAACAACTTTGAAAACCCTTATAGACTGGGGTGATAACTCTATTAATCTTGACCTATTAAATTCAATCGACTTGTTCAGATGTTGTACTTGTAGTTGAGCTATATAACTCCTGCTTATCGATCTATATACCCTTAGTAAGGTCAACTCATTGGGAGTCTTATATTTACTGATGCTTCCTTTAACTTTATTATGTTCTAAAGGATCCATCACATGCAGTTTTTAGGTTTCTTACTTTTCCTGTTTTTAATTGCAGTAATATTGTTCATGAAATGAGCAATTATTAAAGATCGTTCTCTGTTGTTGTATGCCTTTCTACTGAAATATGGAAGCCTTATCAGCGTACTGATATTTTTTTTTCTTTTTCTCTATTCATTCTTGTTCTATTATTTGCGTCTTTGATTATTACCAAATATATCCTTTGTAGATTGTACTTCATCGGGATAACTAATTCAACATAAAGAAAATGTTTTAAACTATATTTTCTGAGCTTTAAATACGGTATGTTCTTATATATATGTGAATGCTGGTTTTCTTTGTGTATTACTCGCTAGTTTTTCTTAAATTTTTGCTAAATATATATATATTTAGTGTTTGGTGTGATGTGCAGAAAATTCAGGTCTCCATGTATTTAGCTTCCTAGCAAATTCCATCCTTAAAGAGGTTCTCACAGCGATCCAGAAAGGAAAACCAGGGGCCTTTTCTCCTGGAAGACCTACAGAGTTCCTGAAAAATTACAAATCCACCCTTGAATTCTTGGCTCATTTAGAAGGTAGTGGAAACTTTCCGGTATTCCTGTATTTGAGTTTGTCATTGACTTTATAATATCCCCTCGGTTATTACATTTGTCGTGTTTGATTTGGTTGCAACATACAATTGTCATGCAAGGCTACTGTCCATCCAGATATGCTGTTACCAAATTTCGAGCTGAGGCCATTTACATTGACTTCATGAAGCACTGGAATATTGGGGTGTATTTCTCTTTGAGGTAATAAATACAATTGTTAGATACATAATGGCCTGTATCAAAATACTCCCTCCGTCCTCAAAAGGATGTCTTCAAGTATATTTTGTCCACTAAAGAATGTATAAAAGTACACAAATTAAATATAAAATAAGCCTAAAGACTAGTTTACCCTCAAAAGTATACTAAAGTGAAGTCCCCTAAGTTTAAAAGAGACAAAGATTTATTAGTGTACTTGCATGGGGTCTGCCTTGGACAAAATTGGTACTTATTTTATACTCTCTTGACTTCTTTAGTTTTCTTAATTTGTGTGAAATTTATACTAGGACTGAGGGAGGAGTAGTAGATTTTACTACTCACTTTAGGAGGTACTTATTTCCACAAATCCCAATTAAAAGTAATTGTCATACAAATATGATTTAATGAGCATCTGATGTGATTTGAATTTGCCAGGTTTCAGGAAATAGCTGGGGCTTTAGATTCTGCACTGATGGTGGGTAGTCTTGTCCCAGTTCATAACTCAATTTCTGACCAAGGGGAAGCTCATGTTTTGATGTTAAAGCAAAGTGTTTCTCTATTGGATTGCTTGAGATCCTGTTGGAGAGAAGATGTTCTTGTCATTTCTTGCTCTGACAAGTTTCTTAGATTATCTTTACAACTTATATCTAGGTCAGTTTTATTCAGATTTGGGAGGTTAATTTTTTAATATATATATTTTTTGTGTTGAGCTACTCTGCTGACTTATCAAAGTTTTTGACTCCATTATGCTTATAGATACTCAAATTGGTTGTCAGCTGGACTGGCTGCTCGCAAACTCGGTAATTCAGGTTCCAACCCTGGATCTGAATGGGCTGTTTCTGCTGTTCTAGATGATCTTGTTTATGTATGTAACATTTTCCTGCTTTCACTATATTATAGTTTACTTTGCAGTACAAGTTTGTTTATGATCTTTTGCTATATGATTTATTCCCTGTGGACATTTTGCGGTATTATTAGGTTTTTGGCCATACTGTATGATTAGTTACATTTATTTCTTTTTTCTGATGTCAAGGATTTTTACCTGCAGGCCTGAGGGACATTTTCATGATTCTTCTAATTGTAATTTATCAGATACAAGAATGTTTCTAAAATTATCATATCATGATAGATGAAATTTGGTAAAGATAAAGTACAATTTTTAATGGTTGATGTCACCAGAAAACCATTGATTTAAATGTAATGATGTAAAGAACCAAGGATGTTTTGAGTGAAAGTACAATGAAAGGATTGAGGTCATTATCCTTGTAGTGATAGTAAAATGTCTAGTTATATTCTACAGATAAAGGACATGATAGATATGGCAGCATATCATTTCGAATAAATTATTTTTGTTATGTATATATTGGTTCCAATTTATGTGAATGTGATAACTTAGCCTTCTGAATCATCTGCTTGCTTCAGGTTGATAGTTACTTTTAAACTTAGTAATACACATTGATGCACGTATGATATGACTTGAAAGAAATTCAAATGTGTGAAAACTCCCTGGGCCAAACGCCCTTATAAGCTGAAATTTTGAAGAAAATTCAAGAGAATGAACCAACACCACAAGGATTAGGTGATTTTAGTGTTATGGCCACATCCATGGAAAAAGTATCACCCATCCTATTATAAAAACAAATAAGGGAACCAGGAACCAGGAACGAAAGCATGGTTCCAAGTTTCAGCGTATCTAAGTGGTTTCGGCCCTTGCTGAAGCGTAACCTTAATACGAGTAGGAAAATCAGCGATTATTCATGTAAAATGCATGTATTGACGTAGTGGAACGGTTCAGACCAAATAGCAGAGAAATTTTGGCATAAAGGGGAGAAATGCCACGCTCAAAATACTAAATAAATTTTATTTCATATATTTTAACTAGTACCTCAATTGGTATTAAAAAAAATAAAACTAGTATTGAAGTTAACTACAACTTATAAAATCATACTTAAACTACTTAGTTAAAAACCAATTATACATATTATGTAGTACTTTTAAAGCTTAAAAAGGTAGCCATTTTACTTACAAATAGAAATATATATATATATATATATTAGTTATATAATATCTAGTTAAGTATAACTTGAAAATATTTTAAAATTTTACTGTTAAATTTTTATACAATGTTGCATTAAACACGTCTGTGAGATGTCTTGTTTATCATTACGACAATGCTATGTGTAATAGATAGTGTTTTTTGTGAACTTAATTGATCCATCTTGTTTTCTTATTATTTAGAATTTGTTCATAATTTTTTTTTAAATTTTTTTGAAACTCCTAACTAGTGTAACGTTGTGTATCTCCTGAATTCGATACCGAATCCAATACCAAGTCAAAAATAACTTTCCAAGACCTAATTCGATACCGAATCCAATACCAAGTCAAAAATAACTTTCCAAAACATAGGTCGCTGCTGCAATTTTTAACAAATAATGGAAAGGTACAGATTAGGCATAAAGTTTTATGGGCTCACACGAGTGTCATGTTCATTAATGAATAATGATGCATCATATATATTTTACTGAAGCTCACACCTGCTCATGATGAAAGTCATCAAAAGTCCGAATTTAACAGAAATTACCACATAATCACTTTGGACCTATGAAGTAATTACCCGAACCTAGTCCCCTTCAGCCTTAGTCCACTTGACTAATGATATTATCACTACAAACTTTATTCCTCCTACCGTAAAAGATCTTCAACATTCTTTATCCAAATACACGAATCAGGCAGCATAGTAAACAAGAAAATATGAGGACAAAAATGCTGGAAAGCAATGTGATTTGACCACATAAGGAGAAAATAACTCTCTTTACCTGTCAAGGCACTTCGTCTCCCTCCCTTACATGATCTATGATAACCCTCCTGAGGAACACCTAAGTATAAAAAAGGCCACTCCTGAATACCACAACCATCAATTGAAGCTAAAAATGAGAGATCCTGGGTTCCCACATTCTCAACTGAACAACTGCAACCATATTAATCCTCCTGCCCATGATTATCCAAAAAATATGCAAATGAGTTGATGCATTCTTATATCCTCCACATCATCCAATAATAACAAATTGGTGTTATCAGTTAAGTGAAGATGTGGTATTAAAGTGTATCCCTCCCCATATAAACCTCTTCTCAAGACCACTTCCTCATTCCCAATACTTATTTTGCTCAAATCATTGACCACAAAGGTGAAGAGAAGATGGGAACAATAGGTTTCCCTGCCTTTAACCTCACTTAACATTTCATATCTAGATTTTTATATTATTTTTGGTCATTTTCTTAATAAGAAACATTAGTTTTATTGAACTGTAATATGACCACGATTCAATAAACCTACTTCCATGTAGCAAGACGAAACTTAAAAAACAATCCATAATTGTCATGGCGTCGCTTAAGCGATGACTAGGCATCCTGGTGCTAGAGAAGGAAAAAGGCAACGCCTTGAACGCCGAGCTGTCAAGGCTCACGCCTTGGTAGCTGGTCTAAGTTAAGTGATTAAGTCATTTTGCTGATTCATGGACTTGTTATGTGGTGTAATTTTATTATTTATTAGACTTGTAATGTGTGATGTTTGTTGACTTGGTTGATTCTTTATTTTCTACATAGTGTTTGTTGACTTATTCCCATAGTGCTAGTTATGATGTTTTTAGTTTTAATGTATATAAAATTTTATTGTTCAATATACTTTTTAAGTAAAATAAGCAAATGTATAAATTTCACATTCAACTTGTCGTCATATGCTAGTTCTGGCATCAACTCATCGCTTCACGGCGGGCGTGACAACTATTATACAATCATTCATTGGGGTTATAAATCAATATGTTCCTGGATCCAAGCTTAATCTAAGTTTTCTCTTGCAGGTAATTAATGATTTAAATTGTTTGGTGGAAGAAGTTTGTGGGGACTACCTTGGCCATGTACTTGAGCTTCTCAAATCATGCTCCCCCGAAGTACTTGACCTTGTAAAACAGAGCATTTTACAGGGTGGAAAATCACTGAAGGATCTACTACCTCAAGTTATTAGTTCAATCATAGTAACAGTGGTTGAGAAGTCTGTGAAGGTAAGCTATATGTTTCAGCAATTTTTTTGGAGTTCATATGTAGCAAGAATTGGTTGGGTTATCTGATTGTCTGCAAATCACATATCAATGTAGCAATGTTGTGGTGCTTTGTTGCTTGCTTGATAATTTGTCAATCATATTTAGTAGTCTGGTTGGCTATCTACAGTATCATTTGTCTTTGATACATCTTCTCTAAATATATTATAGGTCTTGAAACAGTTGAAGGGAATTACTGCAACATACAGGATGACTAATAAACCTAGTCCTGTTAGGCATTCACCATATGTGTCAGGAGTATTGCTTCCTTTGAAGGTTTGCTTTATTCTCTCTGATTATTTGTTCCTTTGTTATCTTGTTAGATTGTTTTTTTAAATTACTGAATACTTTGATTTGGAACAACGAGCTATGTTTAATATTTAGTTTGATGGGCTTCTCAACATAAGCTTGAATTGTCAATTGTTTTGTGGCATATTGTGGTAAGTTGCGTGTCTTTGTAGAGGTTATTGTCGTTACCAAAATGCAATTGTGGGGGTGGGGGTGGGGGTGGGGGGGGGGGGGGATCTAAATTGTTCACTTTTAAGGATGTCCAAATTTATAGCCACCTTATTTAGGCTGGTTAGTGATAGACTCTAGGGCACGCTTGCGTGAGGTGGTCGTCGTCCGGATCGTTTCTAGCAAATTATGAAGGAATGCTCACACCATCTCAACCCGTTTATATTTAAGCGTTAATCTTGGTACAATCGATGATTGATGCGGTAGAAGACGCTACACCCAACTATGTATTGTTGAATGACAAATCAATAATGAATCTCAAGAAAACTAAGAACAAGTCTAGGAATTCTTAAAAAACCAAAAGATGAGAAATCTCACAAAGTAATTTTATTAATTAAAGTTGTCTATCTATTACATCAGCTGTGTGTCCTATTTATACTAATAGAATAAACCCTACTTTAATTGAAATACTAGTTAATAACCAATTAGGAATCAAATCTATCTAACAAATATCCTAGTTACGTTAAACATCTAAAAGATATGATAAAATTATAAAAATATGGAAGAAATCTGCTGAAAAACGAGTAGGAAAAACGCGCGGCTTGAACAGGGAAAACCATGCACGGCGCGTCCGTGCTGGATTTGAACGGAGAATGGGCACGGCCGTGCGACAACGTTGGTTTTGGCTTGGCACACAGCGCGGCAGCGTTGGCCTGGCTGAGATTACCTACTTTACTCCTTTTGATGTCTTTAAGCTCCAAATGTAATTCTTCGCTCGCTCATTTTCTCCATTAGACGTGAATCTCTGAACGGCCCGAACTAATGAACCTAGACACAAATCCCGTAATGAATGTCGTGCCGTGTAGCTCAAATCTCTTTCCTTCGTTCCGTGTAATTCAATATTGTGTTGTCGAGCGTTAGTTTGTAATCTCCTTGCCATTCTTGGACATCCACAACGTCGCGTGAACTCTTACCCCTCCTTGAATTGAAACATATCTTTGCCGAAGATTAGATGATACAAACGAACACGGTTTGATGACTTGACTTGCATTGATTTGGTCTTTCTAAATATATTGTATCTAACAAACCCAAATCACATGAATGATTCTCTCCTCGCTGTTCACATGAATTGAGAAGCATCATTGACTAGTTTTTAGCCGAATCACTTAAGATCACTTGTTGAACCCCTTGAACTTGAGTCGAGTGATTGTCATTCGATGTGATCCTGGTCAGGATTGTATCGGTTAGCATATAATTTCTTCAATGTTCCTTCCAGGTGTTGTGAATCTAGACCTCCTCTGTTCAAATATATTAGCAGCAGTACTTAAGCCAGCATTTTGATGTAATTTTTTTGATGCAGAGCAATACAAGGGACTTGAAAAAATTGTTAATGTGTTATTTTATATTATTATTTAGAAATAAAGAAATAATAATTAGAGATTATTTTATTAATTAGATTATTCTAAAAGTTAATTATAGTAGTATATTTTAGTTAGGAGTTATTTTATTTTTTATATCTGGGTTTTCACTTGGCCATTAAGTACAGGTTTCCTATACAAAGAGTTGTACTCATTATTATTCAGATTATTCAATATGAATTGATTTGTGAAAAGTTTTGTGCTTTTATGGTGTGTTTTTCTTCTGATTCTCTATACTCTTATTCATTCTTTCCACTTTGTCCTACATCAGGGTAGATTTCAAACTTTGGTTCCTACTAAATAAAACTAAGTTTTGGTTTGTAGAACCATGGCAATATAATTTTGAGAGGTGAAGATAACCTGGCATTTAAGTTTTATTTTGGGGGTGTGAAGGGACGTGAAGGGAAAGTTCTTTCCAAAAAATTTGGAAGGTAGAACTTTCCCTTCCCTCCGAAACAAAACTCACAACTAAAGCCTTAAAATAAAGTTACTAAATGTTGGATATTATATGACAATTAACTGGCGATATACTTTGTAATTCTTGTGAGACAATTCCGTACTTTTTGTGGCATGAAGGATTTGGAGCATGACATGTTACCTTAGAACTGGGATGTGAATATCTTACTAAACACAATTTTTTAGTTTGAACTGGGAGTCAGGGATTTGAATATCTTATTATCCAAAATATACTTCGCGCTTGATGCTTACATATGCGCTAGGATTACAGAAGAGGCACTATACACTTTTCTTTTTTAAACCATTAATTTTCCTCCGCGACTCCTTCAGAAATTGCATTTTGGTTTGCTAGTTAGCTCTGATCAAGCTGGCTTCATGATTGGAGGGAGATTTAAATTAATATTTAATTCTGCATCTTATGATATCGTTATGACCCGAATGGTCTACAACATTCAGAATTTGTTGTTTCTTAGTCATATGAAAAGAGAACAATTTTTGGCACTAATGGAATGCAATATATGATCTTGTCCTGCACAATCAAGAAGTTTCTTTTGTTAACATATGATACTTAGCTGGAGCCATTCTGGCAAAGAAGCAATAATGTAACTTAAGCTATTTTTGATAACTTGTGATTTTTAGTTGTGGTCTATAATCTATATTAACGTAAAATTATAAAAGTGTTGGATTATATGATACATTTTGGTCGTAGGCTAAGTATGATTGGACTGTTAGAAAAACTTGTGGTGAGATCAGCCAAGTGAATATAGTATATATGATCATATGTAGTAGCGAAGCTAGGAATTTTATTCAAGTGGGGTCAAAACATTGTGATGCTATAAATAATTTGGCGGAAGTTCGGGGGCAGCACCCCCGAGCTATTTTTTAGATAATTTTGTGTTTTTTGGCCGCTTACATATGTAAAACATGTATGTTAAAATATGTATTTGGTTATAATATTATTATATATATATATATATATATACATACATACACACACCCCTTATTGACCCTTAATACGTCTTTCTAATAACAAATTTGTAAATAAATATTTAAATTTCTTATGTTATAAAAATAATATAAATTAGATTATTATTTATTTTAAAAATATTAGAGGAAGATGCATACATCAAGGAGTAGAAGTAACATGGAATTGAGAAAGTTATAAAAATTCAATTTGACCCTGTATATTAAAAAATTTATAAAATTTCAATGGGGTCAATTTGGCAAAAAGCACTTTTACCCTATTGTGATTGTAGTGTTTTAAGCAATTAGTCACTGTGCTTTTAAAATATTCAATTGACCCACTATGCTTTTTAAAAATATACAATCAAGCCATTTCGTCCAATTTCTTGGACGGAAGTTAAATAATTACACACGTGGCATTGAAAAAAAAATCAAAAAATTATTATTTTCTGATGTGGCAAGGCAGTCTTAATACTATTGAGCCATCTGTCTTCTCCTTCCTACCACTCTCAAACCAGCAATTTCTCTCTCTAAATCTCTTTTTCTCTTTCTTGTCATACGCAATTAATTACAGAGTACCCAATTCTTTCCCTATAAAATCCTCCACATTGTTAGCATTTTTGTTCAAAAACCCTCCAATTCTATAATCCCCCTCAAATTCCCAACTCCAAGAACCCTAGTAAGTCCTAAACCTTCCTCAATCAAATCCCATTCACTCATCCAAATAAAACTCCCCCAAATCCAATGAACGAAATCCAGTTCTCCGAATGCATCATCTCTGGCTGTGGTGGCGCTCAACCGAATTTATGATGGCGGCGAAGACCCTAACGTCTGCTATCATGGGCAGCTATGGGCCCTCGCACGGCGTGCCTCCTAAAAAAACCCACCCGGGCTTCTTTTGCCCCATTTGTTTTGATGTCACGACGACAAAAACCCTATTCTCGCTGGGCAGTGTCATGTGCCGCACCTGCCTCTGCCATTTCTCACTCCGCCAAGGCTGGCCTTGCTCTCACCTCCACCTCCACCTCCACTTCCCCTGTCTACCGATGCCCTCCTTGTTCAAAATACATCTTCTTCCTAATAAAATAAAATTATTGATTATCCTCATTGTTTTCCTAATTAATTCAAAATCAAATCCTACTATTCATCTTCTTACTCATTTTTAAGGTGAAGTTTGATCGGATTTGGGTTATAACGAAGCAGGAGCCATTTTTGCAGTGAAATCATTGATTATCCTCATTTTTTTGCAGGAGCCATTAGCCATTTTTGCAGCGAAATTTCTCGAAGATAGTTGATTTGGGATCCAAATGTGGAAGGAATAAAACATAAAAATATTTTTTTAAAAATTTTTTTATAAGTATTTTAAAATATAAAAGTATTTTTATTTTTATTTTTAAAATAAAATATACATATTATAAATATTATAATATTATTTTTATTAATAATATACATATTATAAATATTTGATTAAAAAAAAAATTTATTTTTAAAAATTTTATAAGTATTTTAAAACGTAAAAGTATTTTTATTTTTATTTTTAAAATAAAATGTACATATTATAAATATTATAATATTAATTTTTATTAATAATATACATATTATAAATATTTAGGTAAAGAAAAAGAAAGAAAATAAAACATAAAAATATTTTTAAAACCACAGTGGGCCAATTGCATTTTTTTAAAGTGCAGTGGCTCAACAGAAAATAATGATTTTTTGATTTTTTTTCAATGCCACGTGTGTAATTATTTAACTTCCGTCCAAGAAATTGGACGGAATGGCTTGATTGTACATTTTTAAAAAGTATAGTGGGTCAATTGAATATTTTAAAAGCACAGTGACTAATTGCTTAAAGCACTACAACTTGGGGTAAAAGTGCTTTTTTCCGGGTCAATTTATTTATTACACTTAAATTTCTTCTAAATTTATCATATATTATAAAATAATTTTTTTCCCAGTGGGGTCAATTGACCCCACACCCTAAAGGGTGGCTTCGCCCCAATACGGCAGGATGGGTGGACTGCATACAAAACTAACCTTGGTTAATATTTGCTGAACCTGTATGATAAGATGAATATATTATTTACTGGCTCTAGATGTCCTGTATAAGCACCTCAGGCTACACGGTTGTCTGCAGTTCTTTTCGCATGTGGTGAAGTGATAGACACCGACTGAAATAAACAGGACTGTAGAGAAAGTTACACTAGATATTGTTAATTATATTTTCCTTCATGACATGTAGTGGCCATATCAAATGTTTTCAGTTATTGTCAATATTTTTTTATCCTGCTTTTAAATAGCTTAAATTTCTGCATGCTTGACACACTCATAGGCTTATCGTCTCTTAGAATGTTAAGCTTTTTGTTCTGTTTACAGGATTTTTTGGATGGTGAACAAGCTGCCTCTTATTTAACAAAGGAAATAAGGAATGAACTCGTACATGGTGCAACCCTTGAGATCACTAACCGTTTTCATGAATTTGCTGCTGATCTTGTACACTTGGTTAGTATACAATTTCCTAATTTTTAATTGTTCTAAATAATGTCATCCTCATGTTCCGTCTATAGGTTCTTGCTGTCATACACGGTCTTAGTTTTAAAGATTTCAATAATCTTGATCAGGCAAGGAGAACAGAGTCTTCACTTCTAAAAATACGTCTGGGTGCGCAAAGGCGCGGTGGAGCAAGCTCAGACACCTCAGACCACGTAGTGTCTGAGACTGATAAAGTTTGTATGCAATTATTTCTTGATATCCAGGTTAGAGTTATCTTTGATTGAATCTATTAATGTGTATCCCTCTATGACTGATTTCATGTGATCGTGTTGATGAAAGTATTGAAGTCATATGGCAACTGGGCGGCACTAAAACTAAACTTTTGAGTTTCCATTCTTGTATGCTTTTAGGAGTATGGCCGCAATCTCTCTGCTCTTGGGGTGGAAGCCGCAAAGATACCCTCTTATTGTGAATTGTGGAACTGTGTTGCCCCTTCTGACAGACAAAATACAATTAAGTTCTAGCGAGGGCAATTGGCTGGACATCCATTTTATGATTAGGAACATAGGTGTATGGCAGTGAGTGGCTAAGCACATTGGGTTACTGATTAACTCACTACCAGGAGAAGCAGCATTTGGCAGAGGCACATGATGAGTATACAAATTTTTTAGTTCAATATTATTTTGTAGATCAGTTTTTTGTTTTGATGTAATGAAATCCTCATCTGTTTTTCTCTTCATTAGTTTATCACAAAATAGAACCATCCCAAATATGTTTATTCTTCTTGCAGAACAAAATATATGAAATATTTTGTAATGTGTGAACATTTGTGTTGTGATGATAATAAAATTGTACTTTCAGCAATGTGTGTGCTGCTTATTATTACCCTACCACCTTAAGGTTTAGGAACTAATTTCAATCCTTGCGTTATTTAATAAATTTTATTAGAAATATGTATAGTATAAACAATATATAGGATCCCTGCAGGTACCTGATGCGGAAGTTGTAATGAGCGGGAAAATTGACAGAACATATAATATAATGGAATGGAATGGGGTTCGGAAACTCCTATCTTGTACTATGTATGCAGCTTTGACAAAGTCTCCCATTTCTTCGACAATGATCTACTCTCTCTCTCTCAAAAATTGTAGTAACTTTCTTTCATTTTCTTCTTCAGGTTCCCAGCAACCAAACCAATTTGTCAAACAACTGTCACAATGTACATGACTAAATGGTTGATCTGAATCGTTGAGTCCAAGCCATTTCATCATTTCAACCATAAAAAAAGAAAAGGTAGAATATGAAATACTAACAATTTGTTCAAAAGGCAAAAAAATCTGAATTAAGGTTTCCTCTTACTTCATTGGGATACCCATTACCCAGGATGTAATTTAACCATGTCATCATTTAATCCACTCTAAAATTACACCACCAGGACAGGAGAGCCCAACTTTAATGCAACAGGAAGTTCATTAGTTGATTAACACAAATTAGATTTGGAATGCCATGGGAGCCCAGGTTGAAGGCACTGCTTTCTATATCTTTGTTAGATTTAAGACAAGTAATCACACAAAATTAAAGAAATGAAGAAAAATAAAACACCACTCAAATTTAGTCGCTAATTTTGTTTGTGTGATGTGATGTATTCATTTAGCGGTTATGCATTTGATACATTTGTTTTTATAGTCATTAGAAATCATATGAAAACTCTCCTCTATGTAACACTTGGGCTCCATTCCATTTAACAACAATATATTTTTATAGTCACTAGATATCCTACATTGGGAGACACAATACATTAGTCAAACTCTAATATATTACCATTATATATTTTATATACTTACATATTTTATTAAATAAATATTTTAATTATATAATAATATACCAACAGCTATATAAAACTCGACAAATATTATTTGATCTTGATAAAATCGATTACGACTATACCTTATACAAATCTCGATTTCGCCAAAGAACCTTGAGACGAATAGTAAATTTGAAATATAAAAATAATTTTAACTTTTATTATATTTTTTACAATATTAATACAGTTTAATTTTTAAATTAGTAATTTATTTTAAATAATTTCTGATTTTTATAATTATATTTTTAATATTAATAGTATTTAATCATATTTAGTTTGTGTAGCTCATAATTAATTTTTTTTCTTGCAAAAAAAAAAAAAAGAAGAAGAAGAAAAAGAAAGCATGGTTCCTCATTTTAAAAGGGTAAAAAAGAAAAAAAGGTGAGGAAACGTAGAACTACTTCTCAACAAACAGTCACCGTATAGTGCAATCCACGTGAGTCATAGTACCCTCCTAAAACCCTAGATATAGTGCAATCCACGTGAGTCATAGTACCCTCCTAAAACCCTAGATACAGTTGTCAATATATCATATTTGTCTACTTTTCAGCTCATAATTACATTACACCTGCGGCCTGCCCAAGGTTTGGACACAGTAGCGAGGGGGAGAGACTTTTTCGGCGAAAGAATGGCTCAGTTGCAGGCAATATCGTCGTGTTCATCAGCCAGTAATGTTTCTAATGAACACAAAAGAGGTAATTACTACAACACGTTGCTCTCATCCTACTATAGAAAATCGATACAAAATGCCTTTGTAAGTTCCATTACAATGTTGGATATTTTTTGAGGTTACTTGAAAGTTGCTTGCGCTTACAGATTCAGCTAATCGTCATAACAAGTTTTACTATTCAAAGAAGCTATCTTCATTCCAAGAGGTCATTGATTTAGTCTTGTTTTTTCAATTATTTTATTTGGTTTTGGGAGTTGTTGGTCACTATGTGGATTTGTTTTGTATGGCAGTTAGGTGCAAAAGCAAGTGAATTTCGTGGGCATGTCAATATTTTTCCTGGCAATACAAATCTTACCCTGGCCTGCAACCATCAAAGTATTGAACTTCCTGTTGTATTAATTTTGCAAATTTTTGTGGCCGTTTTCTTTCAAATTAGTACTACCCTTTATGGTTACGATGCAGTTTATTGTTTTTGGTTATAGATTACCCTTTTCTGTGGCCAACTACCCATAAATTTTCTTCTTTCCATCCACAGGCAGTCCACCTTCATTTTTTACAATATATATTTGTTTTATGTACTTCCCCAGACCAAAATGAGTCTTGTAAAAAAAGAAGAAGCTAGAGAATGACACAATGTACTGTATTTGCTTTAATAAAAAGTGGGTTAACCTACTTTCATTGATATCAATATTGTAATCCCCAGCCCCAGCCCCAGCCCCAGCCCCAGCCCCAGCCCCAGCCCCAGCCCCAGCCCCAGCCTTACTCAAATAGGGTTATTCAGAATAACGATTGTAAAATGTCGAGTTTTTACGGTGGGATGCTAAATTTGAGACGGGGTAACAATCTGAATTGAAATTCATAACTTAACGTAATCATTGAGTAAAGTACTGGATGCATAGAATGAGCTACTTTTATTATTATTTTTTTGGTAGCCAAGGTTGTATAGAGATTAAGCCATAAGGTTGAGGAATTCATGAAGTACTTCTGGACGCCAGTTGTGAAATTTTTCTTAAGAAGCATATTATTTATGAAAGTGCATTTTATGCTATTCATTCTTTTTTAGCAATTTAGGCATATTGCTCAAGCATTCCTTGATATGTATTTTGCAAGTTAGTTGCTCCGTTTTGACTGGTTTGTTTGGTTTTTAATATCCAATCATTGGGTCAATCATAATGGTTTCCTATTGAAATGCAGATATTCAGGCTGTTTTGGCCAGTGATAAAGAGATGGGGGTAACACCTTGTCGTGGAAAATTGAATAAAGTGGTTCTTGCCTATAGTGGTGGCCTAGATACTTCAGTCATTGTACCTTGGCTAAGGTATATATGCCTCTCATTTCGTGTGTGAATTATTTGTCTGTGCAAAGATATTATCTCCCTTTTTACTCAATGTAATATTACTGTTTTGGAGTTATGGCCAGGTAATGTATTTTGCATCCCTTTTCTTATTAAATAAAAGAAAATAAGAAGAGCTAGTAGAGTTTTGTACATATAAATGTTTTTTGGGGTTGTATTTAGGAAGACAGAAGGGCTGTGTATTTTTTTGGAGGGGGGAGGGTGTTGCTGTTAGTCATGGAAAAACTTCACATGCACTGTATGGTGGTTGAGTGAGGTATTCACTTGGCACGTGCAACTATTTCGGGAACTGATTGAAGTATCAGTAGAGTAATTCAGAATAAACAATTACCCTTCACTGTGTGCAAATTGTTTACCATTCTTGTTATATACATCTGGTTTTAATTTCCGTAGTACACTTGCATGCTATTTTTAAATTGTAGATTGCTTTGTTCAGGCTATTCACATAGTTGTGCATGCTGCAGGGAGAATTATGGCTGTGAGGTTGTTTGCTTCACTGCAGATGTTGGACAAGTAAGATATAAGTATTGAAACCTACGATTTGTTCTTTGATTTGTGTCTTAATCACATTAAATTATCAAAAGAAAGAATAAAGCAATTGAACTTTGTGTAAAATCATGAGTTTCTTATCATACTCATATTTTTTATCCACCCCACCCCAATTTCCTTGACCATATTGTGAATGTATAGGGCATCAAGGAACTGGAAGGTTTGGAAGAAAAGGCCAAGGCAAGTGGGGCCTGTCAGTTAGTAGTGAAGGATTTGAAGGAGGAATTTGTGAAGGATTATGTATTTCCTTGCTTGCGTGCTGGAGCAATCTACGAAAGGAAGTATTTGTTAGGGACTTCAATGGCTCGTCCTGTTATTGCAAAGGTGAATTACAAAGAGTACTTAACCCAAAATTAAAATTACTATGGTCTATTGTCTTTTCCTAAACTAAAGTCGATTCCCTTTTTGTTATTTGTTAGCATTCTTATTCTAGTATTTCCTGACCTGCACTTCTGTGTGCACTTCTCATGAATGTGCTTAAACGTGAGCGTACATAAGGTTCTAGAAGTTTGTTAGGTAGGCTAGTGATAAGTTCCTTTCACGGCAATACGGCATAAATCATGTGTTCTCCTTTGGGCCATCTGCACATAATTTACTATGGAATTAGTTAGTGTGCGTAGTTAGGGTATTGCGTGCACCAGGTGGTTCATTTGGACTATTTGATGATTCTGATGTACACCCTAACAGTAGTAACTGCTGGTTTGGCTCTTTGGCTGTAGTTTGGCTCTGAAATGGGGCTAACATTTGGCTCTTCGGCACCTGATGTTTATGCCTTAGAGATGAATGAGGCACTCTATTTAAGTGTGGTCCTTATACTGATTTCAGGCAGACTTCTCAGAAACCTGCTTGAACATATGATAAGGAAATATCAAAATGAATATATATTTTTATTCATTTATCTCATGGAAGAGGGGAGAGGGCCTCATCCATAATATCCGTATCACAATTAGTTTATGCTCAAATCTCAATTGTCTTAATTGTTTAAGAATCGGGCTGAAAATCAATCAAATGGCTTAGATTTCAATTGTCCACAAATCAGTTTTGATTTCAAGATAGTTCATTTGACTGGAAAGGGAAGATTGTTGTTTTCTAAAAGATTGTCTGTGTGTATGGATGGTGTGGGAGGACATTCCACAGAGAGAGAAGAAGTGTATGTGTGGGAAGGAGGGAGGTTGAATCGATAATTTCCAGTGGACTTGCATAAAGTTTACAAACTATCCCAAACAAACTAAAACCTCTTATATCTGGATTACTATGACCAATTTTTACTAAAGAAACAGACCTGACACAAAGTGCTGACATCCAAGCAAACTATGGAGAGTTAGATGAATTCATTAACATTACTTTTAGGATTTTTTGCTTTGAGAAAGTTTCGACTTTAGAATATTCAAGCTTGTGAGAACTTGCATACACATCTACATACAGTGAAAAAGGATGCTTGCTGCTGCTATTGGGGAAGTACATATTTGTTTCATTTCGTAAAGTAAGGAGTCTAATATATCTCTTAATTTTACAATGATTAATGAATATAACGCATAATAGCATAATACATCTATCGTTTGATGTATTTTTTCCTGTTTCTTGATTCTCAATGTATATTTTTTTCCTAGGTTTGTATTAGTAACAGACCCTCCGCATTGAATTGATATTGACAGGCCATGGTTGATGTGGCCCAAGAAGTTGGAGCTGATGCTGTTTCTCATGGATGTACAGGGAAGGGAAATGATCAGGCATGCTTCAAAATCGTTGTCTCTACGTTTTGGTCATCTTAATCAATTTTTTTTTACTCGTAAGAAATGTTACTATATAGACCCTCTTCTCCCCCCCCCAATTAACTATTCTACCTTTTGGCCATGTAGGTACGCTTTGAGCTCAGTTTCTTTGCTCTGAATCCTGAACTCAGTGTTGTGGCTCCTTGGAGGGAATGGGATATACAAGGGAGAGAAGATGCTATAGAATATGCTAAGAAACATAACGTACCTGTCCCTGTAACAAAGAAATCCATTTATAGCAGAGACAGGAACCTATGGCATCTCAGTCATGAGGTATTACTATCAGTGCTTATTTGGGATTTAAAATGCTTTTATGTATGAAGTGATTTTGATTTTTTTGCCCCCCCCCCCCCCCACCCGCCTCTCCTCTCCTCTCCTCTCCCTTCCTCTCTTTCTGTGTGCTAGGGTTATAGTTAATTTTGTTCATTAGAGGTCCTGCTTGGCATAATTCTGATAACACTTTTGAGCTTAGTGAGTAATGAATTTTCTGATAAATTTTGAATTTTATTTGGACTGAAGTAATGAAGCAATTGTGCCTCAATTTGCTACAGATTGAGTATGCTGCACACATTATTGAGTTGTGTATCAAATCCTTTCTGTTGCTTCATTGCCATTATATATTCCCTATATTTCAAAATTGGAGATACATTTCTAAAACATTGACTTTTTATGAAAATTTTACTTTTCCAAACATATCCCTAGTATTTGGTAGAAATATAATAGTGGTGGCATGGTAGTACTCTATCTGCCTAATATGTAAGTAATGACATGCTAGGAATTTCATGCCACTTTATAGTTCTAAAATAGAAACGTGTCTCTAATTTTAGAACGGGAATATGTATCTCTAATTTGGAACGGAAGGAGTATTTCTTTGTTAACTGGCTTGCAGTAGTGAGTGTAACTTCTTAACTGGGATTAATTATAATAAAGTAATCCAGGTAGAGTATGTTATTGAAGTCATGGTCCCAGACTCCCAGTAGATGAGCTGTTTTGAGTTATACACTAATACATGTTATTTTTATATTATTATTATAACTAGAATTCTATGGTCAGCAATTATGGTATTACGTTTTGATCCCTAGTATGTTCAAGTAGCATAACTGTTTATGTTTCTTTGGGTGCAATCTTGGTGGAAATTCATAATATAAAGTCTTTTCTTGTGGTGCAAGACGGATGGGAACTAGATGTGGTCAGGTACTAGTGAAGTTTCCAGCAGTGGAAAAAGCTTCAAAAGTAAACAATACCCAATTCATACTGCCTCTTCATATAAATGTTCACTATGTATATATATCCTTTCATAAACTGTTTGATAGATATTTCATGTACTCCATTCTACTCTATCTTAAGTCCACTTTGTTGATATCTCATTTTGCAAATCTTGTTTCCCAAACTTCTATATTCTATCTGGTGAGTATTGTGTGGTTTATCACTAAGCAATTCTCTGTACCCAGGCCAAAAACCTTATATATTATAAAATTTTGTGAATTGAGGAGCCATTGCTTATCTGGTTGACGACTAGGAATATTGACAGATATGGTTTGTTTGTTAATAATCTGTTGCAAAATAAATATGGGCTGTCGTTTACTTTAGCATTGGGATTATGTTTATTTTTGGGAACTAATCCCTTATCAAGTAAGGCTATAGAGATGGTCTGTCTAATTCTTGTATAATTGTTCAGAGATTTCCTTCACATGTTTGATATCCGCCTCTGGCCTTAAACAAACTTCTGGAACTTTTGGAGTAGATTAGTAAAATTTGTCATTTCAATGTTTTATCAGAAACAAACTTATCATGATTTTTGTTATTGATACATGATATTGAAGGGAGATATTCTGGAAGATCCTGCAAATGAGCCAAAGAAGGATATGTATATGATGAGTGTTGACCCAGAAGATGCACCCAATCAACCTGAGTGAGCTTCCTAACTAAAGTTTGAATTATTATTATTTTTTGTATCAGTTGCTGTCTTTGTTTTACCGTGTAACCGCATTTGTTTATCCTACTTCCAAATCCACACAGATATATAGAAATTGGTATAGTTTCGGGACTCCCTGCTTCATTCAATGGAGAAGAGCTCTCCCCTGCATCTCTACTCTCCAAGCTAAATGAAATTGGTGGGAGACATGGGATTGGTCGCATCGACATGGTTGAAAATCGGCTTGTTGGAATGAAAAGCCGTGGAGTTTATGAAACTCCTGGTGGGACGATCCTCTCTGCTGCTGTACGGGAACTCGAGTCTCTAACTCTTGACCGTGAATCAATGCAGTTTAAAGACATGTGTGCTCTTAAATATGCTGAGCTAGTGTATGCTGGGAGGTGGTTCGACCCTCTTCGTGAATCTATTGACAAGTTCATGGAGGCGATCACAGCAACTACAACTGGATCAGTGACTCTTAAGTTGTACAAAGGATCTGTAACTGTAACGGGTCGGAAAAGCCCTTACAGTCTATACAGACAAGACATTTCATCATTCGAAAGTGGGGATATCTATGATCAAGCTGATGCTGCTGGATTCATAAGGCTCTATGGCCTGCCAATGAGGGTTCGAGCAATGCTTGAGAAGGGTCTCTGATAAGCTTTCATTTCTAATGCGAGACTTGAGGTATTGGATAAATTAGTAGAGGTGACAAACGATTGTTTTACCTCCAATTTTTCCTTGTTTTGGCATGTATCTTTTAGCACTAGTGGTGCAGACCCTTGGGAATATATCTATCTATATAGATTTATGTTGATAATTGACTGGATTATATGTGGCATTAATCTCTACAATCAGGAATTGCACCGACAATTTCTTGTAGCATGGAACAAAGGTGCTGTTTTTGTATTCTATTCCACAACCAGTGGGGGCATCGAAGTCTTTTTCTTAGTGCTATACTATAAGCTCTTCAAACCTTTGGAGGCAATAGAATGGGCTATAGTACCAAGTCTGATAAAAACCTTTACTTCTATGAGTTAATGTTTCTACACTAGTACTCTGGTTGGCCTTTATTAGGACTCTAGGATTAATAGACTTTTTTAAAAGATATTTTCAAAATTAAAATAGATATGAATTAATTTAATTTTAGAAAATATACTTAAAAATGTGAACTATTTAAAAGGTACTAATAATTTGACATGATTTATGATTTTAAAAATTTTATGAATCACATCAATTTTGAAATATTAGTTATTCTTTTAAAAAGATTTTTATATATATATATATATATATAGAAAGAGAGCCGACAAAAATGATGAGAAAAGGAGAAAGAAATTGAAAATTATAATACGATAAAAAAAATTAATCTATTGGGAGTTTACTTATATCTAATATAATAAGAAAATTTATTATTTTCACAAGAAAATGTGGATTCCACTTGCTATTCAAGTGAGAAAAGCTTAGAGAAAATATCACATTCTCTTGTGAAAATATCAAATTCTCTATAATAATTTATTGGGAATAGATGAATAGACATAGAATAATATACCAATAAATAGAATACTACTAGTACATATAACATTGTATATAGCAAAAGAAACTCCAACAATATTACCCTAAAAACACATTGGAAAATTTTAGAAAAATCCTTTATGAAATTTCAGATACAGAGTTGTACACCTTATCATTATTGCCCTGTCCTGTGAAAATGAAGCCAATTCAGGCATCTCATATACAATTGCTGAAGTCTACAAAATCACTGGCCTCACTAGCACAAATTGAAACGCACCCACCCAGGCATTTGTAGAGCCTCACATATTTTTGCAGTATATGCCACCTAAACAAGAAGACTTGTGGATCTTAGAAACACAATGGAAATATTTTGGTGTTACATGCTTTTCACTATATTTTCTCAAGATTGTTGTACGGTCTCGAATCTTTGGTCACCATCTGTAGTAGCCTGAATTTGTGCTGCATACTGTAAATTCCAGAGAACATCCTCAAAAGATGGACGGTTTGATGAGTTAAGAGAGATGCATTTACTAGTTATGGAAACCACAACTAATAAAGATTCTTGTGAGCAAGATGCGAGTACATTTGGATCCACTATTTGTCCCTGGCCCTCCTGGCTCTCGAGAGATACCTGTAAAAGGCGCACAACCCAGTTTTCAAATATTCAATTCAAGAAACAATCGAGTTGGAAAGACAGTTGGGGGAACCTTAAAGAGTGTTTCTTAGAGTCTAATTTGCAAGGAACAAAAGGTCGTCAAAAATTGATGATCTTGACAATATAGTCCTTATTTTTCTTACAGTTAAGAATAAGACAAGGTATAGCATGCTAGCTTATTGAGGACCCAGATTGATCGGTGCACTTACGAGTTGTGATCTATAACTAGTTAACTAAATGATAAGACCCCAAGTACTCCAGAAGCCATGTGTGGTTCCCTCTGATAACAGCACACTTATGATCTATACCTAATTTTAGCCCGACAAAGAAGACCAATATTATTAGTGAGCACCGTAGAATTACAATAAATAGTAGCATTTCAGCAAAAACAAAAGGACGATCATGTACTACTAAAGCAAAGGTTATACAAGTACAAAGGCCTCTAAGATGAGGTTTTTTCATAGTTATTTGCTTCTATTAATTTCTACAGTTGTATATAGGGATATGCACTAAATTTTAACTTAAGAAAATACCATATCATTTAGCACAAACGCCTCCTTTCTTGCAGAAATCGAAGGCCCAACAATTGACTCGAGCAGTATAAATCCAAAGCTGTAGACATCATCCTCTAGGCTCTTCATTTGCCTGCAAATATAGGTAATCAAAATCATGTGTGGAATAATTATATTATTGTATTCACCTTAACAAGGATTTAACTTTTGTTAGTCCATCAGAACAACGGTATAATTAAAGAAAGCCATTACCATGATTCGTGGTCTTCTCCTTTTGCCTACAAACCAAGGAAACAAATCAAAATGTGGGAATGTAGGAAAGCCTTTCCAAGGTGAACCATCTAATTCATGTTTTGGAATCATACCTCACGTTTATCATTCTCGTCTGCCACAATAGACAGTCCATAGTCACTCAACTTTGCCATTCTGTGCTCATTCAACAATATATTATTTGTCTTAAGTCGATTGTTGAAAAAACCAGGAATGAGTCCTGTATGTAGAAAATGCACAGCCTTGGCTACACCAATTAGAATCGCCAATCTGTCTGACCATTTGAGTATCTTTTCTGGATTATTCTCTGGACAGTAAGATATCAGTTAGAACACTAGTAGAGCAGTTCAGATTATGTTTAAGAAAGCCGTATGATCCTTGTTATAAATTTAAATTTTAGGAGTACCACTAATCTTTTGACATGTCTTTGATTTTATTTAATGAGAGGGTATTTGTAGGGATTCCAAAGAAAGCTTTACCTTATCAGGCTATCAGTTAGTTACTCTGACTTTGAATCGAAGCCATATTCAAATGTGATGTATTTACGTCTGTTCATTCACATTAATAGCCATGCAACTCAATATTCTATCCTTTAGCAAATGGTATAGCAGATTTATGTTCCAATTAACAGATGGTAAGACCAACTTTAAACAAAATATACATACAAGAACAAATCCTTTTCATTAATTCATATGCAATGAGATTCTATTTTTTCCGTTTATATACATAAATATATATAATTATTAGTTGGTAAAGGAGTCTGAACTTACCAGAGAGATGCTTGTGATAGTTTCCACTGGGCACATATTCATATACAAGATAGACTTTGTTTGCTCCAGAACCATGGGTAGCTTCACCATCAATGCAGTGGCCCAAAAGGCAAGCCAAATGTCGGTGCCGAAGCTTCGCAAGCAAATCCAATCTCAGTTTAAGATTTCGAAGTGTATATTTCTTTGACACTGCCAGACACCTAATTGCTACTTGAGTTCCATTCTCCAGTTTTCCCTTGTAAATCTGAAAATTAAAAAGACTAAGTGGTTACATTATAAAGATAGTGTTTTGAGTTACTCATAATTTAAAGCTGAAATTAATTTGATAATTACACCCTCTCTGATAATACAACTACTACACACTACAAAAGCTCCAAAGTACATTTTAGGTTTCATTTGGTACCTTGCCATTTGAACCTTCACCTATTAAGGTAGACATATCGAAGTTCTTTGTGGCATCCTTTAACTCTTCAAAAGAAAAGAGTTGATGCACTGGCGTACCTTGAGTGCCTAATTTTGTTGACTCGGAAATAAACCCTGAATAAAAGGAAAAAAAATATAGCATTCCAACGAAAGAATTTCATCTAGTATACATTATACTTGATTGCTTATGCTTTATAAAGAAAATAAAGACTATGGTTATTAATGTAAAATATCAGAACGAAATGGCATACTTGCACTTGTTAGAATCTCTGATGGGAACTTTGTAACAGAACTTTCTTGCACTGATTTATGCAATAAATGTTGCTCTGACGTCTCTCTAGATCTTCGACATAGAACAATAAGCCCAAAAACTAGAAGAACCATAACAACAAAAATTCCTCCGATGACACCCACTAATAATCCTACATTGTTTCCTCCAGAGTCTTTCTTGTTAATATGAACTTGTACGCAATATGATTGAGGATTCTGATGAACTAAATCATTTGACAGGCAATTCCCATCATACTTAACAACTTTTTTGTTCAATGCAGAGCTTAAACAGGAAGGCAACCGACCTGTTAATCTATTATTAGAGATATCAACAAATTCAAGTTCACTACCACAACTCATATGACTTGGTAGAGTTTCACTCAACATGTTTGATGCAAAATTTAAGTAAGTGATGTTGTGGAGAGAGAAAAGTGCAGTAGAAGGTAGTCCTCTCAAAGAATTGAATGACACATCAAGTTTCTGTAGCTGATGCAGTTGGCTATATTGCTGAGGAATCTCACCAGAAAAGGAATTGTTGCCGAGTGAAACCATGACTAAACTTCTGGGCATACTTGGAAGTTGAGAATCTAATTTGTTATTACTCAAATCCAGCACTTGTAGGCTAGTTAAACTACTTAGATCGGGTAATTTATTGGAAATCTCATTGTCTCTCAAGCTTAGATTGGTTAAATTTGGTAATGAACCAAACCAATCAGGGAAAGTGCCATTGAAGTAATTTCCATCTAGTGCAACAGTTTGGAGCTTCACCATCCTGGGAACAGTAGGAGGAAGGGAACCAAACAGAAAATTCCAACTCAAATCCAAATACACAAGTGAATAAAATCTATGGATTTTATCAGGAAGTGGACCCCAAATGCCCAAAGAAACCAAACTAAGAACTCTCAAGCTGTTGAGCCTTGCCAAGGTTGCTACAAAGGAATCCATAGAGAAGTTCCCTGATAGAGTTTGAGGTGGAATTGCAAATCCATTGAAATTGCTTACCTTGTTTGGCTTATCACCCACTATTCTGAGCTCAGTCACAAAATTGTTCTGACAAGTGATATTTACTTGGATAGATGATAAGTAGCACAAATCTATGCTACTGTTGAACCAAATATCCAATTGCTTTGGATATTCCAACTGCTTCCTTAGTTGGAGCAGTACTTGCTTTTGAGAAGATTGTAGCTGTTGATGTGTACCCAAAATAAAGAAATTCCATGTAAAACACAGTAGCACTAGCACAAGCAAGCTAATCAAACCCATGAATGTTATACTTCACAGTTATCAATGCTTCATGAAGAGAGAGAGAGAGAGAGAGAGAGAGAGAGAGAGAGAAACTCCAAGTTCTACAATAAACAAGAAAAGCAAAAGAAGAGCATGGAGATATAATTCACCGAGACAAATTAACTAAGAGATAGATAAAAAAATCCAACCTTTGGATCTCAAATGAGAAAATATAGAATTGCAGATTTGGACTGTTGGAAGTAGTATAAGTTAAAATATAGAAATAGTCTTTGCTCTCACTTTCCCAATCAATCTTCAGACTGTATTGGGGCATCTCATTTTTAATGGATTTAGTGATTTCACATGGTGTTTTTCCTTGAAGACTGCAACATATAATTCATTAATGGAATGGGCCTCATAAGACAGTTGGGAGGTGATTCCCCCCTCCCCCTCCCCCTCCCCCTCTCCCTCCCCCTCCCCCTCCCCCTCTCTCTCTCTCTCCCGCCCTCTCTCCTTGCTCTAGTGACTACTGACTACTGACTACTGAACAGTGAGACGAGACATCAACCATTATTAAAAACAATAACGTCAGAGACACAAATTATTCTATAAATATTTTATAAATTGTTAATGTGTCATATTCCACCTCAATATATTAATTAATAAATTACTTTAGTGTAGTCTTCGGCCCCACATAAAAAGCTGAGATGGAGTATGCCACATCAACAATTTGTAAAATATTTGTAGAATAGTTTGTATCTCTAGCATTACTAAGATGCAATCCAATTTGAATTTAGACCGAAAAGTACAAGGACGGTTTAAATTTATTTTAATTGAGTTGTGCGAGAAAGTATAAGGAATGTTGAGATTCATTCTAATTTTTAAATTGTTTGAAAAATAATTTGATTGATAAAACATCAATGATTTTTTTTTACTCTTGTTTATTATTTTTGAAATCTTGGGTCTTAGTGGAAATTAATTTTTTTGGTAAATAATCATAATAAATTACAGATACTTATTTATGCCTTTTTTTGAACATAATAGAATGGGTGATGAGTAAAAAAAAGGAACACTATTTTTATTCGGTGTTCTCTCACAAGAGAGTAAGGTGTGTTCTACCTTTAAGTTTATGGGACATGTAAAAATATTAAAATTATATGTAAAAATATCATTTACCAAAAAAATGAAGGACGAAAGAACTAGCATGTCATTGAACCTTGGGACCATAACTAGCCAAGATGTCTTTAATACGTATCCGGTTATGATAAAGTTGAAATCATCATAATAAATGTATATAATTTTTTGATCCATTATTTATAAAAAAAATATTGATGAAACATAAGCCTTACTATGACTCTAATACCACTGGCACCATCAAAATTGGCTCAAATCAATGGATCCTCCCAACTTGCACAATACAAGTCTGTTGCGGCAGTTTCAGCCAGTTGGAAATATTAATCTGGACATGGCATCAAAACTCACTAATCAGCTCTTATGAAAATTGAACACAAATATTTTATAATTTTATCTATTTTATATTTTGATCTTAAAATACAAACATGTGAAATTATAAAACACTCATATCTAATTATCATATTCGTATAAAAAAAATTCTCACACTAATTTGCGACTAAAAAACATTTTTGAGAGACAAAGAGGATGATGAAACATTTGGGATAGATTATATAAATTATTATACTACATCCGTTCAAAATTAAAAAGTTAAAATTGACCTTTTAAAAGTAAATTTTAACATTTTAAAATTCAAAATTAATATAAATTTAGTTAGTTTATAAAAATACAAATTTGAATATTTTAAACTACGTAAAAAGTAGTGCTAATTATAAGATTTATTATTTTCAAAATTTAAATAAATCATGTTAATTTTAATTTTGAAACAATCAATAATAGTAGTTTGTAAGTATAGAGGTTGATAATTAGTGGAAGAAAATATAAAGAAGCCAAAATGCATATTAATGAGATACTATTGCAATTATTGAGAGTTGAACGATACTCTCTTGCACGAAAATGGTTAGTATGAAGTTTATTTTTGGGTAAATTGGTTAATTAATGAGAAGAGACACACGCATGCGGCACTCTATGTATGTCAAAGATTCTATCAATCAATCGACCAAATTATCATTATCAAAAAAATAAACTTTATATTAAGAGCATCTCCAACAGATGGACTATCTGTTGGACTATATTTAATCCACATGACATCAGCAGATGTCCTATAGTCTTCAATTCTTCCAGCAGATGGACTATCTTGTGGACTATCCCGTGGACTATAATATAAAAATATTAAAATAATCAATGAATTCAAAAAAACTCGGAGGACCATGATTTTCCATCTAAAAAATAATACATCGGAGGACTATGATTTTCTATTAAAAAATAAATTAAAGAGATATTATCAATAAAAAATAAAATTCAAATATAATAAAAATACAAATTATTATTAATAAAATACTTGCAATTACTAAATGTTGGAATAATTGATTAAAAAATGTAAAATTTATTGAATTATTGTACATATTTATAGATTTTCCAATTACCCTAATAATTGTATCTATCCGTTCTGAAATTCTATACGTTGCTGTCGACTCTTTCCATTTCTTCTTCTTCATCTCCTTCTTCACAAACCTTCTTCTCCTTCTTCATTTTCTTCTATCCTCTCTCTCATTTAATAATATTAAAATTATAGTCCATGAGATTTTCGTTCCTTGATTTAGTCTTTTTGAATTGCCGGAAAAATGGCTGAACTAAATATAGTCCATCTGTCGGAACAAAATCTGCTTCCTTAACTAAATATAATCAAAGATAACTCCAGCCTGCTGTAGTTGCTCTAACTGGATCCCTCTTGCACTCATGCTATCCCTCTTGAGTAGGGGTGTTCATTTTTTTTTGGTTTTTGGTTTTTTTTTTTCGAACTGAATCAACCCAATTGATCAAGATAAAAGAGCCATCTGCTTTAAGACAAAAATTCCAGATCCAAGTATATCTAGGTTTTGAATGCACTGGATTTTGGTTCTAAGGCTTTTATGGTTCTAAGTAAAATCGAACCGAACCGGTTATACCAGTTTTTTAATTTTTTATTATTATTAATAATAATAATAAATAATGATTATAATAATAAAAATAATAATGATAATAATAAAATAATGATAATAATAATAATAATAAAAGAATGATTATAATAATAATAAAAATAATAAAATAATAATAAAAATAATAATTATATTAATT